>ML791876.1:135480-173582 GCA_009831015.1 Picea engelmannii
TGCTTCCTCTAAAATGCACTTTCTACCTTTTATACTTAGTCATTTTCTTTAAAATGCAGATACATGACAACTTCTTATTCCACTTACCTTTTTTCTCATGTCTTGTGTCTCGCATGCTCGTAGGCCTATAGTCCCACGTTCTACAAAATGTTGCTCTTACTTTCGCAACCCGCAAAATGACTCACTCCCATACTTATCCAATTTTCTCATTGCATATGCGAGAGTAAGTCCCTTTCACATTTTTCCATACCCCATGTCTTCTATCCTGCACCCGTAATCCTGCCTTCACCATAATGCACTTTTCATTCCTCTTTTCACACCTCCATACTTAACCATTTTCCATCTACCATGACATCACATCACCACTTCCCCATCGCATTTATTCCCCCCACCACGTCAACCACCACTTGTGTGAACATAATGTCGTTATTAAAGTGGCGAAGATTTCGTAAACCTTGTAATAAATTCAAAAATCTCGTCGTGCAGACCATAAACTTTGAAACATGAGCTACAATGATTAATTATCAGATAAATATGTGGTAAATTAAATAAGAACTAATATGCCAAGTTGTAAAATGTTATATCAATAGTAGCACCACTTATTTCCAAAGCTAGAAATAAATGAAAATAATGTCAAGTAAGAGAAATGAGTTGTATTGTGGGGATACACTAAACATGCTCAGACATGAAGATCAAGAGTTCCAGTGGTTGAGAGATTACAATTACTACAAGTCCCTCTCTCCCGCTAGTAAAAAGATGAAACAAGTCTGGACTTCAAGTATAGCCTTGGTTGGTTGTGTTCCATATGTAACATATTTTAAAGAGCTCATTCAGTGGTGTGCAAATAAATTCAAAACATAAAAGAGAATAATCCATCTCTAAGGACAACAACCTATTTCCTTAGCTCTTTCAATATTTACCATAATGTTATGCCTCCTGATGCCCACCATGCAATTCAAGGATGAAGAAGCCAACGAATTCCTCAAACAACACAAAGGAGGAAAATATCTCCTTGATAAATATTTGGTCGACCCAAGAAATAATACCAGTACTCCCAAGATTGAGGTAAGTTCCTTGAAATACCCATACAAGGGATTTTCCTGGTTATTTGATCATATCATTGGTCTGGAATCCACGACATATGTGCCAAGGAATATCATCGTTATCCTTCATTTTTCTGTGCATGAACACACCCTCATAAATTAGGGTCACATTATTTCTAGCGAAATCTCATTTCAACCGAGTAATCTGAAAAAGACAAGAAAATTTTATATGACATCCTATTTGATTTTTTCCATAGCCTATTTCCATATTTTCGAGGACTTGCAGAGGGAAAGGAGTGTCGATTGTAAGGTGGAACTAGTCTTCTTCTGGTATCCAACCTTGTGGAGGCATAAATCTCAATATTATTTCTACCTGGTTCATAACAATTTTATCTCAGAGTTCAAAAAAATAGTCTTTGGTCCTAACACATCCTAACACATCAAGATTGTCACTAGAAGATGCCACCTTTCTCTCAGATAAAATAATTTTTGAAACCACTGAAGATTTCAGTATTATAAAGTTATTTGGTTGTGAAGAAAAACCTTTCCCCTTCCTTTCTATGTATCAAATAGGAATTTTGTTATAGAAATTTGCAAGCAATATAAGTCCTATGCTCATTTCTTTAATCAGAAAAGAAAGAAACAATTCATCCCACTGCTTTGGAAAGTCGAAAAAATTATTATAAAACACATATGCCATTTGGATGAACTTGCAGGTCAACTTGACCAACTCGACCTAAATGAAGATGAAATACCCTGAATCCTCGCTGATATTTTAACACCTAACTATGCAAATTAGATGACTCAGAAATTTTTGTAATGCGTTTTAATTTCACTAGTCAACAATCACGTTCGAGTTCTAATAAAAAATATATAATTTATAGTTATAATATATTTTATAAAATTTAAAATCTAATGAATCTTATATAAGAAAAATAGATAGAATGAACCTTACATAAATGGAACGTTATAATTTCTTTAACATTAAATTATAAAATATATTTAATTTAATTTTTAATATAATATAAACTCTAAAATTAAATAAAGTTTTCGCTATCTTTGAAAATGCTTTTAATCTTTTTATACAAAATACCAAATCGTATTTTACAAAATTAATTTAAAAATAAAATATTTTCATTATATATATATATATATATATATATATATATATATATATATATAAAATACGAAATCACTCTTTACAAAATAAGTTTAAAAATCAAAATTATTTATTAATTATAATGAGTGAAAATAGTAACCTAAAAATCATTCACTCATACAACACGTTAGTTGTTAATTCTTAAAAATAAATTTTATAAATTCTTAAAAGTTAAAATGAAATGATTTTATAAATTTCAAATTTATTAGGTTCAGAAGAATTTATGGATTAATTAATATTTTAATTAAAGATTTTAATCTTATCATATATAGTTAAAGATAAAAAAAAATTAATAACTTGAATTTTTGAAAAAAAAACCTAATATATTTCAAATTAAATATCAAAACCTCATTAATCTTCTATTATAACTAGTGTTAATTGAGTTTAAATTAAATCTCTTTTTGGGTTCTAACTCTTAAATATCTTAGGGTATAGTTTTAAAAGAACATGGTCATTGATATTATTATATGTCTAGATAGATTGTAATGTCATTTCTAAAATTGTTTATTTAAACTTGTTGAATATTTTTAGAGTGAAAACCAGTTTTATTATAGTTTTTATGTTTGGATTTTATTTTTGTTATATTATATATTTTTTCATTTAAGTATAAAATATAGAATTTAAGTATTAGATATTTGTTTTAATATTTAGGAAGGAAATATCCAAAGTGTTTTGAGATTTATTTAATTGTTGTTTGGATAAAATATCATCATTATAGTATTAATCGCTAGACTTCAAAAATGTCTACCTTTCTTCAAACCACTCAACATATATTCAATGTTTTACAATTATATTGCAAAACTAAAAAGTGTACATATACTTAAATATTATGGGTGAGTGTAAGCTAATGATGATCTCTCATGACTCGTTAGTGGCAATGCAAATCTGGAAAAACAACAATCTCTTAACTTGGATGGATTATTCAAAGTAATTTTACAATGAATTTGAATATGGTGTAAGAAGAAGAAACTTAGGAAATTGAATAGCTTTCCAAATGTACAAATTCCATTCATAGTGATTGTGAATAACTATGTCATATTTGTTTTTTCTAACAGTGGTATCTTATTTTTCCAACAAAATATAAGATATATGTTTTTGTTCGTGTAGGTCTTGAGTACCTTAACAATGGAATTTCTATCCAAAAAAGTGTATACTTGTAAAGAATCCGTTTTTCTTGTGTCATGTATTTTTTGGAAATTTATAATATTAATTTTATATTTTTTTAAATTATCAAAGTCAACATATCCCTGAAATTACGACGTCTTTTTTTCATGCATGATAAGAGTGTCTTAACATGATCAAATCATTTTTTTATTTTTTTTTATCATAGATATCGGTCTCCTCTAGTGCTGCATATAGCTCATTTGAGAAACGGTTAAGCCGACAAAAAGTTATAGCAGAAATAAGAGAGGTATGTATTCTAGGATTTTGATATGTCAAGAAAAAAATAGATTAAAAATAGTAAACATTATTAATTAAAAAAAAAAAAACTGTATATTTGGAATCTACACAACCAACTCTATCTGTGTCTGTGTATCATATATAAAATAATGTGAAAAATAGAGATATGGAGAGGAATTCATAAAAATGGAGGTTTTTTTGTATAGGTTTTTCATCCTGAACCTAAATCTGAGGCAACGAACTCATCAAACACGTATGCTAGAGTTGTCACTCCCACTCGGAAAAAAAAATTGAAATTCAAATAACGAGCACGCACTTTAGGAGTGTTCCTAAAGCACACATGCATTCCTAAAGTGCGCATGTGTTTGTAAAGAACGTGCACATTATTAGAAACATGAATGCGCGTGTGTTCTTGTTAACAAAAATAAATTTCCCCCTCCCTTTGCGCGCCTCTCTCTCCCTCCCTCTATCTTCCTCTCTTTCTCTCCAACCTCACTCTCCCTATCCCTCGCTCACTCACTCTCTCCATCTCCCTCTCTCTCTTCCCCCTCTTCCCCTCTCTCCTTATGTCCCTCTTCCCCCCCTATCTCTCCCCCATTATTCCCCCCTCTAGCCCACTCACTCTCTTCGTCTTCTCACCACATTCCTCCCTCTCCCTCTCTCTCTGCCCCCACTATCTCTCTCCCTCTTCGTCTCTCTCTCCTTCTCTTTCCCTCTCTCCCCCACATTCTCTCTTTCTCTCCCACTTTATATTGTCTTCTCTCTCTCTTGATATTTTCATATATGTCAAGACAAAAATATATTAAAAATAGTAAACATTATTGATTTAAAAAAAAAATTGTATATTTGGAATTTAAATAACCAACTCTATTTGTGTATGTAGTTTTGTCAATAACTAAATTGTGTAGCCTATATAAAAATAATGTAAAAAATAGAGATATGGAGAGGAATTCATAAAAATGGAGGTTTTTTTGTATTTGCAGACCAAATCACTAGGTTTGTCATCCCAAACCCAAATCTGAGGCAACCAACTCATCAAACACGTATGCTAGAGTTGTCACTCTTGCTTGAAATAAAAAATAAAAAAATTTAAATAACATGCGCGCTTTAGGATTGTTCCTAAAGCACGCATGCATTCCTAAAGTGTGCATGTGTTTGTAAATAATGTGTGCATTATTAGAAACAATCGCGCGTTCCTGTTAACACAAATAAATCCCCCTCCCCCCTGCCCTCTCTTTCTCCCCCTCCGCTCTGCCCACCTCTCCATCCCTCTCTCTATCTTCCTCTCTTTCTATCTGACCTGACTCTCCCTATCCCTTGCTCACTCTCTCCCCCTCTCTCTCTTCCCCCTCTTCCCCTCTCTCCTTATGTCCCTCTTCCCCCCCCCTCTCTCTCCCCCATTATTCCCCCCTAATCTCTCTCTACCCCACTCACTCTCTTCGTCTTCTCACCATATTCCTCCCTCACCCCCCGTCCCCTCTCTCCCCCCCCCCACCCCCCCTCTCCCTCTCCCTCTCCCTCTCTCTCTCGATCGAGGGAAAAAGTGGTGGGAGAGAGGGAGGGGGAGAGAGAGAGAGAGGGCAATATAAAGTAGGAGAGAAAGAGAGAATGTGGGGGAGAGACGGGAAGAGAAGGACAGAGGGAAGGAGAGGAAAAGAGAGGGGAGAGAGAGAGAGAGATAGGGGGGGAAGGGGAGAGAGAGAGGGGGGAGGGGGGTGAGGGAGGTACAGAGAAACTTATAGAGTGGGAGAGGGATGAATGTGGTGAGAAGACGAAGAGAGTGAGTGGGGTAGAGAGATCAAGGGGGAACACTGGGGGAGAGAGAGGGGGGGAACAGGGACATAAGGAGAGAGAGGAAGAGGGGGAAGAGAGAGAGGGAGATGGAGAGAGAGAGAGAGAGAGGGTGGAGAGAGTGAGTGAGGGATAGGGAGAGTGAGGTCGAAGAGAAATAGAGGGAGGGAGGGAGAGGTGAACAGAGGGGGGGAGGATTTATTTGTGTTAACAGGAACACACGTGTGTTCCTGTTTCTAATAAAGCACCCGTTCTTTACAAACACGTGTGCACTTTAGGAACATGCACGTGCTTTAGGAACACTCCTAAAGCGCACACGCGTTATTTAAATTTAAATTTTTTTTTCGAGCGGGAGTGACAACTCTAGCATACATGTTTGATGAGTTGGTTGCCTCAGATTTAGGTTCGGGGTGAAAAACCTAGTGGTTTGGTCTGCAAATACAAAAAAACCTCCATTTTTATGAATTCCTCTACATATCCCTATTTTTAAAATTATTTTTATATAGGCTACACAATTTAGTTATTGACGAAACTATAGAAATAAATAGAGTTGGTTGTGTAGATTCCAACTATACATTTTTTTTTTTTTTAAATTAATAATGTTTACTATTTTTAATCTATTTTTGTCTTGACATATATCAAAATCCTAGAATACATACCTCTCTTATTTCTGCTATAACTTTTTGTCAGCTTAACAATTTCTCGAATGAGTTATATGTGGCACTAGAGGAGACCGATATGTACAATCTAAAAAAAATAAAAATTCCTTTGATCATGTTAAGACCCTCTTAACATGCACGAACAAAAGACGTAATTTCAGGGATATGACGACTTTGATAATTTAAAAAATATATAAAAATAATATTATAAATTTCCAAAAAATACATGACATAAGAAAAACAGATTATTTACAAGTATACAAGTTTTTGGATCAAAATTCCATTGTTAAGATACTCAACACCTACACAAACAAAAAAATATACCTTATATTTTGTTGGAAAAATAAGATACAGCTGTTAGAAAAAACAAATTTGACGTAGTTATTCACAATTACTATGAATAAAAGTTGTATATTTGGAAAACTAATTCAATTTCCTAAGTTTCTTCTTCTTACACCATATTCAAATTCATTGTAAAAGTACTTTGAATAATCCCTCCAAGTTAAGAGATTCTTGTTTTTCAAGATTTGCATTGTCACTAACGCATCATGAGAGACCATCATTAACTTGCACTCACCCATCATATTTAAGTATATGTACACTTTTTATTTTTACAATATAATTGTAAAACATTAAATATATGTTGAGTGATTTAAAAAAAGATAAACATTTTTTAAATGTAAAGATTAATATAATAATAATGATATTTTATCCAAATAATAACTAAATAAATCTCAAAACACTTTAAGTATTTATTTCTTAAATATTAAAACAAATATCTAATATTTAAATTCTATATTTTATACTTGAATGAAATAATCTATAATATAATAAAAATGAAATTCAAACATGAAAAAATATAATAAAATTGGTTTTCACTCTAAAAATATTCAGCAACTTTAAATAAACAATTTTAAAAATTACATTACAATCTAGACATATAATAATATCAATGACCATGTTTTTTTAAAACTACATCCTAAGATATTTAAGAGTTAGAACCCAAACAAAGATTTATGTCTTTTTATCAATGTATGGAAATGTATGGAAGATATTTAATTTAAACTCATTAAGAGTGGTTATAATATTCAAAGGAAAGATTAATAAAAAACTAATGAGATTTTGATACTTAATTTAAAATGAACTAGTTTTTTTTTTTTTAATTTTGTATGGAAGATATTTAATTTAAACTCATTAAGAGTGGTTATAATATTCAAAGGAAAGATTAATAAAAAATTAATGAGATTTTGATACTTAATTTAAAATGAACTAGTTTTTTTTTTTAAATTTAAGTTATTGAAAAATAAAAATAAACTATCTTCCCTATTTATTTTTTTTGTTAGTCGTCAAAATCACTCGCTTGAGCCACACCAACCTTTAACATGGTTGAATTTTTTTGTCCCCGCAGTTTGAACTGATGACTTTAACAACACCTCGGGGACATAAACTATCTTTCCTATTACATAAGATTAAAATCTATAATTAAAAAAGTTCATATTACATAAGATTAAAATCTATAATTAAAAAAGATTGATTAATCCATAAATTCTTTACCACCTAATAAATTTGAAATTTATAAAAGCATTTCATTTTAATTTTTAAGAATTTATTTTCAAGAATTAACAACTCACGTGTTGTATGAGTGAATGTAGCATTTTATTTTAACTTTTAAGAATTTAAAGAATTTATTTTTAAGAATTAACAACTAACGTGTTATCTGAGTGAATGTGTTTTTAGGTTACGATTTTTACTCATTAGAACGTGTTGTATGAGTCAATGTTTTTTTAAGTTACGATTTTTACTCATTATAATTGATAAATAATTTTCATTTTTTAATTTATTTTGTAGTGTTTTTTTGGGTTACGATTTTTACTCATTATAATTGATAAATAATTTTCATTTTTAAATTTATTTTGTAGAGAGTGATTTGGTATTTTATATAAAAAAATTAAAAGCATTTTTTTAAAGATAATGAAAATATTTTATTTTTAAATTAATTTTGTAAAAAAACCATTTGGTATTTCGTATAAAAAGATTAAAAGCATTTTTAAAGATAGTGAAAACTTTATTTAATTTTAAAGTTTATATTATATTAAAAATGAAATTAAATACATTTTATAATTTAATGTTAAAGAAATTATAATGTTCTATTTAGGCAAGATTCATTCTATTTATTTTTTCTTATATAAGATCTATTAGATTTTAAATTTTATAAAAATTTATAAAATATATTATAATTATAAACTTATACTTCTTATCGGAACTCTAATTGTTGGTGAAATTAAAACGCATTATAAAATTTTATATAAGATCCATTAGATTTTAAATTTTATAAAAGTTTATAAAATATATTATAATTATAAACTTATACTTCTTATCGGAACTCTAATTGTTGGTGAAATTAAAACGCATTATAAAAAAATTTGAGTCATCTAATTTTCATAGTTAGGTGTTAAAATATCAACTAGGATTTGCTAGTGCGATATTCGTTTGATGTTACTCCGAAAATTATATGGTAGACTTAAAGATTACAAAATTGATTCGATGCATTATTAGGTAAAAGATCCCTAAAATATAGATTCTCCCTGTGTTGAACCACGAATTTTAAGCTATATGCCAGCTCAAAGGAAATAGCCTGGGAGTAAAGCTACATTCTCGGCTTTCAATATGTTTTTAACTTACAATCGATGCAAATTTTCTTCTTAACAGATACATTACAATCCTTTCTGGATGGGGCAAACTCATCGGACGACGTCTCTACCACCATTCGCTAAAACCACAAACACAAAAAACACACTTAGAATGCCAAACATCACAGAAAGCCTACCCATCGTCTATCACCCTTACCGCTAACTATCTCGCCAAAGAGATCAGCGCCAACCTATCGTAGATGATCCTATTGTTGTCGCAGCTGAGTCGGCCATGCCCAGCATTGAATCCCAATACCATGTTTCCTGTTTTGATTTCAAAATCAAGAAGGGCGGGCCTGGAGCTTTCGAAAAAAATTGAATTACCACAGGAGAGCATCTTAGAGGAGCATTAAAGAAGGGCGAGCCTGAAGCTTTTGAAAAAATTTGAATGACCACGGGAGACAAAATTCGAGGATCATTAAAGGGTACAGGGTTCAATACAGAACACACCTCCCTATGTCAATCAACAGACAGACGAGATTGCAGAGTACTATGTTTTCCTTTTAGCCAACGTCGACTATTCTACGGAGGAACCACTGGCGTCGGAGGACTTGTCGGAGTAAGGACACTTGTGAGGGAAGATTGCTCACGAGTTAGCCTACTCCTTTTCTTTGTCATCACTAGAGGCTTACTCCAACAAAGATATGCTTCGAGTTGCCAAAAAGGGGTGATCACATTAAAATAATAATATACTTTCCTTCACATATGTGCCAACAAGGAGTATACCTCATAAATTTTTTGTACCATGAAAATAGAAGTGGTATATCCAAGTAAACCCCATCATAAGCCAAAATCATATGTATGAGTGTTAGGACGAACAACATAATCATGAATCACACACCAATGATATACCATAGTATTAAAGAGCATCTCACAACTATCAATTAAGACATCAAGTGAAGCCATAAACTCATAATCCCAAAGCTCCATCAACCAAAGATATGCAACCATGAAGAAAAAAACAAGCCACACTAATCCATCATAAAGGAGCAATGGATCTCCTCCAATCCAAACACCAATCCAAGTATGCAAAGCATCATCTCTTAGCCAAAAGAGAAGGTGTATGCCTTGAGTCCATCAACAACCCTATATGTTATCATGAAAATCCTACTAGGTTATGAAAATCGTAAAAATTTCCCTCATGCAATATGGAGTAACAATTGGCTCTAACATGGGGACATGTGCTCTCAAGGAAGAGTGCATGAGAACATTAGAATCTTTGGTTGTACCTATAAGACTTAACAAGAAAGCAAGAGAAAATCATGTGGCAGGATGGACACATATCCACATTCCTAAACACCACATACAATATACATATACTTTATTACATCCAATAGCTCAAAATTGGCTTAACAAGGAAAAAAGCATAAGCCAACAATGTCAATGAAAAAACAAAAATAACAATTAATTCTCGTGTGTGTTGAACTTATTCTTCCTATCTAGTGCTCTCAAGAGCCTACTCTACTTAACATAAAAAAATGAAAGTGCTAAGTATAATCCTACAACCAATGAAGCTAAGTTAGCACTTCATCAATGCCATAACACCTTCCATTGTGTTTAGTCACCAACCAAAACAAGGCTATATCAAACATCACATACACCTATGTTGAAATCTCCATGTCGAGAAAGTTTACAAAGTATGAAACACATTTTCAAATATGGGAAAACAAATGTGTTTGCATACTAAAATTTATTTCCAAACTGTTAGGCATAGGCCAATAAATCATCATTTTTTTCACTAGAAACATCCCCATCAATGTCATAGATAGGATCCCCATATAATTTCCAATAGTCCATCCCTAAACCATGACCATACTTTTGAAAAGATAAATGTTTTTTGTTGACTTCATTCTTATCACATACATAAATAAATAAATTTGCAAATTTATCATCACATCTTAAGGGTTCTTCAAAAATATTCATCTCCAAATCGTCAATATGTAAATCATCACATTCAAAAATTTGGAGACTATCATAACTTACCAAACCTTTGTCTCCATGGGGAAATGAAGGAGATGTTTGAGTGCTCTAATGAACAAAATCTTCTTCATGTATCGCTGCAAAAGGGACTTCAATGGCTTCATCCTCGTCTTTAAATTTTGCAATGTGATGCTCAAGAGGCTCATGAGATGAATAGGAATCTAGTGTTGGACATTGGGTTTAGTGTTTTCCGCGAGTTTCACGACATGGGTTAGCCCCCTCTCGTGGATCCTAGCCCTCGTGATTGTGGCGAAGATTAATATCTGTGGGTTTTGGTCTAACGACAATCGTAGTCCAACAAATGGTATCAGAGAGTCAAGTCTCAATTTAGAAACTTGCTCGACACACGTTGGGGGGGAGATTGTTGGACATTGGGTTCAACACTTCCTGCGAGTTTCACGACATGGGTTAGCCCCCTCTCGTGGATCCTAACTATGATGATTGTGTTAGAAATAATAGGTCTGTTCATTTAACCATAAACAATATAGCAATATTGTCACCCAACCATAGGCCAAAGCCACTCCCAAGAACCTTAACCTTGACAGAGAATGATTATGGAAGAAAACCCTAGACTTAATAGCCAATCAAGGTAGTGTACCTCTCTCCAGGGCTAGTGCACCAAGAAAGAATAACCAAAGGCCAAGCAGAAATTCCAAACCATAACTAAGAGAAATTCCAAGTCAAAACCAAAATATGCCAGTTGTTGCAGCTCCTCTTCAAACATGCGCACCACTAGCCTTATGTAGTTATAACAGGTGAGGTGACAAATGAGATCTAGTTTCCTATATTTATACTGTTTTTCCTGAACTGTCTGGGCCGACTTCTCATTCTGGAGGCTAAACACTTAATATTAAATATTTCCTTTAGCTGACTTGTCTTCTGGGGTTATATCCAATGCTTTAGGGTTTCTTCTTGCTTCCTGGAATATTCTATTCTTATCAGGGTTACATGTGGAGTTAAATACCTCCCGCGGCTACCATAATATCAACACTCCCTCCTAGCTAGGGAGGTATTGAAGGAAATGGTCTTGAGCACAAACATACCATTCAACTGGTAACATCATCATAGTCGTACATGTTATCTCATGATTAGATCACGAGCACCATTAATAATGTCATATGATAGCATCAACTGCATCATCTCTCAAAGCCATACTCCATCTGAGTAATCAGGCATGATGTTGAATAAGTCACTCACTCCACAAAGTGATACAAGGATCATTCTTCTGATCTGGACATACGTCCTAGAAGAATGGTTGTCCCAACGGATGCTAAAATCTATGCCATGGACTACATATACCATTCCTAGAGGAATGTCAATCTAGGACTATTTTCTAATCGAGTCATATATACCATAGAGATCCATCTCACCTATATGCTTTAGAAAATATCAGTCATGAACCATTTTCCTAATCGGGCCATAATTTGTGCCTTACGAAAATACTAGTCCATGACATGTCAACAGATTGTCAACCTGGACCACTCTCCATAGAGAGAATACCTGTCCACCAGCAATCTGTTCTGTCTGGACCATTCTCCGCCTGGAGAATGTCTGTCCACAAGTACATTGACTATCCATCTAGCTGATAATCATTTTCATCATTATTGATAGTCTAGATGGAAATCATAACAATGTCATTCAATAGAACACAATTGTGTCTATCCATAGTAGTATACAACTACAATCCAGTGGTACACTACCACACCAAGTAGCACACGGCTACTTAATCAGTGACACATAGTCACAACCAGTGGAACACATCCACCACAATAGCATACATCTATTCTCCAGAGTCATACAATCTCCATAGAAATCATATCAACCTGCACATAAAACAATATCATGATATAAACTGAGTCATCTGGGCCATTCTTCCACTCACATCTGTGAGATCCAGAAGAGCATCTTCCCTCACAAAGTAAAACATCAACCATGAGCTATCTGGATTATTCTTCTCAATCATAGCAGAATAGATGTCCATGATTTATGTCCCTGAAGAATGGACCATTCACCTAACTGGGCCATTCCTCCGGCACTGAACAAAGTGCACCCTGGAGAGAATGAGTATGCCCTAGGGAATGTCTGTCCCTGATTGTTGAACCTGGACCATTCACCTAACTGGCCATTCCTCCGACACTAAACAAAGTGCAACCTGGAGAGAATGAGTATGCCCTAGGGAATGATTGTCCGAACCATTTCCTAAGGAATGACTGTCCTGCACCAACCTCCAAAACAGACCATTCTTCGAAACTGCTCACAACTATGAACTTCGAAAGAATGACTGCCCGATGAGGCAGAGCATTCTACTTGAACACTACTGAGAGTGACTACCAAGAAGAAAGACTAGCCTAGACCATTCCCCCACACTGGCCATAAGGGGAATCATTGTCTATGGTACATCAACAATCTATCATACCATTTTCATTATGAAAATGACCGTCCGATCTGGACCATTTTCCGAACTGGAAAATGTCTGTCCATCAGAAATCTCAAACCACTTTCCGAACTGGAAAGGAACTACTCATCCTGGACCATTTTTCAAACTGAAAAATGATTGTCCATAAATCAATAACACATCAGTGCTCCCTCCCAACCTAGGAGTAATCTCTTCCTTTTTCGATAAGGAAGTCGTCTCCATGAGCTCCAACTTGTTTTCTTGAGTACGCAACATTTTTCATCTTAGACAGAGGCTTTACCAAAATATCTGATATCTGCTCATCCGTGGAGATAAATTAGAGAACCACTTCTCTTTTCATGACTTTATCACGGAGAATGTAATGTTTGATCTTAATGTACTTCGGTCTATCTGGAACACTATTTTTCTCTGAAGGCTTCATATAGCTCTGATCATTACAATATATCATGGTTGGATTAAGCATTTTTGTTTCCTGCTAGCTCATGACATCGTGGCAAGGCTCAAACTGAAAAATATCCAAGTAGCACTTCTTCTGTCATCATGAGAGTTTGTCATGGATTAGAAATCCATCATCCTGGACTTCTGAGTAACCATTTTGATACATTATCTTTGTTATAAAAAGTTTCCACCATGCTTCTATTGTGCATGAGAGGCTATGCACCAAGTTGTTTAAATCCATACAAGATCTTCTTCCATTTGCATACAAGGGTCTCTTTTTGGTATACCTCAAAACCTTGAGGTTGCTCTACATACGCTTCTTTTTTAATTACTATGTTGAGGAGAACATTCCTTACATTCGTTTGATGTAAACTCCAACCCATCGATATTGCATAAGATATAAAAACTCAGGTAGAGGTATGTCTGGTTACTGGAACAAGCTATCATCATAGTCTTCTCCCTCCATCTTGGAGAACCTTTAGTTCTGAATCTCGCAATGCTTCCATTCATAAGTCTTTCATACATTGTTCTTCATCACAACTCCTATTTCTTCTGCTTGATTACTTCTAGTGGGTTCAAATCAAGTTGGTAGTCTTGTGATTCTCGATATAATGACTGGTTGTTTTGGCTTTTCTTTCTCTCTTGGAATCTTCATGTTCTTCCTCATGTTTCTCTTTAGCTCTTGGGTCTATGGAGTTTTCTATAGTTTCCATGCCCTGAAGATTCCAACTTCTTCCTTTCATCATAGGATCATGGATGTGGATTGACAACCAGGGATACTTTAAGGCTTCTTTTCGAAGAAGACCTCTTCTAAAGTCAAACTGCACACATGATGCTTTTCATGGCTGCTACCATCAATGGGAACATGGATAGATACTTCGTAATCCTCAATGGATCGTATTATTTAGGATTAGCTCCCTCCTAATCCTTGTTTCATGTATGAATGCATGCTCTTCTTTTGGGATTATATAATCAGCTCCCTCCATCTAAGGGAGTCCACGCTTTCGTCTGCATCCTTATTGCCTTCTGTAAAGTGTCACAAGTATTTTTCTAATTTCCTTTTGATTGCTTACTTCTTTATGTTTTTACTTCTTCCAGGTTTCTTCAAGTTTGATTCTGATTTTGGCTTATCTTGCAACTGTTACTTATGTTAATAACTTCCACAGGAATTGTTACCAAGGATTGTCAATGTACTTCATCTTTTCATGTGTATTGCTTGACTTGTAGTCATTGTGATAACAATCCTTATCTTGTTATCCTTCCATAGTTATTGTTTTTCTTTGAACATCTTATCTTCTAAGAAATAGATATGCAAGATATGTACAGAAACTATGTAAACATGGTATGTACAAGAATTATGAAGAATATTGTTACCTTGTCTTAGAAGAAGAAGTATGTTTTATTCTGCTTGACTTTCTTGGGGGTTCCCTTTCTTCGACAATTGTTGCTTCATCTATTTCCTTCCTTTTCTTTAACTCGGGACAGTGGTTCCTATAGTGACCATATTTTCGACAGTTGAAGCATTGTATCTTTGACATATCCTTTTCTTGATTTGGTTTCTTCCTTGAGCCAAACTTATTCTTATTCCTGAAATTCTTGAACCTTGTTGTGAAAGCTTTATCATCGTACTTCTTTTGGGGTTTCTCTTTTTCATTAATCATTGATTCTTCTTGTGCACAACAAGTCCAAAGTTCTTCAAATGTGGGATAATCCTTTCTTGTGTTCATGCTTGCGGAAAATGCATCCCATGTCTTGGGAAGACCATTGAGTACTATATTTATCAGTTCCTTCTTTGAAATGATTTCTTCAGTAGCTTGTAGTTGATCTCTTAACTGATAGATTCTCACAAGGTATGATGTTATTTTATCATCATCATTCATTTTCATGTCATGGAGCTCATTCTTCAGACTCATTACTTGTCCATTGTTTCTAATTGAGAAGAGGTTAGTTAGGGCATCGTACATCTTCTTAGATGAGTCGAGATGGGAGATGTAGGGTATCAAGTGGTATTTTACAGAGTCCACTATGATACTCATGGCATTGATGTCATTGTCTTTGAACTTCTCCATAACTGCAATGTTCTGAGGTTCCTTCTCTTTTCCTTCTTCAAGCTGTGGTTCCACGATCTTTCCTTTCAGAATATCCAACACTTTATTCTTGGCAAGGATGAGATCAATCTGTGTCTTCCATGCTTTGAAGTTAGAAGCCCCTTATAACTTGTTTTATGACTTCATAGGGTAAGTCATGACTGCTTTGACTTGGTCAACCTTTGACTTTGACCAAAAACTCAAACTTGATGTCTTAGTTTGCTGAGAGTCCCAAGAGGTGCGCTAGGTTAAGGCACACTAGGCTATCCAGAAATTAGGTCACTCTCTTCACTTAAGGTGCCTCAACAAGAGGGTTAGGGTTTCGTTGTTGCAACAAAAATTGGTTGCAACTGCAACTATAACTGAGCAAATCCTCCCAATCTATCTTTCAGTAGTTAGACTGTTCAAAGATAGTGTGGGCCCATAACCTGTTAGAAATAATAGGTGTGCTTGTTTAACCATAGACAATATAGCAATATTGTCACCCAACCATAGGCCGAAGCCACCCCCAAGCACCTTAACCTTGACAGAGAATGATTTTGGAAGCAAACCCTAGATTAAATAACCAATCAAGGTAGCGCACCAAGCAAGAATTACCAAAGGCCAAACAGAAAGTCCAAACCATAACCAAAAGAAAGTCCAAGTCAAAACTGAAATGTCCCAGTTGCAGCTGCAACTCCTCTTCAAACTTGTGCACCACTGGCCTTATGCAGTGATGAGAGGTAAGGTGACAAATGAGATCTAGTTTCCTGTATTTATACTGTTTTTCCTGAACTGTCCGGGCTGACTTCTCATTTTGGAGGCTAAACACTTAATATTAAATATTTCCTTTAGCCAACTTGTCTTCTAGGGTTATATCCAATGCTTTAGGGTTTCTTCTTGCTTCCCGAAATATTCTATGCTCGTCAGGGTTACATGTGGAGGTAAATACCTCTCGCAGCTACCATAATATCAACAGATTGTGGCAGAGATTAATGTCTGTAGGTTTTGGTCTAATGATAATCGTAGTCCAACGTCTAGGTCCTCCAAGGATTCATCATCTTGTAAATCATGAGAATCAAATGGATCTTGAACATTTTCTTCTTCAACTTCCCAATACTCACAAAAATCCTTGATTAAACCCGTAAACAAAGATATTGTCCCTTTTCCCAACTAGTCAAACCAATCTCTTGCATATCCTACCAAATTATGATAAAATAATATCAAAATAACATCTTCATGATCAATATTAATTTTTGAAGCATAATCCATAAAAGATCATATATGTTTCATGGCTAAATCATTCTCCCCAAAAAATCTTGTAACATTGGAAATCCATCTGAAAGGTGCCTTATTTGGATACCCAAGAATGCCTGAAAAATCAAAAGCAAGGAGCATACTAATCTGCCATCATGCCATATTGATTTCTTCAAATCTGAAATATGAAAATGGACTTCATTACCTCATACAAAAAGGTGGAGTCACCAATGTGAGCTTTCTAGGTGCCTTCAATGTTGTTGGATGCACACCCCTACACCCAACAATGTTTTCAAAAACTTGCAAGGAACAAGGGCTTCATTCTTTCATAGAGTCACCATATGAGTAATGGATCTTCCAAAACATGCACTCATAAAATCAATGTAGAAAATCTACACAATGTAGAAAATGGACTTTATCCTCGACGACAGTGCCAAAAATGTTACCACACAAACTAACACCTTTAGATCAAAGTCAAGAAGATTGGTATTAACCTATAGTCAACTAAGAGGGAGACCAATGTCACCTCACCAACCCTCTTCACACTTTAGGTTGGCTCTTTTCCAATTCAAGGGACCTTCTGTAAGGTAGGATTGACAAAGCCTAGGCAATAAGAGATCAAGGTGAAAATGGAGAGAGGATTTAACAAAACCAATGTTCTAGTATAGGTTTAAAAGAGAATTGATAGGAGGATCGAGACTAGTATCAAGTCCGTTGGGCAAGTGGAGTCAAGAATTAATTACTAGTGGCAATGACTAAGAGATCAAGAGTGAATGTAACCCAAATTAAGAACATGTAAATAAATCATTCTTGTTGTCCACTAAGTGCAGAAAATTAATTGTGAATACCCAAATTAAGGAATAATTCCAAACATGCAAGGGGAAAGAGTGTGTTTATTTAAGGATATCTAAATATGTAGCTAGTGTAAATTAAGAAGAAAGGTACACCGAACAAATTCCAACAACAAGACAAATGCTTAGAGGGAATGAACCACACATCAACTCTTCTAAATAAAGGAACAATCTTCTTAATTAGGATTATTTGTTACTTATATTTCATCCCTTCCACATACATTTGAATTAGAGGGAATGAACCACACATCAACTCTTCTAAATAAAGGAACAATCTTCTTAATTAGGATTATTTGTTACCTATATTTCATCCCTTCCACATACATTTGATGTAAGTAATTTCCAGACATGATCTTCAAGAAGTGAACCCAAACACAATAGGTAAAGTGTCTAGCTTTCATTTGCCTTCAAGATATTCAACACAACTCAAAGGGGAAATCCCCAAATCCAACCATACAAATGAGGGAGAGAGAAAACTCTTATATAGGTTTGAGCCCAACTCCTCCTCACAATAAAAAACAATTGTTTTCCTAAATCCATTAGTTCTCCGGGGTATTTTTCAAGGATTCAAATATTATACCTATGTATTAAACTTGTAATGTTTTGGTGAATATTATCAATTTAATCATATTTGTGTTAAAAAAAAGGCAAAATTTTAACCAAATTGGCGAATATTTTTTTCAAAAAATGGTCAAAAATAGCCAATTGGCGAAATTTCACCACTATAAAATATCTTGTAGTTCTCCAAGAAATACAATAAAATATTATATTTCTAACCTCCTCAACAGACTTACTAAAAATAAAAGTGAATCGTTAAGATCCACTTTCCTCATTCTCATCTTAACTAACTTCAGGAGACAATTTCAACAATAATAAAATAGTGAGTTCGCTGAGAACAACCTCCAAAAATAGTTAAGAATGTAACAACCTCCAAAAATAACCAAGAATGTAACAACCTCAATATGGTCAATTGACATTGATAACGGCTCCAAATACAACAACCTCAATATCGTCAATTGACATTGATAACTGCTCCAAGGACCTCCATGCTCCATTTATAGTTTTCGACAAGAATGCCATAAGGCCCTTTATAAGTGGTACGCCTCCATAATCATGTGCCATAAATATTTAATAAGTGGTAAGCATTGCTTTCATAAATGGATAAACTATGAACTTAAGGCAGCTCCAAGTTAAAACATGGCTCTATGGATGATGTCACCCCACATGTGCCGTACAACACTCTTCATAACATAGCTCATGAGGAATACTAGTTAACCCAATGTATGCTTCGAACCTTCAAAATTAAAAAATGGCTCGTTACACATCCAACTCCATAAAGGTTCCCTACATGACGTCACCCCACGATTTGGTCAACTCGTGGAATGAGAGGCGGCCCACAAAATACTATATGTGCATCTTCATAATTTAGCTAGCCAATCATTCGTGGATGAAGAGAGCAAGCAATCCATAATAAAATATTATTTGATGTGCCATAGACTTCATAACATGGTCCTCTTCATTGGGCAAAAAATGAAAATATGGCTTTCTCAAGTAAAAAATGCTATGTGAATGAAAGAATCAACCCACCTAGCATAATAAAATAATGTTTGATTGCCTCCATATATGTGTCATTATTAAGCACATGGTAAAACACTATATATGGATAAACATTACATGAAGGGGACGGTCCACAACAAATAATACTTAATTCTCTTTGCCATCACCATAGGCTTACTTCAACGAAGATATGCTTTGAGTTGTCAAAAGGGGTAGCCCCATTAAAATAATAATATACTTGCCTCCACATATGTGCCAACAAGGAGTATATACTATACTTCATAGAGGCTTTGTATCATGAAACTAGAAGTAGTGTCTCCTAGTAAACCTCACCATAAGCCAAAATTATATGTATGAGTGTTAGGATAAACAACATAATCATGAATCACCCACCAATGATATAACATAGCATCAAAAAGCATACCACAATTATGAAACTAGAAGTAGTGTCTCCTAGTAAACCTCACCATAAGCCAAAATTATATGTACGAGTGTTAGGATAAACAACATAATCATGAATCACCCACCAATGATATACCATAGCATCAAAAAGCATACCACAATTATCAATTAAGGCATCAAGTGAAACCATAAACTCATAACCTCAAAGCTCCATCAACCAAAGATATGTAACCTTGAAGAAAGAACTAAGCCACAACAATCCATCACAAAGTTGCAAGGGATCTCCTCCAATCCAAAACACCAACTCAAGTAAGCATAGCATCATATATGAACCAAAAGAGAAGGTGTATACCTCGAGTCCACCAAAAATCTTGTATGTAACTATCCTGAAAATCCTGCCATGTGATGAAAATCACAAAAATTTCCCTCATGCAATATGAGGGGTCAACAAGATTCAAACCCAAGGATGGACACAGAGATTTGGAGGTTAGCATTAGAGTTGTCTTGACATGTACATGTGTAATGCAACATGGCTAGGGTTCAGAAACCCTAAGGAAGACTATTGTGCTAATGTGGAAAGCTTGTGTAATACAAGTTTATCATTGAAGCCAAGGAGGACTCGCCAGTATTGATGCTTGTTGGAGATCTGTTGTGGTGGCTAGGGTTTTTATGGTTTCCCTGGTTAGGATTTTGGAGAGCTTGAAAGTTTGTACCAGCTTTGTGATAAAGTTGTGGTACGCACTTGTACTTCATTCTTATACATATATATGAAATTTCTGACTATTCACTACTTGTGTAATTGCAGATTTGATCTCCAGCTCTCATTGTCTTCATGATTTGGTAATTTCCAGCACTTGTATGTCTTGTTGATTTGACGTAAGTTAAGGCTGAAATTATTAAGTGTTTTGACAAACATTTTGTAGATAATAGGGCAGATTTACTACCATAAAT
Organism: Picea engelmannii; assembly: GCA_009831015.1. Taxonomy (NCBI): domain Eukaryota; kingdom Viridiplantae; phylum Streptophyta; class Pinopsida; order Pinales; family Pinaceae; genus Picea; species Picea engelmannii. Next base: position 156,142 of record ML791876.1, read on the forward strand.
TCTTCTGTAATAATGTGAATTTCAGATCTGTTTTATGTTTGGAAAAGTGTGTCCTAAGGGCCGAAATTTGTTGGCATATGTCTGGTATCTGTTCTCTCGGGTTGCCTAGTGCGTTGGGTCGAAGTGCAGTGAAATATTGTCTGTTCTTTGCTATTGTAAACTAATATTTCAAATCAATTGTAAGACTGAAATTCACAGGGACTAGATCTGAAAACCTCCTTGTGAGGTGAAATTTTTATTTTGCATTAAAAAACAAAATTTTGAAACTTCTATACTATTGCACCTCGAAATGCATGCCTACACTACTTTTCGTTCTCTCAAAATACATATATGTACTTTATTGTTCTTCACCTCAGGATGCATGTCTTTCTTGTTGTTACGAACCTTGAAATGTGTGCACGAACCTTGAAATGTGTGCATGTTCGTTGTACCTCAGGTTGCATGCCTATTTTATGTATTGCGCTCATGTACCTCGCTTCATGACTTCCTAAGTTCTAAACTTAGCTTTTATTTATATTTATTTAATCTCTAACACCGACTTATCTTAATTTCTTGTGCATGGTAGCCATGATGGTGTTGGTACACCTTAGATTGAGCCTTGTTTCTCTTATTCCCTACTTGATTCCACAGCTCCCTTCAAGTGTCAATCAATCCCTAGGCCACAACTCCCTTCAAGTGTCAATCAATCCCTAGGCCACAACTCCCTTCAAGTGTCGCTACCACAATGCTTCAATCTTGATTTTCCAACCTTCATCATGCCCTAGATGCCAAACTCCTTAGCTTTAAGACCATGTTAGTAAATGCATCCAACAATTGCAAAAAACAAATACATCCATAATGGAAATGAGATCATATGGGATTTAATTACTTTTCCGAAAATACAATATATACGAGTACATGAAGACGTGACTCTTTATATTCCACTTAATTAGAGACTAACGAAAAAGTGTCTTAAAATAATCTAAAAGTAATAACAATATTGACTTTATTGTTCTAACCTACACTTTATAACATAAATGAGTAAAGTGATATCTACTTTATCATTTTGCTTTAAATCTATCTTGTACTCTCTTTTATCAAAGATAGATACTTGTATCAAAATACATCACCATGATGACGTCTCATCAATTTCCTCTAGTCTATGTAGGATGCATTACATGATAACTTTCTAGTCTTCTCTACACACAAAGTTGTGATTGCAGGGTAAAAAGAGATTGATATTGCAGGGTGAAGAGAGATTGATTCATAATGGGTAGTGAACAATCCAAAAAATGCTGGACTTTACAACATAATCACACAAGATAATCACAACATGGGACGAAAGAGATCTTAATAAGTAATATATCTAATTGTCCAAACATAAGACAATTAGTGTTTGTCAATGCATTTCTTTACCAAATCCAAGAATCGACACAATCCACGAGAACTTAGAAGCAGGACTGCCAACATCCTTCAGATCATATATACTAGATACACACAACAAGAACCCAATCGTGAGAAACAAGGAATTGGCTACACCAAGGCAGCCATTCAGAAAAAAAAGAGAGAGGTTATTGGATGGACAGGTGACCGACAGGTCACATCCATTAGACAACTGAAGAAAATCATATAAAAAAGCCACTATTTGGTATTACAAAAAGCTTGTGGCCTACTCTATACAATGCCTCAACAAAATAACTTGATCACACCATTTGAGGTTTCACAGTTTAGAAAGACATGATCATTCTTCCCAATCTACAAACAAGTTAGAAAGGAAACACAATATCTAATTGCAGTAAATTCCTATTAATATTCAAAAAATTCTGCTACAACCCCTGGCATGACTGTCTAAACTCTAAAGTGCCAAGTAAATATGCTTCACGTTAATATTGCCCATTATCTCATAAATGGACACCTTTTCAGGAAATATTAACTACTGCCCCAGATATGCCAATCTGATCAAAATAAGCACACACGGACTACATCAACCTAAATTAAACATAAATTGATCTTTTTAATAACTCTATATAATGATTGAAGTCTTACAGTCAAATGCTGTTATGTTGTTATGCTTTCCCATAGGTTAATACCAAGGTTGGTATCAACATTACAATTTTACAGCTAGTAGTCATCATATCATGCATTGCCTTACGGCCTGCATTCATGATGAATAATCAAATCTGAGAACAGCAGAAAACTATGGACTATGTCATTCCTGTTGTGACCCGTGAAGATGAATCCTGGTGGTGAATTGAATGCTTGGATACCTCCATGGTAGCAGGCTGCTCCTCGGAACAGCTGAGAGCATCGTTACTAAAACAGCCCGGTGTCATCTTTTGCACTTCCTCCACGGTGTATATCAAAATTTTGCAGGCTATTTTACAAAATTCACTGAACGCAAGAAAGTAAAGAAAACAAAATGAGGCAACAAGTAAATAAGACTATAGTGTGTTTGTAAATGATCAAAGGGTTTGATAAAGAGGTAATCTAATATGAACAGAGAAGTATGATGACGTATTTTCAATATTGATTGAGGCTACAAGAAATTCATCTCATAAACATCAAACATGGCCCATTTTCAAAATATTTAGAACTGCATTAAACTGCATGTTAAAGGTACTTACGGCCAAGGGTCATCTCCAACAAGCATCAGATCACCCTCATTGTCTGTGTAAACAACTTGCCACCCCTTTTCAGGATCATTCAGTAAACCTTCCATATTAAACAATTGCTCTAATTCTCTGATGAGTTCATCATATCCATCAAATTTCGACAGATCAACTGCTCTTCCTACCGGATTTCCTTGCTTGTGAACCTATGCCATGAATAACAGATTTAAAAGCTTAATCTAGTATTTTCAGTATTAGATAAAAAATAAAATGCAGAGTATAACAAATAATAGCAAAATGTTCGTACTTTCTTACAGCTACGCCCAGAAGATTGAACTAGACTTGGAATGTTTGAAGCCTTCTGAAAAGTTGTTTTTCTTTCTAAAGACTCCAGAGTTGTCAGTTGCATGCAGTGATCATGAGAAACTTTTTCTAGGCCATCCTGCTTACCTAAGGTAAAAGGCTCCAAAGTTCTATGGCCCAAAGCTCCTTGTAAGTCATCAGAATTGTGACCTCCTGAGATTTTTCTAGTTGCAACACCATCTATGCAAGCAGGTTCATCAAGCAAAGAGATGCCAAAAAGTTTACATTTTTTGTTTCCTTCAACTCCAGCCAGATCATTTCTCTGAGAGCAAGGGTTTTCTGATGGAATTGATTTCTTCAGTCCAACAGAGAGGTTTCTTGACAGCATGCCTGCTGTTTGAGCAGCACCTTGGGTATCCTCCAATTCAGAGGGTGACACAAAGGAAGCCTGACATCTTGTTGCCATTTCCGGAACACATGAATTATGAATAAAGGGAAAAGTATGCTTGAAATCCCCATGTAAATCACCTTGCTTATAAGCATGGATACCCAATGATGGAGGCATTTCAACCAGCTCTATTTTTGAACTGTATACTTGTTGCGATGTATGGAATGAAGAAAGTGAAACCCCCCAACCTGTTGATCCATAGTTTATCGTATTGAAAGGCAATGGACAAGAATTCTCTTTTCTCTGCAATTGCATGATGAACTTACGATGTTGCTGATTCATATCTGTGCATTGTGCGGACAAATATTCGACAGATCTTAGAGCCTCAGATTGATATGATGGCCCAAATATTTCTTGGGTAGAGAATAACTCTGAGGAAGGAGGTATATTACATGTTCCAAATGTCCCACTTTCACTACCAGTCTTTTTTACCACCAAGTCTCCGTACAAGGATTCTTGCTGTTTGTAGTCTTGACCTTGACATGTCTTCAAACTGACTCCATCTCTGACACGTTCTTTCAAAAAAACCAATTCTTGACCTTGCAAGACCTTTTGGAATCCTGAAGATTCTCCAAAGTCTAATAACCTACCCCCATCTGCACTCATTTCACAAGATGCAAAATGATTAGCACTAAAACTTGTACCCACAATTAGAACCTATATCTGATTAAAAGTTTTGGAAATTCAATAGAATAGTCCAGACTCCAGACACCATACCACAGATCGAATCTGTTGGTGCAGTTGCCAAACTTGTTCTAAGCTTTTTAATTCTCGGACCAGACAAATGGTTCAATCCCGCAGCTGAAATAAATGGCTCGATTTCCCAGGGAGAGACCCTTTCCTGTCTTTCATTTGCAGCATGCTCATCCCATTCAACCTGTATAAACAGAAAATAAATACAAGAAAGTGGAACAGAATGACAAGGATACATACAAAACATAACCACATACTGTCAGTAGAGGATGAATTTATTTGAGTAGGGTTTCTTGCATTTTTTTCAAAAAAGGTGAAATGAGAGCAGAACTAGGTTTTAATTCATAAAGTTCCTAGCTGCTAAGAGCCAGTAGTTCTGTCTTGTTCTTTGCTCCCTCAAGAGAGGTCATTTTTATCATATTTGTCAATGCCATGAAAATATCAATAGTGGAGTCATCAATTGCCTTTCCTCCTTCAATCATGGTAGCAGCCTCAAGGAACGGCCTCCAAACCCCCCACCCCAACCAAATCAAAGAAAGCATTTATATGTTCAGACAGAGAACTCACGGCCACGCCTCATTTAGTTGTCTTCTTCGTTTGAATGGCATTGGCTACAGCTTGCTCATGCTGCTTGTTGTAACCCACCCAATAATGGAGGTTAAAACTGCAATGTGGCCATGAAAAATTTGCAGGATGGATTCATTGGCTCTGATTTAAGTAACTCACGCTTGAAGCTCTATAGTATTTTTCCTTCAGAAATGAACTTAAAGAAAGATTAATTTATAGGTCCAAGGCTTCAAAGGACCATTCCAATTATGAAATAGGATCATCTCCCACCAGTATGTATCTCCATTGAGTTATGTTTTCAACATCATAGCAGTTAAGGGTTACCATTATCTACAGACTAATTATGTCCTTGGCATCCTGCCTAAGCTCCAAAAAAGTTTTATTTGCACATTAATAAGCATTTTCAACTTAATGGCAAGGGGAATGCACATTCAAAAAAAAAGTTGGATACTAACACAATTATAGACATCTTTTCCTTGGGATTGACTTTGTGGACCCCTCTTAACAGCTTCAGCTTCCAAGTACTCGGAAAAGATGCCATTATTGTGTTAGTTTTTGTTGCTCCGAACCTGTTGTCCAGATGATTTCCTATTTTAGGAACATCTATTTTTATGCTGCCAATAGATTAGTGATTAACCATTGTTTCTTTCATTTCCCTATTTATTAAGGACTTTCTACTTTTAGATTGTTTATCTTTAGCAGTTTTGTTTTAGACTGTAGTTGATTATTACTATTAGACTAGTGATTAGTCATCATTGAGTTATCTACATTTAATAATGAGTTGAGCACTTTAATTGGAGAGACTTATTCTCTTTACTAGTGCACCTCACTCTTGAGTCTTCATGCACAAGTGCTCCTTATCTAGAGTGGAAAAGTCATATCTACTCCAATTTGCTTGATGCATGCCAATGAAACTTCAATGAGACCTTCTACATCTAGAGTTAAGTGTGTATTTTGTTATCTTCTGTATCTGCTGGTTGTCTTCTTTTGCCACTCGGATGCTTGAGATGGGCACATGGTGACTTAGAGGGTGAGTTGACTTGAGAAAACTTACCCATGTGGAGCACCTACCTTTTAAGGGTGTTTCTCTCTTATTTTGTATCATTGTAATAATTTTTTGAGGTTAATGAGAAGTTATGTGATTGTTGTTACAGATTTTAAGCTTGCTGGTTTTGATTGTTTAGTATTTTCTGATCTACAATCCGTGACTTGGCAGATTGATCCAAAATTCAAATATGTTGTCTTTACTCCTGATTTATACTTCTATGGTTTTAATTTTTTAAAATACTAAGTTTTGATTGGTGTTTCATAAGATTTTAAATTTCAGCTTTAGATTAGATCTTTGAGTTCGGATGTGCATATCATAAATTGAAATTTTAACATGGTATAGTTGTTTTACCAAAAATATTCCGTCCAATAAATGGAGAAGGCAGCAACCTATGAGGAGTTGGTTCTGTGGAGGATTTCAACTGACGTGATGCCCAACAAGTTCCAATGACTAGATCAATCCATGCCTGAGAAAGGCACAAGGACCTATAAGAAGTTGCACTATCTATTATTCCTGTGAAGGGCAGCCCTTAACCTGTGAAAGTTTGCTGATTTATTTTGGCTGAACTGTTTTGTTTAAGTTGTTATCCAAGGGACTGCAAGAATGGTGAAGAAATGTCAGGTCTTGAGGAATGTGACCTGTTGCCCCCTGACATCTAGGGATAACTAGAGGAGATTTTTCTCTTGTGAATCTTATCACAGACAGCAGTTCCACAGATGATATCCATGGTTCTCCATGGACAGTTGACCAAAGATGCTTCCCAGATTTGCCCAGCTCACTCACATTTGATGATCATGATGCTCGATATACATGAGGCACATTATTTCATTGCTTCATATTGGGTGTTAATGTCTCATGTACTTGTTGTGGTTGAGTCGGATAATGGATCATGATGCTCTAAATTTGTGCATTTTGCCTTGTTTCACCTTGTTGGATCATCATCTTCTTCTAGATAAGTGTTGTCACTCTTTGGTTGAGTCGTATTACTGGGGAGCTATGAAAGGTGTAGCGTGTCCATATCCCAATGTTTCTTGCGTTTCCTTTGAGCAAAAAGACTTCTCAAATATTTTGAATGACTCTATAATGGGATCTCATTGTTATTGTTTGAGCTCCTCAAAGAACTATTAGAGGATGCATTGCTTTTATGACTTTGTCTTGAACCCAGTAAAGCTCAACCTTTATCACATTTCCTCTTTATGCATTTTGATATGTACAGATGCAGTTCTGTAAATTTATCTGAATGGCCATTGCCATATTTTACAGTTCCTTTCTCTTTCTGCAATAAATATCAGAAATCATCAAGTTAAGCTCGTTGATTTTTGACAGAGAAGCTCAGGGCAATGAATAAAATTTAACTAATCTATATGCTCAATATGCCTAGGATACATGGAAATCGAGGAAATTTAATAAGAGTGTTTCCTGAACGATAAAATAGCCGAAGAAATTAACCATTCCCTTATATGAAATCAAATATGAGTGGAAGAAAGTGAGTAGGATAAACAAAATTATTTAAATCCACTACTTAATTTCCTATAAAGCATGCAATATAAGCAAGAGGCTACAAAATATAGAAATTCTTACACAATAAACACATGTATTAGTCACCAAGATAGTAGTTGATAGATTTTTATTACCAAGGGTTGTAGAAGAACAAAGTCCTTGACAGGTAGGAACACACCAAACACTCTCCAAGATCTTGAGGAAGCCAAGATTCTTCAACTTCTCCACTTTACATGGGGTAGATGCAATCATGATGATGAATGTAAAGAATTCCAACCAACACATGCACTCTACACTAGCTCTCAATCACACACTCTCTAGAAGATATGAAGCAATGAGCGATTTTACACCTCATATTGTATGAGGTTCCACTTTGCGATTTTCATCACATTGATGGAAATTAGTTGTTGGTTCTTGGAGCTATTGGATCGACTTGGGGTGATTCATCTACATGGAGCCCCTTATCTTCATGGCATCATATCATTTGATGGAGGTCTTTGGTTGGGGAAGTCTCACTTCTCCTTGGTTGGATGATTGTGCTTACTACTTGGTGGTCTTCCAACATGTGCTTGCTTTGTTGATCACCCCTTAGTTGCAGTTTTGATAGATGTGGACCATACTATCTCATTATGTTGGTTTGGTATATATGCTTATCTTGGAATGGATGATGGTTCTATCCCCGCAAGAGGTTAGATGATGATGGTGGTAGGAGGTAGATATTTCATGACATTGTTGTTGATATTTCCTACTGACTTGGTGGGTTGATGTATGATGTTGGTGTCACTAGGATGGGGTGTTCTACATGGTCCTCATGTGTTGGATCTGTGATGGGGAACATACTTGATGATTGGATGGGTTATTGCTTCTTTATGTCCCCTTCTCTTATGATGTTGCTATGGTGGGATGATTCATGTTGCCTTTGAGGGATTTTCCCAGGTAATATAACTTAATGATGTAACATTTGCTAGATACCACTTAGGGGGAAATGTGTTTAATGATGTTAGTACCCTCATTGATGTGTTATTTCCTAAGTTTGAGTTAGAGGGGGAGTATTGCACATGATTTGATGGTGATCTAACCTTTTTCCTATGGTTGGATGATGAATTTTGAAGTAATAATCCCTTGGTGGTGGTGCACCTTAGGTTGGGCTTTATGTTTTGTTGTTATCATGGTGGAGTTTTGCTAGGAAAAAAATATTTTATTTACATGGTATAACATTTTATTAGAGTGCAACCCTCATTGGCACACATGTTCATGGTGATTTAATCTACTGGTGATTAATTGGAGGGGGACTATGGTTATATTTGAGCATTAACCATTGTGCACACAATTTGAGGTTGATTTAACTATTCAATGGTTAAATTAATCTAATTTATCTAGATTAAGGTTAATAGCTTGAGTACCCTACTTCATTGTCTTCCTTTTCACACTTGAAGGGGGAAGGTGGCACATTACATACATTTACTTGATCATCTTACTATATTTGGGTATATCCTTGGAGGGTGAACTTGTGGAGACACTTCTTGCTATTCTTGGAGGTATATATTTATTTATTTCACGGAGTTTTGGTATGGTCAAAACCCTAATTCGCCCTTATCTCCTTGGATTTGTTTTATTGGAGGTGGCCCGCTTACTATTTTGGGGTTTGACTACTTCATCTTGCACATTCATCCATGGAGTTGGTTGCCTTGGGATTTGCACATGTGGATTGGTTGCATGCATCTTGTGGACCACTTTCTATTTTTGGAGGTTTGTTATGGAGCATTCTCCTAGAAGGAATATTTCATTGTTATATCTCTCATGCACTTTGGAGGGCGCACTTTGTGAGCTCTTCTAGGTGGACCCTTGAGCACATCATCCTAGATTGAAGACTATCATATTATATTTTGCATGAGTCCATTCATGGAGGAAAAATTCTTGTGGACACCTTGCAAGTTGGCCTAGTTCTCATGCCTATTTTTAGTTGTACAACCTCTCTTGGAGACATTTGATGTAACTTCTTTCCTATTTTTGGAAGAGGGAGAGTTATCTAGGAGAGGCTTTGGTCCACATATATTTGATATTGTCAACCACGGATCTAACTACTCCAATATTTTACATTTTGTTGTCTTGTCATGAAGTTAGTTAGAAAGATAATGTATTTTATTGTATGAGAGACTTAACTCACTCTATATAAAGAGGAGTTTCTCTCCATTTCATTTGGAATTTGGCAATTGAAGGATTCTAGAGTGAAAGTAGTGATTGAAGATTGGAGCTTGGAGATGATGGTGTTAGTCTCCCTTGTGTATCAAATTTGAAGACTAATGAAGAAGTGAGTTATTGTTGTTTTAGAGTATGGTTATTTTCTATGACACTCATTTGTTGTTAATCTGTTGTAGGAACTTGCTTTCATTCTAACATAAAGGCCCAGTTTTGAGAACACCACTAATCTAGGAATAAGCAATGTGAGGAGGCTTTCTCTTTTGCTTATTTGTTGTCTTATTTCTGCTTTGTTTCCTTTCTTCTGTCATAACTAGTTGTTGATTGGATAATAATTCAGCTAATAAACAACACCTCTATGTCGATTTGATGTGTGGCAAAATTGAGCCCTCCGAGATTAGTTTCTACATCAGAATTTCCAGCAAGCACCTTAAGGCTTGATGTATCAAAAAAAGTTATATTTTCCTAAGTACAAACTGATTGATGAAAGTTTCAAACTAGATCTTTCATCTAAGTGGGTGGAAGGCGTCAAGTTAGTCTTTCTACCTCATAGCCTACCTCAAAATAGTTGATGCTGATAAATCAATCCATTCACTTTGTAATGTCTTATGACTCCATTAGCCCTTATATTGATAGGCACTAGTCCTTCATCATTTCATTTCCTTGTTTCCCACTTTCTCCATTCTCTTTTTCTTCCATATCCCATTCCCTATTTCCATTTCCATCTCATTCCATACACACCAACAACCGTATATTTTGTTAAGGCTTACACTCCCTATATCACCTAAGACCCGCACTCCATAGCCTTAGCAATCTTATTTAGGGACACCCCCCTTGAGTTAGAGGAGAGCCAACCTAAAGAGAGAGGAAGAGCTACTGAAGTGACAATGGGTAGCCTCCTGAGTTGCACAAGGCTAGCCCCTTGATGCTTGGGACTTCACATCATACGGGGTGCTAGATTTTGTTGTAACAAGAGGAATACAAAGCACCGATCAACCCTCTCTATTGCTTGTACAATAATTTATAAAGAATGAGAGAAGTGTAAGAATAAAGAAAGATAAAAATAGAGTATCAATGCTCCAAAACTACTCCAGGAAACCTCTAGATGGAGCCTTCCATCTCCAAGAAGAAAACTAGCCCATGCATGTGGCGAATAAAGCTCCAAGAAAGCATCCTCAATCACGAATAGAAATATCCATGTAAAAGACACGAAATCCCGCCAATAATAGCCTCCTCTAGAGCGCATCCCTTCCTTTGACTGATTTTTATGGACAACATCATGGTATCTAGTAGTTTCCCAATTTTTACTCCTTACAAATTCAATCAACACGCGACCCCCAAACTCAAAGCATTGTGAGATATTATCTGCCAAGCAGGGTGTAGGGCGAGGGTATTGAAGAAATTTGATGTCCCCAATCAGGTTTCAATCACTCCTTATCACTCCCATAGTTTAATGCCCAACCCATGAACAGAAAATTTATTTTCTAACATTTATTAAATTCTGGAAATGAAATTGTTGAATTTGAAACACAAGAGACAACTTCTTTGACTGGAAATTAAATGCAGAAATAACTCAGCAATAAATAACCACAATACACAGGAATTTTTGGTCCAAAAATGACCTAGGAAAAACCTCCAGGGTGGGGGAAACCTGTTCTTCTGAGAGGGCAGCTTCTTTTATTAATTTGCAAGCATCTGGAAATTACATTTGCAGCAGAAAATAAAATACACAGCAGAGACAACTTATCTCTCTTTTCCCAAGACAGAACTTTCCTGGAAACCATGCCAATCAACCTCCTCGAAATCTGAGCCAAGCTTACTCATAAATTCTGTACACTGTATGGATCCGTACTGTACAGACAACACTGTATGGACCCCGATTTATGTGTATGCTGTATGGATCCGTACGGCCATACGGATTCAATAAATGTTGTACAGATGCCTCGATTTTCGTGTTGAACGTCTGCCTCGATTTCCATGCTATTTCTCCTTGATTTCTGTGCAGAAAATCCATACTGTACGGACTGGTTATGGAAATAATAAATGCTGGTATTTGCCTCGATGTTCATGCCCACATTTGCATGGAAATCCATGCCACTCTTTTCTGGAAATGATCTTCTTGCTCTCCAATCTGCTCTCTCTTCAGCTAATGCTTGTGTGTGTTTTCTCAATGGACTCATGAGAGACATTTAATGGTCTCTTTCCCCTCTTGACCTTCCATATTCCCAAAGTGACTTTTGGGTGTCCACATGATCCAAAGGCTCATAATGAATTAGATCAACAGTGGAAAATAAAGTGCACATGAAAATCACTTTTTAATATTTTATTCACCCAACTTAAATAAAAGACCCACTTAGCTTTTATTTCCGAAGTCACTTTCACTTTATGAAATAAAAGGGGTTTACATTAAAGTGGTCACATTTCCCTAGGCAAAGAGACCAAGCCTAAGGAACACCACCTGCCTCAGTATAAAAATTAATAGGTATTCGTTTTCTTGGTTGTCATATGTCCAAATAGTGTCTCTGGGGGAGAGCTGTACAATTTCCTCCTGTTTCAAAAGCAGGACAGCCTGACTTTCTTGATGGAAAACAACAGGGTTGACCCTCAAAGGTTTCAGGCCTGCATTATATTCATCATAATCCTTTCTCTTGACAACAGGAAAACTCGTTGGTGAGCTGGAGATTGGTGTTGAGGGTCGATACATATACAGATTCAGGGCTGAGCTATAATTTTCTTCCTCTGGACCAGCAATGTCCCCCCTTGTATGTAGGCCTTTGTTAGCTGCAGCTACCTCCTCTTTGACAACAGTTCTAGTGCAGTTTTTAGGGACAGAATCCAGGATCCCACCGTTTTCAATTTCTACACACAAACCAGGGCTGCTGTCGGACTGATTTCCTGCAAAAAGGGAATGAATAAAATATGTCCATCCAAAATGAGGCTCAGCAACCAAATGAGTGTCCTCATCACACCAAGGGTCATCATCAAAGTTTATGACGAAGGGGCCTCTTCTTGGATTAGGGAAATTGACTGCATCCAAATCATATGATTTGGAGACCATCTTTCTGTCAAGAATACTCAAAGGCTCAAAATCTGGCCTTTCTTCATTTTTGTTTTCACGAACCTTCTCTACATCTATGCTGGAGTTAAGAACCAGAAACTGCTCTTCTTCAGAAATGGAACCTACATATTGACTTTTTCCCAGATCTGACTTCTTTTGATCATACCCATTCTTCGTATCATAAATAGGAGGTTCATCAAAAATCTCTGTGCAATGCCTATGGTTATTTTGCTCCAGAATTAGAGGTAGGCCTGCAAATGGGTTGAGCTCTGAGAGTACCCCCGTTTTGATATGTGTTTGAACTTCATTTGCTTTTTCACATTCGTTTTCTGGGGCAAAAAAGATCTCACCATCAAAAATCTCCATCACTGTGCCATGCTCTATCTCCTTGCAATACTCTTCATCACAGTCAGTATCATAACGAGGAAGTGCATCAAAATGCAGGGTATAGGATTTGTGACCAGTTTGTGTCCAGTCCAGTGATGAACTCATGATTTTCAAAGCATGGCCAGAGATATTGTCCATAAGCTGTTCTTCTGCATCTGCAAATTGATCTTCCCTTCTGATGATGCTCTCACCAATCTCAGGGGAAGGGTAGGGCTGTCCTTGTGGTAGACCTGTGATATCCTCTTGGATGATACCAGTGGTGCTGCCCTCTTCAAGTTCTAAGCTCAGGACGACTTCTTCAATAGCAATAGCACCATCCTCCAAGTTGTCTTCGTAACTGGAACACAATCATCCTCAAGGAGGTCAAGAAGATCTTCTTCTTCCTTTGGGAGAGGAGAAGCTTCTTCTTCAAGGATTTGGAAATATTCTTCATGAATCTCCTCTTCAAGTTCTTGTTCTTCAATGGAGTCTTTATCACCTTCAAAGAATCCTTCTTCTTGAAGGGCTACCATAAGATCACGAAGAATATCTTCATAACTTTGAGCTCTTGGGGCCCAATGCTTGAGAAATTCTTCAATGAAAACTGTGAGAGAAGGTATATGAGACAATGCATGACCCAATTCTTTTGTCTTGGTTCCGGAGACAGCAAAAACAACCTTATCAGCTGATCTTCCTGTGTTACATTTATCTCTGAAGTGTACTTTAAAAAATTCACAACATGTGTGACAGCCAAAGTCAGATTATCATCAAATTTTGGACAACCATCGTACCAATCCAGAGAATAGTGATTTGGGTATCCGGGAATATTCTTAATATCAATAGAAGGATACCTTTCATGTAACTCCTAGGGAGCCATCTTTCATCATGTGCAAAATTTAACATAGAGCTCAACAAATTAAATTCCCGTACCTTATTACAATGGAGTCGCTAACGTGAGTTCTAGATGCCTTCACAATGATGCTTGTCTCACCTTACAAGCACGAAGTCTTCAAAATCCGTAAGAACAAGCCCTTTGTTCTTCCAATGGAGTCGCCAGGAAAAGATCTTCAAATTTGAAAACTCCTCCAATGTCGTCTTCCGGGAAAATGGAATTTATCCCTGGCAACGGCGCCAAAATGTTATCACACAAACTTGCACTTATTGTGCTAAAGTCCGAAAGCTCAAGTGTAACCCTGAATAACTAAGAGGGAAGGCCACTGTCACCTCACCAGCCCTCTTCCACTTCAAGCCAGCTCTCTTCCGGCTCAAGGGGATTTCCCTGGATTAAGATTGCTAGGACTTAGGGCAAGGAAGCTTGAGATGATGTGGAGAATGAAGTCTGGGCAAATTGGTTTTGGGTAGGCTTAGAGTATGAAAAATGATCAGAGGACTGGAGATCGGTGTCTTTTCATTAGGAAATGGAGTCAATGCAATGGCATCTTTAATGGAGGACAAAGAGCAAAGAAAACTTAAGGATTGACCCTAGGGGGATGTACCCTCACAACCCCTAGGTATGATCCTTTAGGAAGACGAGTTAGGGGGATGTACCCTCACAAATCCCTAATGTCGACATATGTTTTCCTTGATTTCTAGCACAAGATCAAAAGGAAACTAGCCTAAACCCTAGGGGGATAAACCCTCTTAACCCTTAGAGTTCAAACTAGCCAAAGACAAGGTCTAGGGGGATAAAACCTCTTAACCCCTAGGATGGGTGTTAAATGCAAAGCTATGATCATCATCCATAGCTTCTTGCAAAGCTATTACCATCACCCATCGCTTGAGAATTGACACAGTCCCATCCTCCAACACTTGTAGTTCTACTTTTATAGCACCTTTTGTTCAACAACTTTTCACGCATTGTCAACCCATGCAAACATTCTACACTGTGTGATATTTTATGAGAATTAATCCCTCGATTTTTTAGAGGTGTTGCCAGTTTAGCATGATCACCCCTTTCTGGAACAACAAAAGAACACAGAGCATATTTGAACCTTTGACTTGTAGGGACATTTAGTGGGGTGATGCTCCTCTTGAAAAAGAAATATCCAAGAAACGTTACTTGACTTCCAATTTCTTGTCAACAGAGGACACAATTCTCAGGGCACTCATCATCATCCTCCTCTACCATGTCAACTCCATATTCGTCACCAAGACCATTATCTTCACAATTTTCAACACATGTATCAGCTGGTGACATATGGGTAGCACTGTCTTCTCCATAACTATTAACACATCTCGGGGTATGCTCCCAATTCTAGCATCTGTCCTCTATGTCCCGAAAAAATGATTAAGCATTTTTTAGTCTGCAAAAGAAAATCCCATTAGGCGTCTTCATGGGCACTGATTCTCATAATCTCAAGCAGGTATCCATTAAGATGGTGGGAAACATAGTCCATGATATGTTCTCAAATAAACTTGTTTTTTATGTGATCTTCTCCTTCTTATAAAGGTGTCTTTCTTATATAAATTCTCTTTTTCTTTTGAGGAATTGGACTCTACTTATTAGTTGGAATACACAAAGTCAATTTAGTGTTCAACTGAGGTTTATTTGCTAGTGTCACAACATGTGAAGAGATTCTGCCACACAATGTGTTGACCACCTATTCAACTAGGGGGTCAACTCCATGTACCATGAAGATATGCACCATCAGGTGCTACCAAGTCAAAGACTTACTGGTTCTACAAGGTAGTTTTGGCATTCAACACTTCTTTTTGTAATGGAGTTTCCGCTCCCCTGCGTGGGATTATAATGTAATGGGTCTGCATGGATCATAGTTAAGTCAGTTGCCTTAGGACTTCATCATTAGAGGATTCCCTTTAACTGAGTGTTTTTTTTCCTCAGGTTATTAATTTGGCCTAACTAGCCTTATTAAGTTCCCTTGAGTTTTTCACTCCCACAAATAAATCCTCCAAAGTGGTGAAAGGCGTTCTAATGGTCTAGCCCTCTGGTAGCTAGTGTCTAGGAATGTTGTAAATGACCATGTAAGACATCTCCTAAAGTTTTGCAGAATTTCGTCGAGTCTAGATAGGTTTTTTATAATTTATTAAAATTGCCTAAGTATGGGTAATTTTAATTAATTTTTGATGAAAAATGTAAAAACTAGGTCCTCGGGCTTTTGATAGGGGTATTTGTGCTCAAAAGAAATGGAAAAAGACCCCCTGCACCCTTGGACCAAGTTTCAGCTCAATTGGACAAGTTTTGCTAGGTGTTTGTCCATGAAGAGTCTTAGTCAATCCAAAACAACAATTTAATTGCTAGTCTTAACATAGTCAAAATGTCAATTTTTGTAATTTTGAGATAAATGGTTAGAGAAAAGGTGGGAGGTGATGCCTAAACCTTAGACTAATCCATCCCAACCTTTTTCTAACCCCCATAACCCCCTTTCACTTAGCTACCACTTCCACACATCACTCCCCCTAGGGAAGTTGCGCTCCCCTCCTTGAGAAAACATTAGAAAGTTGAAATTTAAGAGAGGTGGGGCCCTCTCTCCCCTAGTGCGCCCTCCTAGAGCCTCCACCTCACTCTTTTGAGTTGGAAAATGCTAGCCAACTCATCCCCCACTCACTTACCAAAACCCTAAACTAGATGGTGTGCCCCCCTCCTTGAGATTCTCATCATTGCTTGGGTGTTGACACTTGGAAAGCATCCAAGAGGGGTAGCTTTGCCTTCCCAAGTATAAGTAAAGGCCCTCTCACCCTCATTTCTCATCTATTCTCACTGTATTGTTACTATACTCAAATCTCTCCCACTCTTCTCTCTCTCCCATCTTGCTCTCTTTCATTTCTCAAGCTTGTAGAAAGTATTTGCTCAAGCTTACTTCTAATAAAATAATCTTTGGAGGAAATCTTTGGCATTGGAAGTCTTCTTGGTGCTTGGTTGTGGATTACTTTAGAGGTAACTTGTATTGTGGTGCTTGTTGTTAGAATATTAGGGTAATTTTAAAACAGCAGTCTCTTTTAAATTCACAGCAAAAACCCTTTAGATCTGAAGCATAGACAGCATGTATAAATCGATCTATATAAAACAGTGACAGTAGAAGAAAACAAACTTTGATAAATCTCAGATCTTAAAGCAGATTAGATAAAGCTCATTCAAGATTATAGTAAACACAATCTATAAACAACAAACTCAAATCTCAAACAGTGATATGAAAACCCTCTCAAGTGTAATAGCAGATCAAGCAAACAGTGATGCAAGCCCTTTCAATTTTGACAGCAGATCAACAATGATACAAGACTTCTTTTTCTATATGACTGAGGTTCAATAGCAAACAAGGAAGATCACTTGAATTCTAAATAACTCAGATCTGAACTTTCAACAGAAACAAATTAGGAACATACCTGGTACCAACTTTACCTGTGAAGATAGTACACCACCTCAAGAGAATTAGGTCCTGAGTGTTATGCTCAGTTAAAGGTTCGGTTCAGATCTATTTGAGATCTTTTAATGCCAACGTTTGAAGGATCTTTCATGCCACCACAGTTAAGATAATTGGAACCAAAACAAACACAACCCTTGACAGAGAATCCCCACGGCTGAGATGAATAAGGCATACACAGCAGAAGCTACAGGAATCAACCCCACAATAGACAGCGGCACCTCCACACAGGCAGCGACACCCTTCCACAGGCAGCGGCACCCTTCCACAGGCAGCGGCACCCTTCCACAGG
>ML791876.1:184849-201935 GCA_009831015.1 Picea engelmannii
CTTGATTTATCTTTCATGCTAGCCGTTTTGCCAAGTTAACCTAAGGAAGGAGGAGAGAGCACGAGGCCTTGCTTTAGCAACACCAGAGTGAGCCTCTCTCCCCTAGGGTTTTGATTCTGAGGCCCTGCCATAGCAGCACTTCATAACTCTTCCCTCTAGTCCTTAGTCATCCTCCTTCAACCCTTGCATCCTCCACTAAATTGACTCCATTAACCCTCAGGCACTGATCTTAGACCTCCAGCGTTGAAGTGAAAGTGATCAAACAAACTCTCAAAACTCTTTTCTAGATTGAAACCTTAACTAACTGCTAACCCTAAGAAAGTTGACGTCACCCTTGGTTATTTCATCCTGATGCAACAATGTTTCATTTTATAAGCAATTGAATGGTGTTTAAAGCATTTATTGAATAAGGGATTGATTAGATATATTGATTACTACATCATTTTGGTATTTATTGGTGGAGTGATATTATTTCATTGCTGTATTGACAAACATTGACTTCGTCAATATTTATTGTTATAATTGCTTATATGTTGAATTTAGCAGATGATCTTTGATATATGAAGTACTAACCAAGATTTGCACGTATAAGTTTCTTGTTGCTTTGTCCCAGGTAGGTGCTTTTCTTCTTCTTTGGTTACTTCTTATTATTGGTTGTTTAGTCGGATCTTCTGCTCGGTGGTGACTTGTGAGGGGGGATTTACACTTTTGCCTTATCATCCTTCACCTTCTCAAAGCTCCAGGTCACCAGGGACGTCTCCCTTGGGCCTTACCACCCAGAATAGAAAGAACCATCCCATTGAGGTGACATTGGGTGGGATTGGTTCCTGTGACGCCAATTCACTCCTTTATCTTCTGACCTATTACCATAAATACAAATTGTGCGATAACAAGGCCCATGGAGGCATTATGAGTTAATTTGCTTATCTCATTCATAGTTGCTATCTATCCTCTTTTGGGTCATTTTACAACTTCATCTTGCAAATTATCTTTCTAAGCACTTTACTTTATGCAAGTCATTTAAATTTTAAGGACTATTGCTTAATGAGTTAAATCTTTCATGTACTTTACTTCCATCTCTTGCAAGCTTGTATGATATTGTGGTTTAAGGAAAACATTTAATTTCTTTTGCAAGTTAGTTTCCGTACTTTGCTTTCATTGCTTTATATTTCAAGTACTTGTTATCTTGCAAGCACATCTTGCACAACAACACACATTGCAGTCACCCTAACTTAACTTTAACTAACTCAATTTACCTTAGTCTCCTAGGATCTAAAATCAACTAGTTTAATAGGTCACCTTTTACTGACCCAACTTTTCCATCAAAACAAGAATTTAAGGAAGCAACAGGAGGTGCTAGATCAGGGACGATGTCACGACGCTTGGCGTCCTTCCCGAGAGTACTTCTATTCTTGGGTTGACCTGTGGAGCTAGGGTGGGGCCTTGTTTGCCTCACTTATTGAGCACCCAACAACTCTTTTGGTACAAGCGAGGGGGGTTCTTGGGTTGTCACTTAGTGTAGGATTAAATCCTAACTTAATAACTTAATAATCCGAAAACTAATCCACTCAACCTTGGGCATCTCTTGGACACATCTTTATGGTTATGCTTTAGTATACATTGCAAGCACTACACTTTCATCTTTTATGTAATTTTACTTTTAAGCATTGTGGATTGGGCTAAGTAGTTGGATAGTTGTGCTTTATCCCTTGGAGGCCTCTTGTTCATGTTATAATTTTGAGTTTAGTTTAATCTCTTGATGTGATTGGACTCCCTCACTGAAGTTGCGCATCCTTTGGAGACTTCTTCTTTGTTGGAGCTTGTTGTTGTGTATGCCATTGAAGGCTTCCCCTTGAGTTGCGCATCCTTTGGAGGCACTCTTGCTTGGGTAAGTTGGCTTATGTGTTGTGGTTATATTTCCTTTGAAACATATTTCTTTTACCTGCACAATAAGTCTCACAACAAGTTAGTATTTGGTTAGTTGTCTTGCTTGTATCATTTATATATCTTGCATCTTGTTGTATCTCTCAGATATTCTTTACATTTTAACTTTGTAGATAGTTGTTTATTTCATTTACTTGTATCTAGTATTCTTTTGTATCTTTATTGTAATCTTTGTAAAACAAAACTCCCTAAAACTTAGTTGACCTCTTGCCCAATCTTAGGCACTAGTCTTAGAAGACTTAGGAAAAGGGCTTCTTGTGCATTGAAAGACTTGCACTTTGCATTGTTGCTTTTGCATATAGGCTAGATTCCCCCAACCCTTAATCAATTAAAACCAACTCATAGAATTCAACTTTTAAACTTCATCTAGTAACTAGGGTCTACCCCCCTTGGCTTCCCTAGGAGTAAGCCTAGACGGAAGAGGTTCAAGTCGAGGTGGCAATGGGCTTTGAACCTAGGCATTGTGCCTCCAAGGACACACTAAGTGGGTTGGAATTAGCCCACGTTTGCAAGTGTGTATAAGGACGGCAACACAATGTAACTATAAGATACACTTTCTTCTTAAAGTATTTATATTTCAATGGCAGTGTAGTGATATAGATAAAAGAAAACAATGCCATCTTGTTGAGCCTGAAGTAGGAAATCAATAGAACAAAGAAATTCCCATGTTGTTTAAGTCCATTTCAAGGTATAACAAATTTTTACTCCATATCTTAATAACCGTATCATAAACTAAAGAAGACCAGAAAATATTGAGTATCCAGCTTGGATGGATAATCCTGTATTATAATCCTTTTAAGACCATTTTGAAAGATTGCTTGGTCCAACTAGCAAGACAACAAATTTGAGTTTCTAGAAATCTTTCTCGTCAACTTAGGCTCCACCATATCCAAAAATCCATTAGGAAGTTCCAATAAGGAAACCCAATGGCACCTAGATATTCTTACTTTGAGTGACAGTTATGTCCCCATAATGGAATATTGTTACGACACAAGCCATCATGTAGAGACCATTTTGTTATGCTTGTCTTGAAAAATCTTTGCAGCTAAACTAAAGTCAAGGACAACCACAGTTCAATGTCCTTTGTCTCTATATGAACTTAGGAGTACCCAGGCCAACCTCTGAAATAGTCTGAAGACAATCCTAGATTATCCATCTTTTGCTAATTTTATTATATTCACAAGGACCTCACAAAATGAAAGAAAATTTTAAATTCTAGGCAGAAAATATAGAATAACTATTGAGGTTACCTTCAGGGATCTCCACTTTGAACTAGGCCATCTGGAAGGTTCAGCATCACCTATCCCAGTGATTGTGCCAATGTACCTGTTAACATAGAAGGTACTTAAAATCCAACAATGTTTTTCATATGAAAAATAAAAAAACTCAGCATGAGTCCAAATACAGTATTTCCAGGAACCATCACAGCATCTACATCTGCCAGAAAAGATGATCAACCTTCTCTCTGCAGCATCTTCAGTTTCAAATCTCATTTTGAACCTCATTCCTATGGATATTGGCTGATTGAAACTCTTTACATACTTGTGATAAGGAACCACAAACTCTGCTGGACTTGTCCTGAAAAAGAACAATTGGCAATCATGCATACTGTAAGTGCTTATTAGTCAGAGTCAGGGTTCCTGGCAGTCATCAACTAGTTAACTTGTACAGGATCTCTATTCTAGTTATAGTAAATAGCCAAGATATAAATAAAAAAGAAGACAAAAACTTCAAACTAGGAAAAATAGAAGCATTGCTAGCAAACCACTGACCACAATAAACACATTGATGTTATATTAGTTATGAAATGAAGTCACAGGCAACTATCCCACAGTTAGCAATCACTATATGAAAACCAGGTGTGAGGTCAGAATAAAGATACTGTGTAAATAAGACATCTATCTGATATTCATTTACATGGTAAAATACTTGTGCTAGGACAGCATGTACCATATTATGCAGAAAGTATCAGGAAACTAAAAGAGATGCACCATATTTAATAGCTCTCCTTCCACTTCACCAATTTTTTATTTTTCCATGTAAAAAACCAGCAAATGTTGGAAACTGGACAGCAACCACTGTACCTACGTCCTGAGTCCCAATGCCCCATTCCCTCTAGTTAAATTTTGCCAACTTCAATGAACTAATCCACAAAGACACAAGTTATGAGAAAGGGTTCAACAAAATTTAGATTCAATTTGCTGCATTCATTGACCAAAAATCCCTGTTTCTTTGTCTACAAAGTTGTCTTACTGGTGCATAGGACTGGCCAGACTTCAGCCTTGTTAGGATACCTAGGAAATTTGCTTCCGGCCCATTCTAATATGATGGGCAAATTCTGAGAATTCAAGTTTAGACTTTGCTCTAGAATTATTTAGAGTCAATTTGCCATGTTCATTGACCAAAAATCCCTGTTTCTTGGTCTACAAAGTTGCCTTCCCAGTGCATAGGATTGGACAGACTTCAGCCTTGTTCAGATACCTAAGAGATTCGTTCCACCCCATTCTAATTATGATTGGAATATTCTGAAAATTCATGTTTAGACTTTGCTCTAGAATAATGATACCAGTATTTTTCTTGATGCTAAAACCTTAACAGATCTCTACCACAAAATTTCAGAGGAGATGTGTTTTATCTGCAGCCACCTTTGACATAAACTTTTTGGAAGATATTAAATGCACTATCTTGGTTTCATTTGACATATATGTAATCATCATGTTACATCTGGCCAATTGCAGATGTTAATAAAATTGTGTGCCTTTCTAACTAATTATACTCCACGATTTCGTTCAGTTTATATTACACCGGGATGTGTTCCCAAGGGTTGGGAGTTAGGGTACATCCCCTACATTCCCAGGTATCCTGGGTACTTGGGGATGCCCAGGGACCAGGAAGGTCTCGTTTGGTGACAACCCCCCATACAGCTTGGGAGGACTAACTTTACACCACATAGAATAGATTTCCAGCTTCAAATGAGTGATTTTCACCTAGAAGAGGTTGGGAGAGTTATCATAAATTTTAGCTTGGAATAAGTCATACAGTATATCAGATTTCACATTGGGATAACAAACTTCAGATTATGGAATGGAAATTTTAGGGCACATGAAATTGCATCTTATATTT
This sequence comes from Picea engelmannii, assembly GCA_009831015.1. NCBI lineage: Eukaryota > Viridiplantae > Streptophyta > Pinopsida > Pinales > Pinaceae > Picea > Picea engelmannii. The sequence goes on from ML791876.1 coordinate 189,917, forward strand.
CTGTCGTGGCTGTGGCACAACATTTTCTTAGGATATCTGTCTTGTTTGTTTTATAAAATATCTTGTCATGCATATTTATGGTCATATTAAGAATGATACCATTTTAAAGTTTGTTCCGGGACAATTTCAACAATATATAATATGACCTACTTTAGTTAAATATCAAGAATGTTATGATTTGTTAAAGTCAGGTCATTGTTTATGATAGCCAAGGGGCCATGGGTGCCCTTTAAGGTAAGTCAAGGGTTAGGGTCCCTGAGAGTCATGAACTTTGGCTTTTGAGGTGTCTTCTCTAGGTTATAAATAGGCCATACTCCACTCTTCTAAGTCATATATGGATCACTCTCTCACTCTCTCTTTTGGCAGAGGACAATTATTCTCAGTGACTTTTGGTTGCAAAGTGCAGTTTGTGTATTGCTGGGCAAGCAACGTGCTACCCAAGCTTGTATGTAATCATCTTCTGCTGATATTCTAATAAAGGTTTCATATTTTCATTCTGCTTCATGTTATTTTCATCATTTGGTATTGTTATGGGTTAAGATAAGAAGAGTTTATTTATATTCCATCTATCTACTATTGTCATTGCCATTATTCTAGACATTTTCTACCAAGTTGGTGCTAGGGACACATCAATTCGTATTAAATCCAACAACCTCATATTAGAGAAGACAAAGGATCACAACCAAGGAAGACTAAAGTTCACTCCCAAAAATACGAAGGGTTACCTCCTCATATCCCATGGTAGACAACCGACAGCATTGGAGGAAAGGAAGACAAAGGGTTGACTTAAGGGAAGACTACGGTCACAACAAAGAAATAAAAGAGTCGCTTCTTTGTATTTTACACAAAAAACTTGGCCAACGTAACTAGGAGTAAAGTTTCTATGGATAATTTAAAGAACAAGATATTGCAAGTGCAACAAGATGCCCTTGGATGAACTCTGATTTGAACTTTTGTTAGAGATCTCAATGATCAATACGTAAATGGAATTAATAAGGGATATGCTACAACAAGTTAACAACTAAGCAATGGGAGTGGGGTAATGTCTGACGAATCGAGCAACAACACCGATGGTGGCAATTTTGTTGGATGTGGTTTCAACAATAATGCATATGGAGGCGGTTCCAGGGTCTCACAAAATTTGCAAATCAAGATACCCCAATTCAAATTCAATAGGGATATCAAATCACATGAATGGATAAGCAAGCTTAAGTTAACCTTTGACCACATCAGGGCACCAAATGAATAAACCAGGGTGTGCATAGCCCTGTAATATATGGAAGGTGCAACTCATGCATGGGGAGCATGATGGTATGATAGGAATACCATAGTCATCAATACTTTTGAAATTTTGTTTATGATTTTCCAAAAAGAAAATCAGAATTAGCATCAGCCATATGAGGTACAATTCAATGTTTTTTTTTAAGTGAAATTTCGCCAATTTGGCTAAATTAGAAAAAAATTAAAGAAATTTAAGCTAAAATTTTGCTTATTTTCATTAAAAATAAAAAGTTTGTAGCCTAATTTATGATAATAATCCTCTATATATTTATACTTTTCACCTAAAAATAAAACCTTTCCATGAATATATAATACGTTTTCTTAACATTTTTGCCAAATCCATGATTATGCATCTCAATTTTTATGGAATATTCATTACAACTTAAGATTTATGAAACCATTGATACTCTTGGGAATACCATGAATTTATATTGGAAATCATGTTAAATATTTGTATCAAACAACAATTTTTAAGACTCGATATTTTTTGTTCATGTATTTTGACATGTAGATGGTAGACCATGTTGTATATAGTGTTAGTGTTAGTGTTTTCATATTGGAGTGCTCTCCAGTCAAGGTTGGATTTTCTTCCCCTTGTAAGGGGGGGAGAGGGATCTGATGCCTTCTTCAAAACTTCAGCAAAGGATTTAGAAGGTTTGGGTTGAGCCTACACTTCTGGTTCCACCTCTTTTTCCACTTCCTGAGCTAAATCCCTTTCTTCTTCCTCCAATTCCTCTTCTTCCTCGTTTTCCTCCTCTTCCTCTTCTAAATCTTCTTTATTTTTCTCTTCATCAACCTCCTCTTCTTCTTGTGCACTGGGAGTTGGGTCTTCAGGGGATGGATTGAAGCCACTATTTGGGTGTGCTGAATCATTAAGATCTGCTGCTTTCTCATCTTCAGCCTCCTCTATATTTTCCAGATTTACTGTTTCCTCTGCATTTTTTGAATTTTCTTTTTCCTCTAGGTTCCAGAGTACTTAATATTTGTTGATGCTTGATGAAGGTGGATCTGCTTGTGATGGCTTTCAATTGGTTAGCCTTTTTTGTTGGAAGTTCCTTCTTCTGTTTGAGATCGTCTTGAATTTTGGTTCCTTCCTTGACTGTTTCTTTACCTCCTGCATTGAAGAAGGTTGCTTTACCTACTACATTGAAGAAGGTTGCTTTGCTTGAATTTTTGGACAATTTTTAGCAAAATGTCCATAGGCATGACAGGCCATGCGTTTAAGTGGAATCTACTTGTAATTTAATGGTTGTTTATGACTCCACCCATCAAAATTGATTTGTAAGGGTTCAGAGAGCCCCTTCTCCAGATCAACCTCCACACATATTCTTACGCGGGAATATAAATTCCCTTTTGGTTGTGCACAGTCAATGTAATGACCCAATTTATTCCCAATCGCTCTAAGTGAGATATCATCGCAAAAAATAAGCAAGAGCAGAGGCAGTCTAACCCAAATAGGAGCAACAGTAATTTCCTGTTCTGGGTTGAAACTTGAAATATAGGGTCCATGGGCACAAGTACATTCCCCTGGAACCCATGAAGTATGGCCCGGATCTAAATATTAGATCTTGCGCTTCATTGCTTAGAAAAAGAAAGATAAAATAACCTCAACCAGAGGCAAATGAAAAAACTTGACTATTAATTTTTGGACCCCAATGTTCTGCTACCCATGTGTCCACATCATTTGGACTGGGCCACATGCCTGTAAACTTACCAACCAAAGCCCTCTCAAATAGAATGAGGACTTTTCTTCTTGGCTCTGAGGACAATAGATCCAGATGGGGAATGGCATCCAACCTTTTAACAAAGAAAAGTTGTTGCGGCTAGGGACAATTGCTTGGTGTTAGAGCCTAAACTAACATGTTAAATGCCTCATATTCATTGCAAAATTCGCCCATGATTGAACCCTCAAGAGGAAAGAAATCTAGCGAACAAGAAGACCCACCCACAAAATAGCAAAGCGATGAAAAATCCAACTCCAACTAGTGCGTGAGCACAGAGACTAGCTTCAAACAATCCGACAACTTCCACCCGATGAGTGACTCCAAAGCTAGGCAGTGCTGTACTGGTTCGACAACTTGAAGCTAGAAATAAATCGTCAATCCGATTCATCTGAAGACGGGATCAAGGGCAATAGGTAGGGTTAACCTAGCCTTATAGGTCAGTGCCAGATCTTCGATTCATGATAAATTCCTCAATAACATAAACTCTGGAGTGTACCCTTCATTGGCACACACGTTCATGGGGATTTAATCAGTTGGTGACTATTTGGAGGGGGATTATGGTTTTATTTCAGCATTAACATTTGTTCACACATGTTGAGGTTGATTTAACTATTCAATGGTTAAATTAATCTAATTTATATAGATTAAGGTTAATAGCTAGGGCGCCCTACTTCATTGACGGCTTCCTTTTCACACTTGAAGGTGCTAGCTCGAGTTGGTTGAGGTTTTCTAGTGGTACACCACCCTTCTTGGACACGGTTACCAAGACATGCATTGTTTTATTGTTTCTTGGAGAGGTTGGCACACTTCTCTAGGAGGGACTCTCTTGGGTTGGTTAGACATTTTTATGACATGGCATATGGAGTAATATTTTATTATTGAGGTTTAACAACTCTTCGCACATTCTCCCAGGGTGCACTTCATTGGAAAATATTTTATTATTTGTGGGTGGTCGAGGTAGCTATATGGCACACTTTTCTAGGGTGCACCTCTCCTAGGTTCTCTCTCGTCTTTATTGCATGGATATTTCAGTTACACTTGTCATCATTTGACATTCATAGGAGAGCGTCCTTACCTCTTAGACTTGGCATATATATTATTGTATTGGAGGTGGTTATGAAGAAGTTTTATGGAGGGGTATGTGGCATACTTGGAGGGCCACACATGTGGCTTTTGCATGCATTTACTTGGTCCTATTACTACTTTTGAGCATATCCTTGGAGGGCGAACTTGTGGAGACACTTCTTGCTATTCTTGGAGGTGTATATTTATTTATTTCATGGAGTTTTGACATGGTCATATTACCTCCTAGAAGGTACCCTGTATTTTTCATGGAAACACCACTGTAAGTCTGAGACAGATGCAAGTCCTAAGCCTTGTAGGCCATGTGGATGTTGATGTATATGGTGTCTTAGGCCTTTGATGGTCAACCATGCCTAGTCCATTTAGTCCCCATTCTCAATTATTTTTGTCCTGGATAGGATTGGAGGCCTTGAGATGGATCTATTGGAACACATGGTTTATGAGATCCATTGGTTTTGTAGGGGTGATCGCACTATCTAGAGCCTGCAATGCCCGTGATTTTACGCGCACCTATGTCTTTCCCACATGGTTATGTTTTACAGAGTCTGTGTGCATCTTCTTGACCATGGTGCAATATTTATTTATAGTTCTCAACATGGAAATCTCACAGTTCATAGCATTGCATTTTTTTGAGGTAGTTCACAAATCCTAATGCACGGTGTCTTGGGGCCTGTTATCCCCACTTTTTAGGGATAACTAGGAGATCATGTCTCGAGGCCCACAGGTCCTAGACATGGAGTACCAAGAGCAGGATTGACCTAAGCATGGCCCTGGAAGGCCCACCTTTTCTTCTTCCATTGTCTTTGTCTTGTCAGCAGCAGCAACATCCATCACCATCGGCTTGGTCCTGTATCAGAAGAGGTTCTTGCTCCATGAGGTAATTGGTCTAGGTATCATGGTATGTGTCACTTTTGATCATTGAAACCTTTGAATATATGCATATGATTCCTTTTATCTCTAACAACTGCTTGGATCTTACATTTGCCCACTTGACCATGTTTGAGGGGATTGACAGGGTGCCCTAGCAAGCCTGTGTCTGTAGGTTTTAGTTTGCCACTGGGGGGATTTCTAAAAAAGCCATCGTCCACTCCCATCATGCTACCACTTTTACATCTTGTTTCACGCTCATCTATCCCATTCCCCTTGTTCGAGCATTGGGTTGACCTATTTTCAGGACTACACCTTACCTCGTGGGAAGAAGGGGCTAAAGGCCCAGAAGGTAAAAGCAAGCTGGTAAAAGATAAAAGCCTAAGAATAAACCTCGAGATGCTTCGCCCAGGGATCCCTGAGAAAGCAATAAAAAGCTTCTCAGCAAGAAACAAGAGGGACCCGAAAAAATAATAAAACAAGACCTAATCAGAGGAAAGGAGGTCTCATCACGAGCCAACCTATTAGGTTCATGGGTATCTAGCAGTATGACACTGCCACCAACTGGTTACCACGCCAGGGCAGTAACTCTTGGTTGCATGGCCAAGGGAAAGGGGGTCTCATCACAAGCCAGCCTTCTCATTTCTGCGAAAGTACTTGTGGGTAACGCTGTCAGCTCTGGTCACCACGCCAAGGCAGTGTCCCCTGATTAGCTCTTGAACAAAAAAAGCAAATAAAAGAATGAAAAGAATACAAAGAATAAAGGCAAGAATGGGCTTGGAAAAAAATGCATCCATGACAGGGACAGCTCGCCTTCTACAAAGGCAACCATAGGTAACACATTGCATCCTTGGCCCTTACTGCACCCACATGCTTGGACATCCCCTGACCACATCATCCAATTACATGGCTTGGATGAGGTCTCTCTAGGAACTTTCCTTTTTCTGTGGACACTAGCCCAATAGGAAGCCTTGTCCTTTTCCCCAGACTTGTATTGCAAGCTTGTGTAACGTCTTTGAGCTAATGATTGATGTATTAGGGATTTTATGCATGTGTTTAATAATATTAATGATGAAATGTGATTGGCATTGCCATGATCCCTGTGACTGATGAGCCCATGGAGGGCGTAGCCTTTGATCTGCAAAACCATACCCAACGGACAGGTACCATTTGGACCGGTACACATGGGGAGATGATCAGTTCGGACCTCCATGGGGCTGAAGAGCCCATCAAATGGATGTTGAGACCCCACCATGGGGCAGAGACGAGACAAAGATTGATCGGTGTCTTGCACCGGAGAAGAAGAGGGCGTTCACCAGAGGCACCCCGACGGAGCTTGACCTAGGGGGATTTTCCCTTTTTCAGTGAAACGTTGGCCTTGGAAGGCCTAGGACGTCACCCATCATAGCCATGGTGTCATCCAACAGTATGGACGTTTTGGGAGGCAGACTGGGCAGTATTGGCACGTGTGGCAAGTTGGAGAAGCCCAAGGAGGGCTAACGTTTTGCTCCAGGATGCCCCATTTTCCCTAGAAGGGGCTAGCACCTCCCTTAGAGGGGCTTCTTATCTCTTTATAGCACAATTAGGGTTTTAATTCGACAATTTAATGTAAAACAATATGATTTTGGTAATTTGGCCTTGTCGACCTTTTACCTGACCTAAAATGTAAAATTAGGTCAAGGTTTTGTATAAATGAGAGATTTTCACTCTCATTTTATCATGACAACTCACTCACTCATTAGTGAGGTCTAAAATTGGCGCCCTATCTTGGGTTATTGGATAATTTGGTGATGCGCACTTGTTGAAGGAAGGCTATTTTGGCATATTTTGGTTTCTCTCTTGAAGGAAGGTGTTACAACTAGGGTTTGCACATTTATTTCTTGGTGAATTGTAAGTATTTTTCTGCAAAACTTCTTGAATGAATGGTTGTAGTTTGATTTCTTGAATGTATTTATGATTAATGCTAAACAAAAACCCTAGGTGACAAGCACACAAGTAGGTCCTTGTCTCATGTCCCCTAATAGAGAGATTTTCAGCCATTGATAGAGCAAAGAGAGCCTAGCCGTAGCTACACCCTCTTCTTCTCTTCATTTATTGCTAGTCGTACTATTTTTTAAGCCAAGAAGAGTGAGACGTCCCTGGCCTAGGTTTACTACACTAGGGTCGTACTCTTTCTAGGGTTTGTTGAAAGGCCTTGCTGTAGCAACACCTCCCTCTTCAAACCCTCTTGTTTTGGTTATATTTTGTTATTATTGAGCTAGCCGTTTGCCAGGAAGGAGGAGAGAGCACGAGGCCTTGCTTTAGCAACACCGGAGTGAGCCTCTCTCCCCTAGGGTTCTGATTTTGAGGCCCTGCTTTAGCAGCACCTCAAGACTTTTCCCTCTAGTCCTTGAAATCTTGCCTCCTTCAACGTGTGCGTCCTTCACTTATGACTCCATCAAACCCTAAGGCACTGATCTAGAAGTCCTCCAACGTTGAAGTGAAATTGGTCAAACAACTCTCAAACCCTTTGAAATCTTAAAACCTAACTACACTAACCCTAGCTCTAGCTAACCCTACTAACCCTAGTTGCTAACGTCATCATTGGTTATTCATCTTTATTGCAGCAACATTTTGTCTTTTGAGCAATTGAATGGTGATTTAGGCATAATTTAATTGAAGTGTTGGTTTATTTCATTGAATGCCACATCATTTTAATAATTATTGATGAAGTGATATGATTTTTATTGCTATTGATAAACATTGAATCTGTCAATATTTATATTCAAATTGCTTATATTGAATATCAGATAGTCGTTGATATATATGAAGTACTAACCAAGCCTGCATATATCAATTTATTGTTGCTTTGTTCTCGGGCAGGGATTCTACTTGGTTATTGCTTCCAATTATCTTTATTGGYTGTTTAGCCTGGAAAATCTGATTGGTGGTGATCTGTGAAGGGGGGAAACTTATCTTTATCCTATCAACCTTTACCTCTTCAAAACCCCAGGTCACCGGGGACGTCTCCCCTGGGCCTAACCTCCCTAAAGAGAAAGAACCTCCCCATCGTGGTGACATTGGGTGGGATAGGTTCCTGTTACGCCAGTTTGGCCTTCCATCTCATAGCCTTTTATCCTAGCTACAAACTGTGCGATAACATTTTGGCGTCGTTGCCAGGGAACACTGAGTCAATTCTCCTCAGACGACAAATCTTTTCGGTAAGCCTTGCCTCAAAACCTTATCTTACAAGCTTACCTGGCGACTCCACTAGGGTGTTTTCCCTATTTCTTTGATAGTTTCAAGAAAACTATCTGGCGACTCCACTGATGAAGAAGCCAACAATGACTTAACAATGGGATCCCGGGAACTACAAGCCTTTAGACATGAGTAACATCCCGGGGTACCCTCAACAAATGCCCTTTGAATACATAAATTTGTTCCCTGGATTCTCTGGTGGTGATAGAGAAAGAGTTGACTATCACATGAGAAATTTTTGGAATTTCTTCCTATCCTACCCGGTCGATGATTATGCTGAAGACGTGGTCATGAAACTTTTCTCTGCCACGCTTTGTTACAATGCCAAAGAATGGTATGATAACCTCCCCGAGGCTAGCATCACGACTATGGAGCAATTTGAGAAAGTTTTTCTCAAGAGATGGGGTATCCAGCAAGAAGACATCCCAGTACTATTAGAAGAACTCAAGCACATAAGACAAGCTGAGGATGAAACTGTCAGAGACTTCCAGATTAGATTTGAGAACATGCTATATCAGATTCCTGAGAGTCATCATCCCGAGGAGAGATACCTGGTCCATCTCTTTACTCGTGCACTTTTGGGATATCTGAGTTTCCCTCTTGATAAAATAACCCCAAGGACGCTCGATGAAGCTTACTACATGGCTGCAGTGATTGAGGAGAAGATCTCCTCGTTTGATATAGGATGCCTCTTCACCTTAAGTACTCTCAATGGAGAAAATTTGTTTACCCTTGAGAGCTTCATCATTGATCTCCAAGAAGAAGGGGAACAAACCACAGATCGATGAGGGATTGTTGAAGAAATAGTTGAGGATTCGGAACCCAATAACAAAGTATAAACATGCCCTCTTCCTCTTGACGAAGCGATTCATAAGCCTTCTCCACTTGCACAACAACAAGACAATAAGGTTAGTTTCTTTCCTTTTCAAGATTTTGATGATACCTTATTCCATGATTCAGATAGTGATGGAGAAATGGAATCCCTGATTGAAGAGCATCTTCCTTGCTGCACGACCAAAGAAGAAAGGGCTACTCATGAGGATAAGACAGTAATGCATGTTAAAGATAACCAAGTCCTTAAAGGTCCTGCACGAGAAGAAAAAGTAAGTTACCCTCCTCTCCAAGATTTTGATGATTGTCTACTTTATGATTTGGGGAAAGAAGAGGAAATGGGTGAGCTTTTGAATGTTTTGAACCCTCCATGTTATGATACTGATACCGACATAATTGATTTTGATGAGTTCATACATGTTGGGAGACGTAGGTGGGATGCAGTTGGTTATGACATGGATCCTATCTATGACATAAAGAGTCATCTCCAAGTGTTGCCTTTGCAATTATCACAGCAAGCTCTTGACCAGTGGCAACAAGGAGATGAGATTTTTACCGATGCTCCCCAAAAACCCAAGGTTGCCCAAGTACAGTATTTGCCTGATGATTTTCGGTCTTACCTTGAGGCCTTTGATGAGTACTCCTCCGAGCACTTAGACTTACCCCATGAAGATGACTATCAACCACCGCTATGCTCGGATTTTGATAGGAGTAAGAATATTGTTTGCCTAAAGAAGGATTCTGATGACCTTTTTCCCCAGCTACCTCTTATTACCTTACCTTGTTGTATCATCAAAGGTGTAGTTGGGAATTATACCTTTTGCATTGAGTTTCCTGTGAAGCAAACTCAAGAATCCAAGGATTGGTTGAAAACTACAGATTCCAGTCTATCATCTCATTTTTTCAACTTTCCCTTGAGAGTTTGCCAGTCGTCTTCTAGATCTTTGTCGATCCCCTCCCAGGCTTCAGAGCATGAGGACGTCCTAAGTAGGCAGTTTGCAGACATCTTGAGCCAGTATTCTGAACCATGGACTTTTCATGACCCCTTCCAGAGGTGGATTGAGTACTTTCCTCAGAGATGGACTTAGTGAGATTTTATCCCTCCCACCCGCCTCCATGAGTTATACTTTATGATTTCTGATGATATGATACATGCTCTAACCCATGTCATTTTTGTGCTTGATTTGTCACTGTTCTGGTTTATGATGAAGCACAAAGGCAGGTATTGTGGGACATTGTTGGATTGGCTTCACTGGTTGTTTGACTACACCCACATCTGGCCAACAGGTAAGTATACGTAAGTAGTTCGCCTTACACTATTGATTGTTTTCTTACAGTGTATATATATATATATATGTTGGGGTGGCATTACCACCGCAATTTTGTTACTAATACTTCTATCGAGATTGAGCAAGTCTGCAGGTTATGCCAGAGATGATGAGGTTCTCATGCGCTCTAAGGTGAGCACATGTCCCCGAGTTGGAGACAGATGTTATCCCCGCTTTTTAGGGATAACTAGGAGATCATGTCTCGAGGCCCACAGGTCCTAGACATGGAGTACCAAGAGCAGGATTGACCTAAGCATGGCCCTGGAAGGCCCACCTTTTCTTCTTCCACTGTCTTTGTCTTGTCAGCAGCAGCAGCATCCGTCACCATCGGCTTGGTTCTGTATTAGAAGAGGTTCTTGCTCCATGAGGTAATTGGTCCAGGTATCATGGTATGTGTCACTTTTGATCATTGAAACCTTTGAATATATGCATCTGATTCCTTTTATCTCTAACAACTGCTTGGATCCTACATTTGCCCACTTGACCATTTTTGGGGGGATATACAGGGTGCCCTAGCAAGCCAGTGTCTATAGGTTTTGGTTTGCCACTGGGGGGATTTCTAAAAGAGCCATCGTGCGCTCCCATCATGCTACCACTTTTACATCTTGTTTCCCGCTCATCTATCGCATTGCCCTTGTCCGGGCATTGGGTTGACCTATTTTCAGGACTGCACCTTACCTCGTGGAAAGAAGGGGCTAAAGGCCCAGAAGGTAAAAGCAAGTTGGTAAAAGATAAAAGCCTAAGAATAAACCTCGAGATGCTTCGCCCAGGGATCCCTGAAAAAGCAATAAAAAGCTTCTCAACAAGAAACAAGAGGGACCCGAAAAAATAATAAAACAAGACCTAATCAGAGGATAGGCGGTCTCATCACGAGCCAACCTATTAGGTTCATGGGTATCTAGCAGTATGACACTGCCACCAGCTGGTTACCAGGCCAGGGCAGTGACTCTTGGTTGCATGGCCAAGGGAAAGGGGTCTCATCACGAGCCAGCCTTCTCATTTCTGCAAAAGCACTTGTGGGTAACGCTGTCAGCTCTGGTCACCACGCCAAGGCAGTGTCCCCTGATTAGCTCTTGAACAAAAAAAGCAAATAAAAGAATGAAAATAATACAAAGAATAAAGGCAAGAATGGGCTTGGAAAAAAATGCATCCATGACAGGGACAGCTCGCCTTCTACAAAGGCACCCACAAGTAACACGTTGCATCCTTGGCCCTTACTGCACCCACATGCTTGGACATCCCCTGACCACATCATCCAATTACATGGCTTGGATGAGGTTTCTCTAAGAACTTTCCTTTTTCTGTGGACACTAGCCCAATAGGAAGCCTTGTCCTTTTCCCCAGACTTGTATTGCAGGCTTGTGTAACGTCTTTGAGCTATTGATTGATGTATTAGGGATTTTATGCATGTCTTTAATAATATTAATGATGAAATGTGATTGGCATTGCCATGATCCCTCTGACTGATGAGCCCATGGAGGGCGTAGCCTTTGATGTGCAAGACCATACTCGACGGACAGGTACAATTTGGACCGGTACACATGGGGAGATGATCAGTTCGGACCTCCATGGGGCTGAAGAGCCCATCAGATGGATGTTGAGACCCCACCATGGGGCAGAGACGAGACAGAGATGGATCGGTGTCTTGCACCGGAGAAGAAGAGGACG
>ML791876.1:228604-239104 GCA_009831015.1 Picea engelmannii
GTCCATAGAGTCTTCTATAGATTCCATGCCCTTCCTTCTTGAAGATTCCAACTTCTTCCTTTCGTCATAGGAATGTAGATGGACAACCAAGGATACTCAAAGCTTCTTTTCGAAGAAGACTTCTTCTAGAGTCAAACTGAACATGTGTTGCTTATCATGACTCCTACTTCCAATGAAGATCATGGACAAATACTTCATAATTTTCACGGATTCTTCAATGGATCATATCATTATGGATCAACTCCCTCCAAATCCCGACTTCATGCCTGAACGAGCAATATGCATGTTCTTCTTTAGGAATTCTGCAATCAGCTCCTTCCATCTGAGAGAGTCCATGCTATCGTCTACATCCTTCTTGCTTTTTGTAAAGTATCACAAGTCTATTCTAGTTTCCTCTTGATTACTGACTTCTTTCCGGTCTAAATCCTTCTGGATCTCTTCAAGTTTGGTTCGGATTGTGGCAGTTGTTACTTATATACTATTTTAATAGCTTCCACAGGGGTTGTCACCAAAAGTTGTTAACATACTTCATCCTTTTCAAATACATTACTAGTAGTCATCGTAATGGAAATCCTTATCTTGTTCTTCTTCCATGTTGTTTTCATTGACACTGATCATCTTATCTTTCAAGAAATAGATACACATGATATGTATAGGAACTATGTAAACATGGTATGTACAAGGACTATGTTACAGAAGAATATTGTTACCTTGACTAGAAGAAAACGTTTGCTTCATCCTGTTTGACTTTCTTTGAGGGTTCATTTTCTTTGGCAATTGTTGCTTCGTGTATTTCCTTCCTTTTCTTTAACTCGGGACAATGGTTACTGTAGTGACTATATTTTCGACAGTTGAAGCAATGTATTTTTGACATCCTTTTCTTGATTTGGTTTCTTCCTTGAGTTCTTCTTATTCTTGAATTTCTTGAACTTTGTTGTGTGGGCTTGATCATCATCTTTCTTTTGAGATTTCCCTTTTGCGCTAAATCTTGATTCTTCTTGTGCACAAAAAGTCCAAAGTTCTTCAAACGTGGGATACTCCGTTCTTGTGTTCATGCTTGCGGCAAATGCATCCCATGTCTTGGGAAGACCATTAAGTACAATATTTACTAGTTCCTTTTCTGAAATGATTTCCTCAATAACTTGTAGTTGATCTCTTAACTGAGAGATTCTTACAAAGTATGATGTTATAGTGTCATCATCATTCATCTTCAGGTCACGGAGCTCATTCTTCAGACTCATTACTTGTCCAATATTTCTGACTGAGAAGAGGTTAGTTAGAGCATCATACATCTTCTTGGATGAGTCAAGATGAGAAATGTAGGGTATCAAATGGTCCTTTACATAGTTCACTATGATACTTGTTATCACACAATCTGTACTTGCCCCAAAGCCTAGTACTTGCCCCAAAGCCTAAATCAAGAGGGAAGAGATTGGTGTAACACGGGGTAATCATGTCACTGTCACCTCAACAGGGTACCCCTTTCTGTTTAGGAGGAAAAACCCACTCCAAGGGAGATGTCCCAAGACCTAGGGGGTTTGAGGAAGGGAAAAGGTCAAGGTAAACTACCCATCTCTCCCTAGGTCACTCAAATCAGGCTGAGTCACTAAGTTATGTCTTGAAGGATGAAGACAAGATGAAGTAAAATGTACCTGCCCTTAATCAAGACAACAAGCGAATAATGTGGCAGTTTACAAGCAGAAATGATGTTAGTGCTTCAACAAGACATTAAACTTGTGAAAGTAAATGATAACTAGTAAGTATGTGCAGCAGTAAATAAGTGTATAACAGCAATAAATTAAAAGGCAACAGCTGCAAAATATATCCAGAAAATGTACTTATTCAGACAATATAACAAGATATTCAAAATTTTAAATGATAATACTTTGTCACATGCAAGTTCTAGATGTGTCAATCAGCAAATAAATTCAACAGGCTGTCAATGATAACTGTAACAGCAGCAGAGAAGAAGTGATGAAAGCAATAATAACCTTCAAAAATGTACTTTAAAGAGGCAATTAGATGTAGATTTTAATACTAATTGATTGTTTTTTGCCTCATACAAATTCTAGGCTGATTAATATGGTCAATAAGACTGATATAAGCTGCAAATGATACCTGTAGCAATCATCACAACAGCGGCAAAGTGATTTATAACAGGTTCAGAAATGCACTTTGCTAAGGCAATTGAACAAACACTTTAGCATATATCGATAGTAACTTGCCTAGTACAAATTTTAGGCTGTTCTAAGGTGGTTGGTAGTCTGATATAGACTGCAAACAATGGCTCTAACAGTGAATTATCAGCAGTAATTAAGTGGTTGTTAGTATCTCTAAGCTAGGTTAGTTAACTAGTTAAAGTTAGTAGGGTAATCAAGTAGGAAACGGTTTGGAGTTTGAGTTTGAAGATACTTGTCAAAGAGTGAGGTTTGACTAGTGCCTTTCTAAGGGTAGTGGAGTCAAGTAGGCGGCTTCCTTCAAGGCTGCTAACAAGTGATTTTACACATAATCCAAGAGGAAGAAAGACCTAGGAGGAGTAGCACCTTAAGTCCTCCTAGGTTTGACCTCAAGAAGTGAGGAAGCTAGGGTGTAGGCACTTCTAGGCCCTAGTACCTCCTTCTTCTTGGATTTTTATGGATGAAAAGTACTTTGCACAATAACTAAGTATAAACCTCTAGAGAGCTAGCACTTTAGGGCTCTAGGGTTTCACTAGTTACTAGATCAATTCAATAAAGTTAGGCAAATGAAAAGCAGGAAAGTTAGCACTTTAAATTTCTTACTTCAAGCATTAATTAAAACATGCAATTTCATAATCTTGTATGAGCAAGCAAACCATTACCATAACCATTTACAATGACAAAGTAAAAATCTACTTACTTGCACCAAGAATAATCATGTAAAACTATCCAAGATTGCCACAAAACTTCATAAAATTTGTCCAAGTGCCAAAAAACAAGCCTTATAAGAGTAGCACCCTCCTTATTTCAGCCAATAAACCTTAGTAGGGAGAAAATTTCAGACCTCCACCCTCCCAAGTTAGAGTTATGATAAAATGAATGTCACTTTATGTTTATTTATACCAAAATTTGACCTTTAATTATTTTAGGTCAAAATATCAGGGCCGACCTGGCCAGTTTCTTACAAAATTAAATTCTGGACAAAATAAAATAAATTTGCATGTAAAGGCCCTCCTAGGGGTGACGTCATGCCCTTCTAGGGTGACGTTGGACCTCTGTCATGGAACGTTGGGCTCAGGGAGTGAAACCATTGAGCCTCCAAAGGCCAAAACCCTGCCCACACGTGCCAATAATCTCAGGATTACCCCCAAGGTGACAACCAATGCATGTAGAAACGTCCAAGGTTGTATGGGTGACTTCCAAGGCATCCAAAGGCTAGCTTTCAGGTGGGAAAGGCACCGCCGCCTGGGTCTAGGTCCACCAAAGTGCCTCCAAAGGAAACGTCCTTCTTCTTCTTGGCAGAACCCCTTCATCTTCATCCTACCCCATGGTTGGGGACTCAGCATCCATCAAGTGGGCTTTGATCCCTCATGAAGGTCTGAGCTAGCCATCTCTCCATGTACATGTTCACTGAGCAAGGTCCTGCAAAGACAACAAGTACGCCCCCCAGGGGTTCATAAGTCACAAGCATCATAATACGTAAATCACATCTAATAATTAAAACTCCCAAACATGTGCATTAAACCCACCTAAACCCAAACAAATGCTCAAAACATTATGCAACTTGGCAAGTTTAGGGTTTGGAATGGTCTCAGGTGTCTTATTGGGCCAATCTCCCTTAAGTCAAGGTCGTTTCCCCAGTGGAACTTGATCCAAATCATGCAAACATACGAGGTGGTGAGGAGAAAAACTTTGGGAATGGGATGCATGTGATAGCAGGGAAATGTAACACTCACAAATGGGTGCCTTTGTTGAGGGTGAGATGCACCTTGTCATGGATGCAAATGTTTCCAAGCCCACTAATTGCCATTTATTTTTATCTTTTCTTTCTTCTTTTAGCATTCTTTCTTTATGATCCAAGGAAAGAGTTGATGGCCACCACCCTAGCTTGGTGACCAGCTAGTGGCAGTGTCACCCACAAACATTTCAGGGAAATGAGAAGGTTGGCTTGTGATGAGACCCCCTTTCTGTTGGCCATGCAACCAAGAGCCACTACCCTGGCTTGGTGACCATTTGGGTGGTAGTGTCATACCGCTACATGTTCATAGTCATGATAGGTCGACTCATGATGAGACCTCCTATCCACCGACAAATGCCTTGAGTGTTTTATTCATATGTGGGTCCCCGCTTCTTGCTGAGAAACGTTTTAGTGCTTTCTCGGGGATCCCTGGGTGAAGCATCTCGAAGGTTTAAATTCGGCTCTTTAACTTTTGCCAGCTACATTGCCCCCCGGGGCCTTTAGCCCCTTCTTCCCATGAGGTAAGGTACAACCCTTTCCAAGTGGAGCCTTCCCCAATGCCCAAAAGTGTGGATAGACGGAGGGGATAAAGATGGAAAATGGTAAGTATGGAGGTAACGGGTGATGACTCTTCAGAGATCCACTAGGTAATCTATCCGAAAAGGAAACTAACTTACTAGGGCACCATGTGACCCTCCCAAGTTTGGACAAGGAAAATAGCATAAAGTCAAGCAAATGTTATGAAATGGAGAAAGATTAAATGCAACATGTTTAAATTAAATGTTTTAAAAATCGAAGCGATACATACCATGATACCCGGACTTATTACCTCATGGAGCAAGACTCATTGCCATTTCAGGACCAAGCCGGTGTGATGAATATTGTTGTTGGTGATATGTGGATTGCACTGAAGAAAAGAGGGGCCCTCTGGGGCCATGCTTAAGTCGTCTGGCTCTCGGCACTCCATGTCTAGGACCTATGGGCCTCGAGACATGATCTCCATAGTTATCCCTAGGCTAGGGGATAACATTTGGATCCAACTTGAGGACATGTGCTCACTATAGAGCGCATGCGAACCTCGGCATCTCTGGTATGACCTGTGTTTGCTAAATCTCAACAAAAGATATTAGTAATCCCTAGGATGGTGATATCACCCATCATCCATATATGATGTATAAATCAATTCTAATCTAACATACATATGTACAAGTGAAACAAAACAATATGAAAATGCAACTACAACTATGCTAACATGATATGCAAATGGTATATACAATGGATGAAAATGCCTACCTACCTCTACTTACCTGTTGGTTGAATGCTAGGTGTAGTCATATAACCAGTGAAACCATCCTAGCAATACGTCATAATACTTGCCTCTGTGCTTTAGCAGAAACCAAAACAATGACAAGTTAAGCACAAAAACAACATGAGTTAGAGCATGCATTATATCATAGGAAATTGTAAAGTCTAGCTCATGGAGGCGGGAGGGAGGGACAAAATTATGCCAAGTCACACTTCTAGAAAAGTTCTCAATCCATCTCATAAAAGGATTGTGAAAGGTCGAAGACTCAAGAGGCTGGTTCAAAGAGTCTAAAGGTTGACCACCTTGGACGTCATCAATCCCCGAAATCTGAGAAGGGACTATCAAGAATCTAGAGGATGATTGACAATTTTTTAAGGGAAAGCTGAAAGACTGAGATATTAAACTTCTTCTTAAGGTATTCAACCTACCCTTGAATTCTAAAAGAAGGCTCTATCCTAGAGAAAACTTGGGACAAGGGACATGTTTCCCAACTGCATCCTTAGTGACATAACGAGGTAAAGTAATCGAAGGGAGTTGGAAAACCTTGTCACAAGTATCCTGCTTTAGGCAAGCAACGTCCTTACCCTTATCAAGATCTGAGCACAACGATGGTTGATAATCTTGTTCATAGAATAAATCCAAGTGCTCAAAGGAATACTCATCAAAATCCTCAAGGTATGACTGAAAATCATCAGGAGAACATAGAACTAGGTCACCCTTGGGTGCTTGGAAAACATTTATAACTACATCATCTCCTTGTTGCCAAATGTCAAAATTAGTAGTAACCTCATATGATAGTTGTAAAGGCAACATTTGGAAATGACCCTCAATATCATAAATGGGATCCCCATCATAACCAATCACATCCCATTTACGTTTCCCGACATGTATGAACTCATCAATATTATCAACCATGTCATTACATTTATCGTAACACGAAGGGCTTAAAACATCCAATGGCTCCTCTAACACTTCTTCACTTTCCAAATTACAAAACAAAGCATCTTCAAAATCTTGGAAAGGGAAACAACTTACCTTATTCATTTCTTCCTGTGCAGGAGCGTCGAAGACTTGGATGACTTCATCAAATGGAAGAGCAAGCATCAGTGCCTCATCCTCATGATTTGCCCCTACATCTTCAGCTTCATAATACGGAGGGTCTAGCTCGTCCAAGGATTCCCTTTCTTCTTCACCTTCTAAATCATAGAATAGGGTATCATCAAAAACCTGAAAAGGAAAGTGACTAACCTCATCCTCTTCTTCTTGTGCAGGAGGAATAGGATTTTGGATGGCTTCATCAGAGGGAGGAGCACACATTAATACTTCATCATCATGTTTGATATCTCCAGGCTCTCGCTCTTCAACTAGTTCCTCATTATCCTAGGTAGAAGCATGAGTAAATTCTTGCTCTTCCTCATGGGATTGGTAACCTTCATTAGGATCCCTCTCCTCAACCTTTTGTTGGTCGATGACTTGTTCCCATCTTTCCTGGAATTTATTAACGAAGATCTCAAGGGAAGCTAATCTCTCCAGACTAAGAGTATTTGGGGTATCTTTGGGGTCATCAACTTTGATTTCTGGAGTAAAGAGGTGTTCTCCCTTGAACAAGGAGATATTTGCCTCGATTTGTGTAGCCATGTGATAAGCTTCTTGGATTGTTCTTGGCCCTTTTTCACTAAGGAGAAATCCTAATTGCACTAAGAGTATATTGGTATAGAGGTAAACGACGTACTTGTCTTCAGGATGATGGCTTCTAGGAATTTGTTGTAACAAATTCTCAAACCTAGCATGTTATTCCTCGACAATCTTGTTCTTAGTTTGTTTCATGTATTTGAGTCTTTTTATTAGCATGTGGATATCTTATAATTTAATTCCCCATTTCTCGAGAAAGGTTTCTTCTAACTAGTCCATAGATGTGATGCTAGCATCACGGAGATCATCATACCATTTCCTAGCATTGCCATGAAGAGTGGCAAAGAAAAGTTTCATTTCCAAATCTTCAGCATCATCACTGATAGGGTGGAGTTGAAAGAAAGCCCAAAAATTATCCATGTGATCTTCGGCCCTAACCCCGTCATTACCAGTGAATCTAAGGAGCCAATTTTCATACCTCGGAGGCATTTGTCAAGGGTAACCCGGAATTTCACTCATATCCAAGGGTTTAAAATTACCCGGGTCCCATTGAGAAGCCATGATTGGATTTGTTATTAGTGGAGTTGCCAGATAATCCTTCTAGGGATCATCAAAGGGAAAAGAGGGAATCACCCTCAGTGGAGTCGCCAGGTAAACTTCGTGAAGTAAAGGCTTTGGGCAAAAGTCTTACCGAAAAAGTGTCGTATGAGGAAAACTGACTCAATGTTCCCCGACAACGGTGCCAAAAATGTTATCACACAATCTATAACTTGCCCCAAAGCCTAAGGCAAGTGAGAAGAGATTGACGTAACATGGGGGTAATCCTGTCATTGTCACCTCAACAGGGTACCCCTTTCTGTTTAGGAGGAAAAACCCACTCCAAGGGAGATGTGCCAAAACCTAGGGGGTTTGAGGAAGGGAAAAGGACAAGGTAAACTACTCATCTCTCCCTAGGTCACTCAAATCAGGCTGAGTCACTAAGTTATGTCTTGAAGGATGAAGCAAAGATGAAGTTAAATGTACCTGCCCTTAATCAAGACAACAAGCGATTAATGTGGCAGTTTACAAGCAGAAATGATGTTAGTGCTTCAACAAGACATTAAACTTGTGAAAGTAAATGCTAACTAGTAAGTATGTGCAGCAGTAAATAAGTGTATAATAGCAATAAATTAAAAGGTAACAGCTGCAAAATATATCCAGAAAATGCACTTATTCAGACAATATAACAAGATATTCTAAATTTTAAATGATAATACTTTGTCACGTGCAAGTTCTAGATGTGCCAATCAACAAATAAATTTAACAGGCTGTCAATGATAACTGTAACAGCAGCAGAGCAGAAGTGATGACAGCAATAATAACCTTCAAAAATGTACTTTAAAGAGGCAATTAGATGTAGATTTTAATTCTAATTGATTGTTCTTTGCCTCATACAAATTCTAGGCTGATTAATATGGTCAATAAGACTGATATAAGCTGCAAATGATGGCTGTAGCAATCATCACAACAGCAGCAAAGTGATTTATAACAGCTTCAGAAATGCACTTTGCTAAGGCAATTGAACAAACACTTTAGCATATATTGATAGTAACTTGCCTAGTACAAATTTTGGGTTGTTCTAAGGCGGTTGGTAGGCTGATATAGACTGCAAACAATGGCTCTAACAGTGAATTATCAGCAGTAATTAAGTGGTTGTTAGTATCTCTAAGCTAGGTTAGTTAATTAGTTAAAGTTAGTAGGGTGATCAAGTAAGAAACGGTTCAGAGTTTGAGTTTGAAGATACTTGTCAAAGAGTGAGGTTTGACTAGTGCCTTTCTAAGTAGTGGAGTCAAGTAGGCGGCTTCCTTCAAGGCTGCTAACAAGTGATTTTACACATAATCCAAGAGGGAGAAAGACCTAGGAGGAGTAGCACCTTAAGTCCTCCTAGGTTTGACCTCAAGAAGTGAGGAATCTAGGGTGTAGGCACTTATAGGCCCTAGCACCTCCTTCTTCTTGGATTTTTATGGATGAAAAGTACTTTGTACAATAACTAAGTATAAACCTCTAGAGAGCTAGCACATTAGGGCCCTAGGGTTTCACTAGTTACTAGATCAATTCAATAAAGCTAGGTAAATGAAAAGCAACAAAGTTAGAACTTTAAGTTTCTTACTTCAAGCATTAATTAAAACATGCAATTTCATAATCTTGTATAAACAAGAAAACCATTACTATAACCATTTACAATGACAAAGTAAAAATCTACTTACTTGCACCAAGAATAATCATGTAAAACCATGCAAGATTGCCACAAAACTTCATAAAATTTGTCCAAGTGCCAAAAAACAAGCCTTAAAAGAGTAGCGCCCTCCTTATTTTAGCCAATAACCTTAGTAGGGAGAAAATTTCAGACCTCCACTCTCCCAAGTGAGAGTTATGATAAAATGAATGTCACTTTATGTTTATTTATACCAAAATTTGACCTTTAATTATTTTAGGTCAAAATATCAGGGCCGACCTAGTCAGTTTCTTACAAAATTAAATTCTGGACAAAACAAAATAAATTTGCATGTAAAGGCCCTCCTAGGGGTGACATCATGCCCTTCTAGGGTGACGTTGGACCTCTGTCATGGAAACGTTGGGCTCAGGGAGTGAAACATTGGGCCTCCAAAGGCCAAAATCCTACCCACACATGCCAATAACCTCAGGATTACCCCCAAAGTGACAACCACTGCATATAGAAACGTCCAGGGATGTATGGGTGACATCCAAGGCCTCCAAAGGCCAGCGTTCAAGTGAGAAAGGCACCGCCACCTAGGTCTAGGTGCACCAAAGTGCCTCCGCCTAGGTCTAGGTGCACCAAAGTGCCTCCAAAGGCAACGTCCTTCTTCTTCTTGGAAGAACCCCTTCATCTTCATCCTGACCCCTGGATGGAGTCTCAGCATCCATCAAATGGGCTTTGAGCCCTCATGAAGGTCCAAGCTAGTCATCTCTCCATGTTCATCGAGCAAGGTCCTACAAAGACAACAAGTATGCCCTCCAGGGGTCCATAAGTCACATGCATCATAATACGTAAATGACATCTAATAATTAAAACGCCCAAACATGTGCATTAAACCCACCTAAACCCAAACACATGCTCAAAACGTTATGCAACTTGACAAGTCTAGGGTTTGGAATGGTCTCAGGGTGTACTATTGGGCCAATCTCCCTTAAGTCAAGGTCGTTTCCCCAGTGGACCTTGATCCAAATCATGCAAACGTACGAGGTGGTGAGGAGAAAAACTTTGGGCATGGGGTGCATGTGATAGCAAGGAAATTTAACACTCACCTATGGGTGCCTTTGTTGAGGGTGAGTTGCACCTTGTCATGGATGCAAATGTTTCCAAGCCCACTGATTTCCATTTATTTTTATCTTTATTTGCTTCTTTTAGCCTTCTTTTTTCATGCTCCAAGGAAAGAGTTGATGGCCACCGCCCTAGTTTGGTGACCAACTAGTGGCAGTGTCACCCACAAACATTTCACGAAAATGAGAAGGTTGGCTCGTGATGAGACCCCCTTTCTCTTGGCCATGCAACCAAGAGCCACTACCCTGGCTTGGTGACCAGTTGGGTGGTAGTGTCATACCGCTACATGTTCATGGTCATGATAGGTCGGCTCATGATGAGACCT
>ML791876.1:239154-269577 GCA_009831015.1 Picea engelmannii
TTATGATAAAATGAATGTCACTTTATGTTTATTTATACCAAAATTTGACCTTTAATTATTTTAGGTCAAAATATCAGGGCCGACCTGGCCAGTTTCTTACAAAATTAAATTCTGGACAAAATAAAATAAATTTGCATGTAAAGGCCCTCCTAGGGGTGACGTCATGCCCTTCTAGGGTGACGTTGGACCTCTGTCATGGAACGTTGGGCTCAGGGAGTGAAACCATTGAGCCTCCAAAGGCCAAAACCCTGCCCACACGTGCCAATAATCTCAGGATTACCCCCAAGGTGACAACCAATGCATGTAGAAACGTCCAAGGTTGTATGGGTGACTTCCAAGGCATCCAAAGGCTAGCTTTCAGGTGGGAAAGGCACCGCCGCCTGGGTCTAGGTCCACCAAAGTGCCTCCAAAGGAAACGTCCTTCTTCTTCTTGGCAGAACCCCTTCATCTTCATCCTACCCCATGGTTGGGGACTCAGCATCCATCAAGTGGGCTTTGATCCCTCATGAAGGTCTGAGCTAGCCATCTCTCCATGTACATGTTCACTGAGCAAGGTCCTGCAAAGACAACAAGTACGCCCCCCAGGGGTTCATAAGTCACAAGCATCATAATACGTAAATCACATCTAATAATTAAAACTCCCAAACATGTGCATTAAACCCACCTAAACCCAAACAAATGCTCAAAACATTATGCAACTTGGCAAGTTTAGGGTTTGGAATGGTCTCAGGTGTCTTATTGGGCCAATCTCCCTTAAGTCAAGGTCGTTTCCCCAGTGGAACTTGATCCAAATCATGCAAACATACGAGGTGGTGAGGAGAAAAACTTTGGGAATGGGATGCATGTGATAGCAGGGAAATGTAACACTCACAAATGGGTGCCTTTGTTGAGGGTGAGATGCACCTTGTCATGGATGCAAATGTTTCCAAGCCCACTAATTGCCATTTATTTTTATCTTTTCTTTCTTCTTTTAGCATTCTTTCTTTATGATCCAAGGAAAGAGTTGATGGCCACCACCCTAGCTTGGTGACCAGCTAGTGGCAGTGTCACCCACAAACATTTCAGGGAAATGAGAAGGTTGGCTTGTGATGAGACCCCCTTTCTGTTGGCCATGCAACCAAGAGCCACTACCCTGGCTTGGTGACCATTTGGGTGGTAGTGTCATACCGCTACATGTTCATAGTCATGATAGGTCGACTCATGATGAGACCTCCTATCCACCGACAAATGCCTTGAGTGTTTTATTCATATGTGGGTCCCCGCTTCTTGCTGAGAAACGTTTTAGTGCTTTCTCGGGGATCCCTGGGTGAAGCATCTCGAAGGTTTAAATTCGGCTCTTTAACTTTTGCCAGCTACATTGCCCCCCGGGGCCTTTAGCCCCTTCTTCCCATGAGGTAAGGTACAACCCTTTCCAAGTGGAGCCTTCCCCAATGCCCAAAAGTGTGGATAGACGGAGGGGATAAAGATGGAAAATGGTAAGTATGGAGGTAACGGGTGATGACTCTTCAGAGATCCACTAGGTAATCTATCCGAAAAGGAAACTAACTTACTAGGGCACCATGTGACCCTCCCAAGTTTGGACAAGGAAAATAGCATAAAGTCAAGCAAATGTTATGAAATGGAGAAAGATTAAATGCAACATGTTTAAATTAAATGTTTTAAAAATCGAAGCGATACATACCATGATACCCGGACTTATTACCTCATGGAGCAAGACTCATTGCCATTTCAGGACCAAGCCGGTGTGATGAATATTGTTGTTGGTGATATGTGGATTGCACTGAAGAAAAGAGGGGCCCTCTGGGGCCATGCTTAAGTCGTCTGGCTCTCGGCACTCCATGTCTAGGACCTATGGGCCTCGAGACATGATCTCCATAGTTATCCCTAGGCTAGGGGATAACATTTGGATCCAACTTGAGGACATGTGCTCACTATAGAGCGCATGCGAACCTCGGCATCTCTGGTATGACCTGTGTTTGCTAAATCTCAACAAAAGATATTAGTAATCCCTAGGATGGTGATATCACCCCTCATCCATATATGATGTATAAATCAATTCTAATCTAACATACATATGTACAAGTGAAACAAAACAATATGAAAATGCAACTACAACTATGCTAACATGATATGCAAATGGTATATACAATGGATGAAAATGCCTACCTACCTCTACTTACCTGTTGGTTGAATGCTAGGTGTAGTCATATAACCAGTGAAACCATCCTAGCAATACGTCATAATACTTGCCTCTGTGCTTTAGCAGAAACCAAAACAATGACAAGTTAAGCACAAAAACAACATGAGTTAGAGCATGCATTATATCATAGGAAATTGTAAAGTCTAGCTCATGGAGGCGGGAGGGAGGGACAAAATTATGCCAAGTCACACTTCTAGAAAAGTTCTCAATCCATCTCATAAAAGGATTGTGAAAGGTCGAAGACTCAAGAGGCTGGTTCAAAGAGTCTAAAGGTTGACCACCTTGGACGTCATCAATCCCCGAAATCTGAGAAGGGACTATCAAGAATCTAGAGGATGATTGACAATTTTTTAAGGGAAAGCTGAAAGACTGAGATATTAAACTTCTTCTTAAGGTATTCAACCTACCCTTGAATTCTAAAAGAAGGCTCTATCCTAGAGAAAACTTGGGACAAGGGACATGTTTCCCAACTGCATCCTTAGTGACATAACGAGGTAAAGTAATCGAAGGGAGTTGGAAAACCTTGTCACAAGTATCCTGCTTTAGGCAAGCAACGTCCTTACCCTTATCAAGATCTGAGCACAACGATGGTTGATAATCTTGTTCATAGAATAAATCCAAGTGCTCAAAGGAATACTCATCAAAATCCTCAAGGTATGACTGAAAATCATCAGGAGAACATAGAACTAGGTCACCCTTGGGTGCTTGGAAAACATTTATAACTACATCATCTCCTTGTTGCCAAATGTCAAAATTAGTAGTAACCTCATATGATAGTTGTAAAGGCAACATTTGGAAATGACCCTCAATATCATAAATGGGATCCCCATCATAACCAATCACATCCCATTTACGTTTCCCGACATGTATGAACTCATCAATATTATCAACCATGTCATTACATTTATCGTAACACGAAGGGCTTAAAACATCCAATGGCTCCTCTAACACTTCTTCACTTTCCAAATTACAAAACAAAGCATCTTCAAAATCTTGGAAAGGGAAACAACTTACCTTATTCATTTCTTCCTGTGCAGGAGCGTCGAAGACTTGGATGACTTCATCAAATGGAAGAGCAAGCATCAGTGCCTCATCCTCATGATTTGCCCCTACATCTTCAGCTTCATAATACGGAGGGTCTAGCTCGTCCAAGGATTCCCTTTCTTCTTCACCTTCTAAATCATAGAATAGGGTATCATCAAAAACCTGAAAAGGAAAGTGACTAACCTCATCCTCTTCTTCTTGTGCAGGAGGAATAGGATTTTGGATGGCTTCATCAGAGGGAGGAGCACACATTAATACTTCATCATCATGTTTGATATCTCCAGGCTCTCGCTCTTCAACTAGTTCCTCATTATCCTAGGTAGAAGCATGAGTAAATTCTTGCTCTTCCTCATGGGATTGGTAACCTTCATTAGGATCCCTCTCCTCAACCTTTTGTTGGTCGATGACTTGTTCCCATCTTTCCTGGAATTTATTAACGAAGATCTCAAGGGAAGCTAATCTCTCCAGACTAAGAGTATTTGGGGTATCTTTGGGGTCATCAACTTTGATTTCTGGAGTAAAGAGGTGTTCTCCCTTGAACAAGGAGATATTTGCCTCGATTTGTGTAGCCATGTGATAAGCTTCTTGGATTGTTCTTGGCCCTTTTTCACTAAGGAGAAATCCTAATTGCACTAAGAGTATATTGGTATAGAGGTAAACGACGTACTTGTCTTCAGGATGATGGCTTCTAGGAATTTGTTGTAACAAATTCTCAAACCTAGCATGTTATTCCTCGACAATCTTGTTCTTAGTTTGTTTCATGTATTTGAGTCTTTTTATTAGCATGTGGATATCTTATAATTTAATTCCCCATTTCTCGAGAAAGGTTTCTTCTAACTAGTCCATAGATGTGATGCTAGCATCACGGAGATCATCATACCATTTCCTAGCATTGCCATGAAGAGTGGCAAAGAAAAGTTTCATTTCCAAATCTTCAGCATCATCACTGATAGGGTGGAGTTGAAAGAAAGCCCAAAAATTATCCATGTGATCTTCGGCCCTAACCCCGTCATTACCAGTGAATCTAAGGAGCCAATTTTCATACCTCGGAGGCATTTGTCAAGGGTAACCCGGAATTTCACTCATATCCAAGGGTTTAAAATTACCCGGGTCCCATTGAGAAGCCATGATTGGATTTGTTATTAGTGGAGTTGCCAGATAATCCTTCTAGGGATCATCAAAGGGAAAAGAGGGAATCACCCTCAGTGGAGTCGCCAGGTAAACTTCGTGAAGTAAAGGCTTTGGGCAAAAGTCTTACCGAAAAAGTGTCGTATGAGGAAAACTGACTCAATGTTCCCCGACAACGGTGCCAAAAATGTTATCACACAATCTATAACTTGCCCCAAAGCCTAAGGCAAGTGAGAAGAGATTGACGTAACATGGGGGTAATCCTGTCATTGTCACCTCAACAGGGTACCCCTTTCTGTTTAGGAGGAAAAACCCACTCCAAGGGAGATGTGCCAAAACCTAGGGGGTTTGAGGAAGGGAAAAGGACAAGGTAAACTACTCATCTCTCCCTAGGTCACTCAAATCAGGCTGAGTCACTAAGTTATGTCTTGAAGGATGAAGCAAAGATGAAGTTAAATGTACCTGCCCTTAATCAAGACAACAAGCGATTAATGTGGCAGTTTACAAGCAGAAATGATGTTAGTGCTTCAACAAGACATTAAACTTGTGAAAGTAAATGCTAACTAGTAAGTATGTGCAGCAGTAAATAAGTGTATAATAGCAATAAATTAAAAGGTAACAGCTGCAAAATATATCCAGAAAATGCACTTATTCAGACAATATAACAAGATATTCTAAATTTTAAATGATAATACTTTGTCACGTGCAAGTTCTAGATGTGCCAATCAACAAATAAATTTAACAGGCTGTCAATGATAACTGTAACAGCAGCAGAGCAGAAGTGATGACAGCAATAATAACCTTCAAAAATGTACTTTAAAGAGGCAATTAGATGTAGATTTTAATTCTAATTGATTGTTCTTTGCCTCATACAAATTCTAGGCTGATTAATATGGTCAATAAGACTGATATAAGCTGCAAATGATGGCTGTAGCAATCATCACAACAGCAGCAAAGTGATTTATAACAGCTTCAGAAATGCACTTTGCTAAGGCAATTGAACAAACACTTTAGCATATATTGATAGTAACTTGCCTAGTACAAATTTTGGGTTGTTCTAAGGCGGTTGGTAGGCTGATATAGACTGCAAACAATGGCTCTAACAGTGAATTATCAGCAGTAATTAAGTGGTTGTTAGTATCTCTAAGCTAGGTTAGTTAATTAGTTAAAGTTAGTAGGGTGATCAAGTAAGAAACGGTTCAGAGTTTGAGTTTGAAGATACTTGTCAAAGAGTGAGGTTTGACTAGTGCCTTTCTAAGTAGTGGAGTCAAGTAGGCGGCTTCCTTCAAGGCTGCTAACAAGTGATTTTACACATAATCCAAGAGGGAGAAAGACCTAGGAGGAGTAGCACCTTAAGTCCTCCTAGGTTTGACCTCAAGAAGTGAGGAATCTAGGGTGTAGGCACTTATAGGCCCTAGCACCTCCTTCTTCTTGGATTTTTATGGATGAAAAGTACTTTGTACAATAACTAAGTATAAACCTCTAGAGAGCTAGCACATTAGGGCCCTAGGGTTTCACTAGTTACTAGATCAATTCAATAAAGCTAGGTAAATGAAAAGCAACAAAGTTAGAACTTTAAGTTTCTTACTTCAAGCATTAATTAAAACATGCAATTTCATAATCTTGTATAAACAAGAAAACCATTACTATAACCATTTACAATGACAAAGTAAAAATCTACTTACTTGCACCAAGAATAATCATGTAAAACCATGCAAGATTGCCACAAAACTTCATAAAATTTGTCCAAGTGCCAAAAAACAAGCCTTAAAAGAGTAGCGCCCTCCTTATTTTAGCCAATAACCTTAGTAGGGAGAAAATTTCAGACCTCCACTCTCCCAAGTGAGAGTTATGATAAAATGAATGTCACTTTATGTTTATTTATACCAAAATTTGACCTTTAATTATTTTAGGTCAAAATATCAGGGCCGACCTAGTCAGTTTCTTACAAAATTAAATTCTGGACAAAACAAAATAAATTTGCATGTAAAGGCCCTCCTAGGGGTGACATCATGCCCTTCTAGGGTGACGTTGGACCTCTGTCATGGAAACGTTGGGCTCAGGGAGTGAAACATTGGGCCTCCAAAGGCCAAAATCCTACCCACACATGCCAATAACCTCAGGATTACCCCCAAAGTGACAACCACTGCATATAGAAACGTCCAGGGATGTATGGGTGACATCCAAGGCCTCCAAAGGCCAGCGTTCAAGTGAGAAAGGCACCGCCACCTAGGTCTAGGTGCACCAAAGTGCCTCCGCCTAGGTCTAGGTGCACCAAAGTGCCTCCAAAGGCAACGTCCTTCTTCTTCTTGGAAGAACCCCTTCATCTTCATCCTGACCCCTGGATGGAGTCTCAGCATCCATCAAATGGGCTTTGAGCCCTCATGAAGGTCCAAGCTAGTCATCTCTCCATGTTCATCGAGCAAGGTCCTACAAAGACAACAAGTATGCCCTCCAGGGGTCCATAAGTCACATGCATCATAATACGTAAATGACATCTAATAATTAAAACGCCCAAACATGTGCATTAAACCCACCTAAACCCAAACACATGCTCAAAACGTTATGCAACTTGACAAGTCTAGGGTTTGGAATGGTCTCAGGGTGTACTATTGGGCCAATCTCCCTTAAGTCAAGGTCGTTTCCCCAGTGGACCTTGATCCAAATCATGCAAACGTACGAGGTGGTGAGGAGAAAAACTTTGGGCATGGGGTGCATGTGATAGCAAGGAAATTTAACACTCACCTATGGGTGCCTTTGTTGAGGGTGAGTTGCACCTTGTCATGGATGCAAATGTTTCCAAGCCCACTGATTTCCATTTATTTTTATCTTTATTTGCTTCTTTTAGCCTTCTTTTTTCATGCTCCAAGGAAAGAGTTGATGGCCACCGCCCTAGTTTGGTGACCAACTAGTGGCAGTGTCACCCACAAACATTTCACGAAAATGAGAAGGTTGGCTCGTGATGAGACCCCCTTTCTCTTGGCCATGCAACCAAGAGCCACTACCCTGGCTTGGTGACCAGTTGGGTGGTAGTGTCATACCGCTACATGTTCATGGTCATGATAGGTCGGCTCATGATGAGACCTCCTATCCACCAACAAATTCCTTGAGTGTTTTATTCATATGTGGGTCCCCTTTTCTTGCTGAGAAACGTTTCAGTGCTTTTTTGGGGATCCCTGGGCGAAGCATCTCGAAGGTTTAAATTCGGCTCTTTAACTTTTGCCAGCTACATTTCCCCTTGGGCCTTTAGCCCCTTCTTCCCATGAGGTAAGGTACAACCCTTTCCAAGTGGGGCCTTCCCCAATGCCCAAAAATGTGGATAGATGGAGGGGATAAAGATGGAAAATGGTAAGTATGGAGGGAACAGGCGATGACTCTTCAGAGATCCACTAGGTAACAACCTATCCTAAAAGGAAACTAAGTTACTAGGGCAGCATGTGACCCTCCCAGGTTTGGACAAGGCAAAGAGCATAAAGTTAAACAAATGTTATGAAATCTAGAAAGATTCAATGCAACATGTTTAAATGTTTTAAAAATCGGAGCGATACATACCATGATACCCGAACTTATTACCTCATGGAGCTAGACTCATTGCCTTTTCAGGACCAAACCGGTGTGATGAATATTGTTGTTGGTGATATGTGGACTGGACTGAAGAAAAGAGGGGCCCTTCGGGACCATGCTTAAGTCGTCTGGCTCTCGGCACTCCATGTCTAGGACCTGTGGGCCTCGAGACATGATCTCCTTAATTATCCCTAGGCTAGGGGATAACAATACTCGTAGCATTGATGTCACTATCCTTGAACTTCTACATAACTGCAACGTTCTGAGGTTCCTTCTCTTTTCCTGCTTCAAATTGTGGTTCCATGATCTTGCCTTCCACGATATCCAACACTTTATTCTTGGCAAGGATCAGGTCAATCCTTGTCTTCCATGCTTTGAAGTTAGAAGCCCCTTCTAACTTGTTTTCTAACTTCATAGAGTAAGTCATGATTGCTTTGACTTGGTCAACCTTTGACTTTGACCAAAAACTCAAACTTGACGCCTTGGCTTGCTAAGAGTATCAGGAGGTGTGCTAGGCTAGGGAGCACTAGGTTATCCAGGAATTAGGTCAAGCGCTTCACTTAAGGTGCCTCAACAAGAGGGTTAGGATTTTGTTGTTGCAGCAAAACTCTGACTGCAACTGAGCAAATCCTCCCAATCTACCTTCCAGTGGTTAGATTGTCTGAAGATAGTGTGGGCCCATAACCTGTTGGAGATAATAGGTGTGCTCGTTTCACCATAGACAATATAGCAATATTGTCACCCAACCATAGGCACAAAGGCCACCCCCGAGCACCTTAATCTTGACATACAGAATAATTCCATAAGCAAACCCTAGAACCAATAGCCAATCAAGGTAGCGTACCTCTCTCCAAGGCTGGTGTACCAAGCAAAGATAACCAAAGACCAAGAAGAAAGTCCAAACCATAACCAAAGCCCAAGTTACCACTGCTACAGCTACAACTCTCCTCCAGTCATGCGCACTACTTGTCCTTATGTAGTTGTGAGAATGAGTGTGTCAAATGAGCTCTAGCACCCTCTTCTTTATAGTCCTCCAAGTGACCTAACTGGGCCGACTTCTACTTTTGGAGGATAATAATTTAATATAAATTATTATCTTGAGTCGCCTTGTCTTCTAAGGTTATTTCCTAACCTTCTAGGCTTTCTCTTACTTCCCGGAATATTCTAGTCTCGTCAAAGGTAACACGTAGAGGTTAATAACTCCCACAGCTACCATAATATCAACATGCTCTACCTTGGAAAGTTTCAGTAATTGATTAATTAGTTATTTTATGGGTCACTTACCTTTTTGAGAAGCGTTTCATTGCTCTCGGGATCCCAGGGCAAGCCTTTATTGCATGATGTTTTTGCTAGGGCAACTCCGAGCCTAATGGCCCCTTCTTCCCATGAAATGAGGTACATGCCCTTCTTGGGTCAATAAACCCGAAAACCTAAAAGGTTGGGAGACAAAGGGGAAGAAGTGATGGAAGGTGGCAAGTATGAGCAGGAATGGTACAATGACCCTTCAAGGAGACCCTCAGGTAGCAACCCTTTCCCAAGGGTAGCCACTTACTAGAAAACCATGACACTCGCCAAGGTGAAATAGGGAGAAAAGCATAATTTCCAAGCAAATGTTTTCAAAATCAAGAAAGGATCCTTAGAAACATGTTCAAATGCTCCAAATATTAAAATGACACTTACCACGACACTGGACTTGTTATCTCATGAAGCAAGACTTGTTGTCCTCTATGGGCCAAGCTGGGTGTGGTGGATGCAACTGCCATCGATCGGATGGTAATGTCTGGTATGATAGGGGCCCCTGCCTGCTCATCTGCCTCTCGGTACTCCATGTCTGCAACCTGAGGGCCTTGAGACATCATCTCCTTAGTTATCCCTATGAATGGGGGGTAACAAACCCTCCCCCCAATAAGTAGGTGGTTGAATTGTGAGATCAATATTTCATTCAATAAGAACTTTTATTTTCTAGTGCAACTTGTGGGTTGATTCTTCTATGCTTTTTCTTCTTAGATTGTCGTAATCGTGCTTCATAGGATAGACACGGGTGCTTCCAGATTATTGGAAGACGATTGGGGTTGATTCATCAAGGGACCACATAGTCACATGGAAGGAGAGGTCAAGACGCTAGTCTCCATCTCGTCCTTTGTTGGTATTGGGTGTTACTCAAACCCAAGTGTTGAACAGATCCTTGTCGGGGATCCCTTCAGCAAGGGTAAGATTTTACTCGGTGCCATAGTCAACCCAATGGTTGGGGACCACTCCATTGAGGGAGCTTTCCTGGCATAATTCAAAATCTTGTATCACTATTCTAGACTAGACTGGGTGTGATAGTCACTAGACTCCAATCCCATTCCCTAGTCCAAACTACACAACTGACAAAGAGAAGGTTGTGATCGCAATCCGACGCTCTGGAAGGTAAGAGCAAGGCCAAGGTAAACCTCACTACAACCATCCATTTGTTTAAAAAATCAATTAATCTCCTTTCCTTTTCCGCTTTATAAAAAAAAAAATCCAAAAATATTTTATCTAGCTTGTGCTTGAAATTTTTATCTCCATAGCTAGTAAATCCTTAGGGTTTTGATACTAGATTTATTTTATCCAATGATATTTTACCCTCTGGATTTCTGCACTTAAAATACATATTTCACGAGGGTATCGTAAGGTGTTTTTGCAGATCTAAGTTTGTTACAGCAGATCTATCATCAGATCCGGCAAGAAACCTCACTAAAGGGTTTGAACAAGCAAGTATGTTTCATTGGTAACCCTTCATTACTATTCCAAATTTGGTTTATCAGCTTATCATTGGTTTTCTGGAGTAAAACAGACAATTTTCAGCCATTACACACCATAATTTATTGCTGGAATAAATTTATAGATTTTGACCCTCGGGGGATTTGAACCCTTCTTGATGCAAGTAGTTTGCAGATTGTTGGAAACTCCATTTTACTTGTTGATCTGAAGTTTCTGGGCAATTTTCTTTGTTACTAATTTGCTGCCCAAACTTCTCCACCCACAAATCTCTCGATCTTGTGTGTTTCCACACTCGTGGATAGCCCCAAAAGGGCATTTCGTTTGCTATCTTCTGTGTTTTTGGCATGTTTTGCAGATATGAAAGTACAGAACAGTGAAGTATTTGTCTACCTACAGCCACTTATCCAAGGGTAAATTATCGAATTCATCGACTTTTCCAAGGGTAAATTATCGAATTCATCTTGTACTTGGTAAGGGTATTCATCACTCACTCTCTTGTTGATTTTAGAGTTAGATAATTAGAGGATTTGAGTGGTTTTAGTTTGCTGGTCTGTGTTTTTCTGCAGTGTGTTTTATCATTTCAAATCAGTAAATCAACAATTAACTCCTATCTTCACCTTAGACATTCATACTAGGCATTGGTCTACTAATCTTGGGTGAAGATTTGTTTTATGTCTTCAGATTAGGGAAGCCTCCCATAGATTTTAGTAGGAGTTGGCTTTAAAAGTGGGGATTTGTACCAAGGTGACAGTGGGCACTTATCCTGCGTGGTACCACCATTAGCACCTCAAGAGGACCTTGACAAGATCGCTAAATCGGTCGGTAACATGTCAAAACTCTAATTCGCCCTTATCTCCTTTGATTTGTTTTGTTGGAGGTTGCCCACTTACTATTTTGGGGGTTTCACTACTTCATCTTGCACATTCATCCATGGAGTTGGTTGCGTTGAGATTTGCACATGTGGATTGGTTGCATGTTATTGAAAATAGTAGCATCAGAAGGCATTCTTGTGAGTCAAGGCCAACGTACAAGCCTTGTGAGCCAGGACAAAATTCAAGACGAAAGAGATGTTGCCAGAGATAGTCTTGTGAAGTCATGGAAAGAATCAAGGAAAACGTACAAACCTTGTGAGCCAGGACAAAAATCAGGACAGAAACCTTGTGAGCCATGTGCAACAGTCAAGGTCAGCCTTGTGAGCTTAGTGCAAAAGCCAAGGCAAATCTAGCAATAGACAGGATGAATGTATAAATCCTATGAGCTAGATTGATGTGACAAACAATCTTCCTTATCACTTATGCAAATGATGTAATAATGATAATTTAGTGCGTTGGCCCGTGTAACCTTATCCACCATGAGAATATAACGAGTTTCCAAAGAATGACGAGTTGCCAAGTTGTAAAAGTCGAGTTATGAACTCAAGTTGTAAAAGTCGAGTTATGTGCTAAAGGGTAAAAGTCCAGTTATGAACTCAAGTTGTAAAAGTCGAGTTATGTGCTAAAGGGTAAAAGTCGAATTATGAACTCAAGTTGTAAAAGTCGAGTTACAAGTCTAGTTGCAAGATTGAGTTGACAAAGTCGAGACTCGAGGTTGCATGTCAAGTTGGCATCTCAAGTTACAAGTCTAGTTGCAAGTTTGAGTTGACAAGTACGAGGTTGCATGTCAAGTTGGCATCCCGAGTTACAAGTCTAATTGCAAGTTTGAGTTGACAAGTACGAGATTGCATGTCAAGTTGGCATCTCGAGTTACAAGCCAAGTTACAAATCGAGTTGAGTTGAAGAGTCAAGTAAAAAGGCGAGTTGTCATGTCATGCATTGAGCTCTAAGTTGAGTTCACTCATCTCTCTTCTGTGCCTAGGATATACAGAGGACTACTCTCTTCATTATTCATGTTTTCTATGCAGTGCATTACAGAGGAGAAGAATGATACTTTTACAGGCAGCAAACATAATACTTTTGCAGGCAACAAACAAGATTCTTTTGCAGGCAGCACAAAGAGGCACTCACATACTCGCAATCTCAGAAGCACATTCTCATGGTGATATTGTAATCATATTGATCATGCATTTATTTTCTGATAAGGAAGATTGTTTGTTGGGGTTTTCTCCCTCTTTGGGTTTCCCCAGGATAAATTCATGTGTTATTGTGTAATTCCATTTTTGTGCACTGTCTACTTCTGTTTTACAGCTTTCAGTTTCCGCATTATTTATCATTTAAGTTTTCAGATCTACTCATTATATTGAAGAAAAATAAAAGTACATTGCATTCTGAATCTAAGCTCGAAATTTCACACATGTATCTTGTGGACCACTTTCTATTTTTGGAGGTTGGTTATGGAGCATTTTCCTAGGAGGAATATCTTATTGTCATATCTCTCATGCACCTTGGAGGGCACACTTTGTGAGCTCTTATAGATGGACCCTTGAGTACATCCTCCTAGATTGAAGAGTATTTTATTATTTTGCATGCATCCATTCTTGGAGGGAAAATTCTATGTGGACCCATTTAGCATTTGACTTGGTATAATACCTATTTCTGGATGGTGTGTCCTCTCTTGGAGGTTTTTGTTGCAAATTGTTATCGCACAATTTGTACTTGTCCAAGTCCAAGACAAGTAAATCAAATTAGCGTAACTACAGGATAACCCACCATTGTCACCTTAGTAGGAAATACCCACATTTTAGGGATGGATGAGGTCCAGCCCAGGGGAGGCGTCCCTGGTAACCTCAAGGGATAGGATAGCAAAGATATAGCCAAGCCCAAAGCGCACTCTCACAGGTTACCTAAGTCCAAAGGTCTACGTCTGTGAAATTGAGGCAAAAGGAAGAGTATTTGTGTACCTGTCCGGAACAAGAACAATACAACATATATATAGCAATTTCCAAGTACCAAAATGATAGTAAAACCTCAACAAACAATAGACAACACAAATATATGATGGCCGAAGTAAAATTGCAGCAAACTAATAATTTATAACAGAAATGAAGTTTTGTAACAGCCACAAGAAATATTGCTCATAATTGCAAGGAAAGATAGTAGAAATTTAGCATTTATCTAATAGATTAAGTAGCACTTATCACAAGCAATTTATGAGTAGATTATGCAAGTATTAAGTTAGTGTATGCAGCAAAATGAAGCAAGTTAGATGACTGTAGCAAAGATTTTCTACAGCAGCAAGTTAGTTAGTGATTTTAGCTAAGCTAAGATTAGTAAAAGTTAGTAGAAGCTTTGGAGAATAAAGTATAAGAGTTGTTTGATCAATTCCTTCACAAGAGAGTAATGAAACTAGTGCCTTTTTGGGCTTATGGAGTCAATTACAGCAGCAATATAACTTGGAGAAATAAATGATAGCAATGTTCTAAGGATGATGAGATGAAGTTGAGGAGCTAGCACTTTAGGGCCTCAAACTTCTAGTCTCAAAAGATGAATTTGCTAGAGAGAAAGCTCTTTTGGGCTCTCGCGAATTCTTCTTCCTCCTTAGACTCTTGAAATATAGAGCAACAAGTTTCTAGAACAAGACTTCTAAAGTGATAGCACTTTAGGGCTTTAAAGTTTAGAAGCCTACCCTAGACAAGATTCTCTTGACAATTTAACAAGTGGAATGAACTAGAAAGAGGAAGAAACACCTTATGTTCCTCTCCTAGGGTTTCAAGCAAGCTATCTCATAATCTTCAACATGAACAAGCAAAATCTACCATAACCATTCAAAGCATGAAATGAAAATTGCAGAGTTTACTTGCTTCACAGAGAATAATCAAGCATAAAACCCTACTTTGCAGGAAATTCCTCCATAAATGATCCAAGAAGCATCCAAACATGTCCTCCAAGAGGTCCGCACTAGTAAAATCAGCCAATGTTTCCAAAGAGGGGGAAAATTTCAGTCCTTATCCTCTTGTGTGAGGAGAGTTCTCATGAAAAATAAGTGAAAGGCCTTTATTTATACAAGGCCTTGCACAATAATTTGTCCATAATAAAAAAGAGGGGACAACCCCTTTAATTTACCCTTAAAATTCATTTTTTACAAAATTTAATTTTTTTAGCACAAAATAAAACCCTAAAGGGTGACGTCATCCCTTTCTTGGGTGACGTTGGCTTCCAAGTGGGAAGCTAGGCTGGAAAAGGTGCAACGTTAGGCCTCCAAAGGCCCTACTTCATGTGCCAAGTGTCCAAATCAAGTCTTCCTCCATCGAAGTATCACCTCCACCAAGCCCTAATGATGTCATGGGCTAGTAGGGTGACGTCCAAGCCTCCAAAGGCTAGCGTCCAAGTGGAAAGAAGTAGGAGCTCGTCCACTAGTCATGTCGGAGTGCCTCCAAAGGCAACGACCTCCTCCTTCAATGTGCAAACGGTGATCACAAGCCTGCCCCAAACGTGGGATCTCTACATCCATCCTTAGGCTCCAAATCCCCCGTGAAGGTCCGAACAAAGTCATCTCCTCATGATACTTGTCCACCGGGCAAGGTCCTGCAAAGACAATCAGATGCGCCCTCCAAGGTTCCATAAGTCACGAGAATCATGCCAAGTAAGCCACATCTAACAATGGAACCACCCAAACATGTGCATCAAACCCCCCTTTTCAAACCAAACAAATGCTCAAAGACCTTATACAATTTGTCAAATTTAGGTGTGGGAGGGGTGTTAAGGCATCCTATTAGGTTAGTCAATCCCCAAGTCAAAGGTGTTTTCCTGGGGAAACCTATCTAAGCCATGTGAGTATGAGGCAAAGTGGGATAAGAATTCTAGGCATGAGGTTCATGACATACAAGGGTTCGTATTGTCTCATTTATGGGTGCCTTCGTAGAGGGTGTGTTTCCCTTCGTCCGCGATGTAACATTTTTCCAAGCCCCTTTTTTCCATTAATTGATTAAATTCCAAAACAATTGGGTACTATAAGACATGGAAAGAAAAGAGTACCACAACATCACTTGAAGCTTAGGTACACCGAGTGCCATATGCATGGAAAGAAAAGGACACCGCATAAATGCACCTCCTCAAGAAGTGGGACATCTATATAATGTGAGTTTACTTTTGCAGGTCTTTCAATTCTTCTAGAAGAAACACTTCATTGTTCTCAAGACCTCTTGGGTGAGCATCTGGAAGGTTTATGATTGTCTTTTATCTTTTGCCAGCTACATTTCCCTCTAGGCCTTCAACCCCTTCTTCCCATGAAATGAGGTATAATCCCTTCTTGGGTCAATGCACCCGAAAACCCAAAAGATAAGTAGACGAAATGGAAGAAGCATGGAAAATGATAAGTATGAGCAGGAATAGTACGATGACTCTTCAAGAAACCCTCAGTAGCACCCCATTACCGAGGGTGACCAACTTACTAGGACGTAATGAAATCCACCAAGATTAAATAAGGAAAAAGGTATAATTTCCAAGCCAACATTCTGTAATCAAGAAAGAATTATTTGCAACATATTCAAATGCTTCAATTATTAGAGGGACACTTACCATGATACCGGACTTATTACCTTATGAAGCAAGACCTATTGTCCTCTGGGGCTAGTCCGGTGTGATAGTTGTTTCTCTGTTGTCGGTGATGTATGGTGATGCATCAATGAATAGGAGGGGGCCCTGCGGGGCTATGCTAGTCAATCTAGCTCTCGACACTCCATGTCTGCTACCTGTGGGCATCGAGACATGATCTCCTTAGTTACCCCTAATCTGAATGGGTAACACATATCATTGGTTATTTTTGGATGAGGGCAACCTCTCTTGAGGAGGCTAACGTCCACATGTCTTGATATTGCAACCATGGATCTAACTACTCCATTATTGACTTGTCATGGAGTTAGAAAAATAACATATTTTATTGTATGAGAGACTTAACTCACTCTATTTAAAAAGGAGTTTCTTTCCATTTCAAAGGGATTTGGCAATTAGAGGATTGTGAAAAGTGAAAGAAATGATGGAAATTGTAGGAGCATGGAGATGAAGTTGAGCTTCTCTTGTGTATCAAGCCTTTGAAGATTAATAAAGCATCGAGGTATTGATCTACTTTGTTGTATGCTTATGTCATGCTTTTCAATTGATGTTTATATGTTATAGAATTTT
Source organism: Picea engelmannii (assembly GCA_009831015.1). Lineage (NCBI taxonomy): Eukaryota > Viridiplantae > Streptophyta > Pinopsida > Pinales > Pinaceae > Picea > Picea engelmannii. The sequence goes on from ML791876.1 coordinate 255,895, forward strand.
CTTTTTATCATACTTATGTGAAGGATTAATAATCAATTCAATATTCATCTACGAACAAGAAAAGTGAGGACGTTCTCCCTCTTGTTTATTTGTTGTTTTATTTCTGCATTTGTTTCCATTTTTCTATCACAATAAGTTGCAGATTTGGAAGTACATTTCAGCCATAAAACAGCTCCTTCACATTTATATTGATGAGTGGCACCCTTAGCCCTCCAAGACTTGATTCTATATCTTATTTTCAGCAAACACTTTGGGGTAAATTGCATTTAATTGATTCCTTTTACCTTAAGTACACACTCAAGTGATGAATACATCAAATAAGTTCTTTCACCCAAGAGGTTGAATGTGGTAAACTAGCCCTTTTCAATCATATAGCCTACCTCAAAGTAGTTGATTGTAACACATTAGTTCTTACATTCATTCAATGTTTCATGACTCCATTAGCTCTTAGATTGATAGGCACTAGTCTTATGTCATCCCATTTCCTTGCACCCCTCATTTCCCTTTCATTTCCTTTCCATACCCCCTTTTCCACTACCACATACCATTACTACAACCACTTTGTTTTATCAAGGCTTACTCTTCATTTTTCACCTTGAGCCCCCACTCCATAACCAACCACTTTGTTTTATCAAGGCTTACTGTTCATTTTTCACCTTGAGCCCCACTCCATAGCCTTGATAATCCCCTTGAGTTGGAGAAGAGCCAACCAAAAGAGAGAGTAAAAGCTACTGTGGTGACAATAGCTAGCCTTCCTAAGTTGCACAAGACCAGCCCCTTGGTGTTTGTGACTTTACACTTTATGGGAGCTAGATTTTGTTGTAACACAATTGAACTACTAAATATAAAAGGCATCTAAACTGGAACTAAACTGAGGAAAGTGCATGAATGCACCCTCTATCTCTCTCTCCATAAATGTTCCTGCACCCTCGTTATTGTTGTACGGAATCACTGAAGGAAGGCTATATGGAGTTGTTGTACTATTGTACAGAACTTTGCTAGAGGAGGGTTGTCTCACTGCTGTACAGACCTGCACATATCACAAATGCATTCTCTGTATGCCCCCAAGTCTCCTCTACTCGCTGCTGCCATTAATGGCACTCTGTTGTACATTTTCTGAGATAATAAAAATCCAACAACAGTTGCATCCAGAGTGGAGGAGATCCAAAACCTGGTCCTCATCAAGAAGGAAAGGAGAGAAGGAAAGAAAGGAGGACCCAAGGGGGGCAAAAGTGCAAGAAGGAAGAATCCAGTTCTTCAAATAAGGGAAGAAAGACCTACATCATGTGAAATTTTTCAAGTGCCACACCATGGGCCACTATGCATCTCAATGTCTTGAGAAGAAAGCCAAGCAACAACAAAAGCAATTTGCAAGGAGCGAAAAAACTTCAGTCGGAGTGGATGAGTTAGCATCCAAGATTGAGATAGCTTTCTCCATGGTTTTGTGCCTTTCCACTAACACCATTTATGATATAGGATGGTATTACAATAGAGCATCTACACATATGACCTTCAAAAAGAAGGCTTTCTGCGAGCTTCAAGAACGAGAGGATAACATTTAGGTGGACTTGGGCAATGATGCCACGTATCCAAGTACCAGAATGGGCTCGGTCTCTTTTTGCATGCCTTCGAATGATGTCCTCAAATTGCATGACAGTTGTAATGTTCCTAGTTTGACTAAGAATCGTGTTTCAGTTCTTGCATGACAGATCTAAAGTGTGTGCTTGAGTTTGATGATTAGCAACTCATCATTAGAGACTACAACCATGAACATGGTCGAGTTTTGGCCAAAGGAATGCAAGAATGTGGCCTTTACAGGCTATTATTAGATCCAATTAAGCATGGTACTTTAGTGCATGATAGTGACAAGCTATGTAAGCTGTGACACAAATGATTTGGTCACCTGCTCTATGGCTCACTTCCTCTCTTGAAGGATATGGTGTAAGGATTGCTAGACTTCAAGATCGAAAAAACTTAAGTGTACAAGGGTTGCGCACTTGGCAAGCATCCCAACACTGCTTTCCCAAGCAGTGAGGACTGATCAAAAAAGAATCTTGATCTAATCCATTCACATGTATGTGGACCGATGCATTCAGCATCACTGATAGGTTATTTGTACTATGTCTCTTTTATTGATGATTCCTCAAGAAAGAGCCAGATTTACTTTATGAAGACTAAGGACGAAGTGTTGTCTAAGATCCAATAGTTCAAGGCCTTGGTCAAGAATCAAATAGTCAAGAAGATCAAAGTGTTGAGATCTGACAATGGAGGAGAGTAAACCTCCAAGTATGTCTTTTGTAGGGAAGCAGGGATCAAGAGGGAGTTGACTATACCATACAACCCATAGCAGAACGAGGTAGCAGAAAGGAAGAAGTGATCTATCATCGAGACAGCAAAGGCAATGATCCACGATATGGATTTGTCCATGTGTCTTAGTGCAGAGGCATGCAAAACAATTGTCTACATTCTAAATAGATATCCTCACGGGGTATTGAAGGATAAGACACTAGAAGGAGCTTGAAGTATCACACTATTGTGTAGTTGGTTGTCCTATTTATATTCATGTGCTTAAGGAAAAAAGGACTAAATTTGAACCCTCAAGCATCAAGGGTATATTTGTTGGTTATAGTGAGACCTTTGAGGCTTATCGGATCTATATTCCAGCATACCAAAAGGCAGTGGTAAGCAGAGATTCTCTGTTAAATTTTATTAGGATGCATGGTCCTCTAAGTCTCAAGAGCCCTCTTATAGAGGTTGAGGAGGGAGAACATCTTGCTATCCCAAAGGTTATCTGAAGAGAGAACCAAAATCAAAGCTAGATCAACAAGGTTCTAGTGAAAGAATAGAGGCCTTTTACCATCTAGTTCAACCAAGAAGCTGAGATAGCTTACCCAGACTTTGCGGGAGGCATGGGATCAAGTAGGAGCACCAAAATCTTCTTTGTGGATGAGTCATCCCCCTAAGAAATTTCCTACTTGTGTTGCATTGATGTCTTCTCTCATTAGTACAAAGCTTTCCATCTTTGAGGAGGCAAATGCAGAGTAGGTGCGGTGGGATGCCATGATGGAGGAGTATAACTCCGTTTTGAAGAATGATGTTTGGGAGATTGTGCCAAGACCACTAGGGAAATTTGTTATAGATTTTAGGTCATTGTACAAGGTCAAGCATGCAATTGATGGGAGCATAGAAGGCGAGAGGATTCTCCCAAAGAGAGGGAGTTGACTATGAGAAGACTTTTGCTCTAGTTGCAAGGTATAATTCTGTTTGAGTCATCATGTCTATTGCATCAATTTTTGGTTTGCCTTTAAACCAGATGGATGTAAAGAGTAGTTTTCTGAATGCTTTGATTGAGGAGAAAATGTACATTGATTAATCAAGGAGTTTTGAGGTGCATGGGCAAGATACCCATGTGTGCAGAATGAAGAAGGCCCTTTATGGGTTAAAGTAGTCACCACATGCATGGTACTCTAAGATTGATGAGTACTTAATGAATTCAAGCTTGACCAAAACTGCCACAAATCCTAACCTTTATTATTTATATGATAAATCTGACTTGTTTGTCTTGGTTATGTATGTAGATGAATTGATTCTTACATATAGTTATGAAAAGCTCATTGGAAGGTGCAAGGAGAAGTTGGCCAACGAATTTGATATGAAGGACATCAGCCTAATGCATTACTTTATGGGTCTAGAGATGTCACAGGGTACAAATGAGGGTCTTCCTTAGGCAAGGGAAGTACACAGTGGGGAGACTCTAAAGAGATTTCATATGCTTGATTGCAAACCCTTGGCCACCCCTATAGTGCCAAATCTGAAATTATCTGCTGATTTAGATTTTGATTAGGTAGTGTTATCCCTCATTTTGCATGAGGCCAATACTAGTGAATTTTTTCACAGCGCTTGTGATTTTTATCACAAATGCGGGTTTACAAGATGATGGCCTAGGAGTTGTGCTTTCACTTGATGAGGTTATTGGTGATGGATATCTCGATGATGTTGATACTTTGGTTGTGTTGGTGATTGCTTTCCTTTCATGCTAGTAGACTTGGTTATGGAGCCCCAATGATCATATGGATGGTTGATGGTACATGATGACACATATCTCCCTTGATGGAACGCCCTAGCATCTTTAGGCTTGTTTGACATTCCATTGGCATCTTGGTTTGTTTGGCATCATCATGTTGGAGAACGCTTGGCACTTTGCTCCTTTCTTCCCCTTGGTTTCACACTCATTTGGGATGATTTGACATGGTAATAAGGCGGCGGAATTTATTCACTCGTTCGAAAAATTTGACAACAGATATTCCCACACCCAACTCTATGCACATTTAAGACTTTGACGTAATGACACTTAAAACCCATCCTATCAATCCCTTCAATCTTCTTGGCGTCATTCAGCCATCACCCTAACCTTGTGACATCGTGGTTAAAGGCTCTAATGCCCTAGCTCTCATGGATGTTTTTCACATATGGATGAGTGGCTTATGATGTGGAGCATGGTTTTATGTAGAGCACTCCCCTTCTTTGGCTCATATGTGGAGGCACATACACACTTGTCATACTCTTAATTCTTCAATGATGAGGGAATCCCCCTCCTTTGATCACTTGGATGGATTAGCACATTATGTTATGATGGAGTAACCCCTTATTCATGGATCTAGTCCTTGGCACACTTATGTTGTTACATATTGGGCTTTGAGCTTAAGTGGTTTGTTGCAAACTTGTTGATGCCTTACTATTGAGTGCTTCACCTTATGAAGCCACATTGCACTCCTCATGCTTTATTGTCGAGACATGCCAACTTTGAAGGAGTATCTTGCACACATGTTGAGGCATAGCCCTATTTTATTAGTTGATGAGGGGCCGCCCCCTTTCTTCATGGAGTTGGTAGGGCATTGATGGTATTCCACATGTGTTCTTCATTTGATACTTTATTTCATGGATCCACCTTGCTTGGCACTTGATTTGAGGATGATGTCCACCATTTGAGGCCCACACTCTTCCATGACTTGTTGAGAGGACGTTTCACTTGGAGGTCTCACACATGATACCTTTTGAGGTTTGATTTGATGCAAGCCCCATTTTGAGGAGACGTCGACCCTGAGGAGGTTGCTTGCACTCATATCTATGCTCACGGTTGAGGACGTCCCACATTGGAGGATCTCTAGTACACATTTATTCAATATTGAGAGGATGTCTCACCTTAGAGAGACACATGTGCCACCTCATAATGGTTTTACTTGGTTTTAACATGGTTTGAGGAGGATGTCTCACCTTGGAGAGCTACATGTCCCACATTGGAGGAGATCTAGGAGGTTGCAAACCCTAGATATTAGGTTTCATTGCCTATTTTAAAGAGTTAGTTATGGAGTGTTACACTTGGAGGCCTTTGGAGGCTAGATGTTGGAGCTTTGACATGTCTTATGCCCTCTTTGATGGAGACATCCCACCTTCATGGAATTATTTTGTTGGAGATACTTGTACGTGTGGCTTGACCACCACTTCTTTATATATTGTTGACTATGTCTTGTGGAAGAAATTATTTCTTTACTCCTCCCTAGGATAGATCTATGGTTTTCCTTAGATATTATTACTTTATTGTTGAGAAGAGTTGATTTGAAACCTATATAAGTGTTTACTCTCTCTCATTTTGTATGGTTGGATTTTTGGAGTTTCCCCTCCTTGGGGCTTAATCTTTCCCGGAGCATACGTGATGTGTAAGGGTTTGTTTGCCATCAATGTGAGCCTATTGTTCTAATGCTTTCTATTGGTGCTTATGATTGTAGAGTTGCTAGTACTTGCTATTGATTGGCCATTAGTGAAGGATACATTTATCATATTGGAAGGGTTTTGTGTAAGGAATTACTCCCCACTTGACCCTTTGTTGTCTTGTCTATGGATTATTCTCTTGCATCTCACATCTAAATGAGTGCTTGTTAGGCTAATACTCTATGGTAAGGTGTGCTGTCCCCCAGTTTAGGGATAACTAAGGAGATTATGTATGGAGGCCCACAGGTCCTAGACATGGAGTACCGAGAGCCAAATCGACTTGAGCATGGCCTTGGAGGGCCCATATTTTCTTTTCTTCAGCGCCTCCACCTTGTCAGTAGCAGCAGCATCCATCACCTCGGCCTGGTCCTGTAGCAGAAGTGGATCTTGCTCCATGAGGTAATGAGTCCGAGTATCATGGTATGTGTCACTTTGATCCTCAAAACCTTTGAATATGTGCATTCAATTCTTTTTTTTTCTAACGAGTGCTTGGATCTTATACCTATCCACTTGACCATATCTGGGGGGAATGACAGGATGCCCTAGTAAGCTTGTGCCCATAGGTTTTGAGTCGCCACTGGGGGATTCATGAAAAGCCATCGTTCGCTGCCACCATACTTACCACTTTCCATCTTCCTCCCGCTCATCCATCCCATTACACTGGTTCGGACATTGGGTTGGCCAAATATTTAAGGGTTGCACCTTACCTTGTGGGAAGAAGGGGCTAAAGGCCTAGAGGGTAAAAGCAGTTGGCAAAAGATAAAAGCCTAAAAATAAAACCTCGAGATGCTTCGCCCAGGGATCCCCGAGAAAGCAATAAAAGGCTTCTCAACAAGAAACAGAGGGACCCATAAAAATAATAAAACAAGGCCTAGTCAAAGGATAGGGGGTCTCATCACGAGCCAGCCTATTAGGTTCATGGGCATCTAGCAGTATGACACTACTAGTAGTTGGTTACCATGCCAGGGTAGTGGCTCTTGGTGGCATAGCCAAGAGAAAAGGGGTCTCATCACGAGCCAGCCTTCTCATTTCCGTGAAAGTGCTTGTGGGTAACATTGCCACCACTGGTCACCACGCCAGGGCAATGTCCCCTAATTAGCTTCTTGAAAGAAAAAGAAATAAAGAATAAAGACAAAAGGCATGAATGGGCTTGGAAACATTTGCATCCATGACAAGTGCAACTCACCCTCTCCAGAGGCACCCACAGGTAAGCCATGTATTTCCCTGCTATCACTGCACCCCTTGTCCAGACATCCCTTATCCACCTCATCCACTAACATGACTTGGATTTGATTTCTCCAGGAAACATCCCACTTCCACTGAACACTAGCCCAATAGGATGCCCTGTCACTTCCTCCAAACTTGGCTTGCAGATTTGTATAATGTCTTTGAGCACTTGACTGAGTAAAAGGGGTTTTATGCACATGTTTAATAAAATTGATGATTAGATGTGATTGACATTGCTATGATCACTGTAACTTATGATCCCATGGAGGGCGTATCTGTTGATGTGCAGGATCATACCCGACGAACAGGTACCATATTAGACAGGTACACATGGGGAGATGATTAGTTCGGACCCCCATGGAGCTGAGAGCCCACCAGATGGATGTTGAGACCCCAGCAGGGGGCAGAGACAGGTCAAAGGGTTTGCACCAGGGAAAAGGAGGATGTTCCACCAGAGGCAGCTGAGCAGACCTGTACCCAGGGGGGTTGTGCCTTTTCCACCAGGGCATTGGCCTTGGAAGGCCATGACGTCACCCAGGACATTCATGACATCATCTAGCATTTGTGGAGGTTTTGGGAGGAAGTTGTGGCACGTGTCGCACGTGTGGCTTGTTCTAAAGGCCCAAGGAGGCCTAACATTTTGCTCCAGGAGGCCAACATTGCCCTAGAAAGGGCTAACGTCACCCTAAAAGGGCATGACATCCTCATTTTTGCTTGATTTAGGGTTTGATTATGACATTTAATGTAAAACAATATTATTATGTATTTTTGGCCTTGTCGGCCTTTTGTGACCTAAATTTAAATTAAGGTCATTGCTACTGTATAAGTAAGAGAGCTAAAACTCTCTTTTATTCATCATCTTTCACTCACACTTGTGTGAGGTCTGAAATTTTTGGCCCCTTTAGGGTTTTGGGCTGAAATTACTAGTGCACACTTGTTGAAGGAGGCTTATTTTGGCTATTTTTGGCATTTTCTTGGTGGAAGGTTTACAACTAGGGTTTGGCATTGATGATACTTGGTGAATGTAAGTGAAATTCTTCAATCCTTCCCTTACTTGAATGGTTATGGTCTTTTTACTTACGTTTTGTTAATGAAATTTGCTGGAATAAACCCTAGGAAATAAGCACATGTTGGTGTCCTTATTTTAATTCCCTGCTAAGATTTTCCAAGGAGTTTTTACCCATTGAAGACATTGATAGGGCCTTGCCATTGCAACACCCTACCTTTGCTCTTCAATCCTAGCCGTTTTTATCCTGTCATTGAGCTAAAGAAGGAGGAAAACGCACTAAGGCCTAGGGTTACTACACCTTAGTGAGTCATTTTCCCCTAGGATTTGATGGTTGGAGCCTTGGCTCAACAACACTTCACCATCAAAACCTCTTGTCTTTAGCCCTAGTATTATCATTTAGTTCCTTCAACTTTTGCCACTATATTTGACTCCATTTGCCCTATGAATGCACTAGTCTAAGGCCTTTTACTTGAGTGTTTTTTATCACAACTTCCAAGACTTTTGAACAACTACTAATCCTTTCTAACCCTAACCTACTAACCCTATTTGCTACCATTTATCCATTTGATTTATAATAATACTTTGCAGCATTTAATCCTTTCATAAGCAATTGAAAGATTGGCTAAATGTGTTGCTTCTACTGAATGTTGGTATTGTAACATTGATGATAAATTGTCCTTGCTCATTGTGAAGCTTCTTCTTAAGCATTTATTGTGAAGTGACATATTGTGATTATTGCTATTGTACATCATTGATTTGTTTCATCAACATTATAGATCAATTTCTTTATATCAGAAAGTCCTTGATTATATGAAGTACTAACCAACAAGTGATCTTGCAAATATATAGTTTTCTTGTTGTCGGGCAGGTACACTTCTGGTTATCATTATCTTTATTGGTTGTTTAGTCGGACCTTTTGATCGGTGGTGACTTGTAAGGGGGAAAACTTTTACTTAGCCATAAGCCTTTGCCTTCTCAAAACCCCAGGTCGCCGGGGACGTCTCCCATGGGCCTACCACCCTAAATAGAAAGAGTTATCCTATCGAGGTGACAGTGGTAGGATAGTCTCCAGTTTCGTCAGTTTTCCTTTCTTTCACCTTTCCTTTACTTCCAAGTACAAATTGTGCGATAACAAGGTGCACCTCATTGGCAAAGTTTTGATGTGGCACTTTAAATCCCTCCTAAGATTCCTTTACTATCATTTTCAGCAATGTTAAGTTCTTCTTGTGGCATGCATATTGTAGCCCTTGTAGTCTTAACCCTTTATTGAGCTTGCCCTCTTAGATCAGCCTCTTTAATCCATTTTGTCCTTGTTGGATTGGCATTAATCTCTTGATCCCTCCATCATTATTTTACTTTTTTATAATACAAAAAACATTGTTTTACTAAAGCTACTCTCTTATCACTTTGTGCCTCATTGTCCATCTTTGGTAATCCTACTTATGGATACCCCCCTTGAACTAGAGGAGAGCCGACGAAAAGTGAGAGGATAGGTTGCTTAGGTGACAGTGGTAACCATCCTAGTAGTTCCCCCTTGGGTTGCACCTTGTGGATTAGGGCCTTTATCATTAAGTGTGAGTTGGGGAGGTAACAAGTACATCCCTCTATGTATAGAGAGTGGATTGGTTCTGTAATGTATCTTGTGAATACCAGGCTTAATACTTTTTTGTTGTGAATAATTTGAGCAAGTTCATGTTTGAACCCCAACAAATTCATTGGATTACTGCCAAGCATGTGCTAATGTACTTGAAGGGAATAGTTCATTACGGCATGAGGTATAAGGGAGATGGTGAGTTGTTGCATTGTTTTATTGATTTTGATTGGGCAAGAGATGAAAATGCTAGAAAGAACACTTTTGGTTTTTGTTTCAGCGTGGGCACAAGTGTGATTTCTTGGTTCAATAGGACACAAGCAATAGTTGCACTCAATTCAATAGAGGCAAAGTACATGGTAACTTCGACTACTTGTTGTAAGGCTATATAGCTTCGCAATTTGATAGCAAAGTCGACTGATCAAATGTTGGATCCCATTGATAATCAAAGTTGCATCGAGCTCTCTAAGAATCCAATATTTCATGATTGCTCCAAGCACATAGACATTCGGTACCATTTCCTCAACGACCAAGTTCAGAAGGGAATAGTGGTTCTTGAGTATATTCCTTCAGATTTGCATGTGGAAAATATTTTGACCAATGATCCAGATTATATTGAGAACGAAATGAGATACAAACAAAACGATAGCATAGAACACAAAAATATAGTGAAACCCAACTTCTATTAATCAATAAAATAGCATAATATTGTAGAACAAAAACTGACTAAAATGGTGTTAGCTTATCTCTGAAGAGAAAGAGATGTCAGTTACGCTCATTCGCAACAAGTTTATTACAAAGAGGCCGAAAAAAGCCTTTTATCATGAAGCCTAAAAGACAAAGAGGTAAAAACCCTAACCCTAGAAGATGAAACACCAAAAGTATTGCGGGCCTTGAGGTGGTTAGTTGATACATCAACTTTCCGAAGGCGCAACTTTTGCATACAATCTTCGTTTGGGGTGCACGATAGTTCGTTGGAAAGAACCATCTAAGAATTAAAACTTTTGTCTAGGGCCAAGGGATGCCCACTGAATGTCCAAAAAAACTACTTAGGGCTTCAAAGCGGCCCAGAAAGTTTGGGACCCGGAAAAACTGTAGAAAATTTGCCAAGAAGATAGAGAAACATTGAGTCAGTGGAAGAGGTGGGAAGCCACCGATATCCACCTAAATCAGTCCTCCCCCCTTAGAAAGCAATGGTCTCCATTGCATCAAGTTCCATCATCAGATGTGGAAACCTTTGCTAAATTTGGCTCCTGGTGAGCCACTTTCCTTGGTGAAGAAGATGCCCTGCTTTGACGACCAGTTAGAGATGTATGTTTTGTTGGTGGGTGTCTTTCATCTGTGTATCCGTGATTCAATCAACTATAGCCTGGTCAAGGCAGTCAATGTTGAGTTATGTAGGGGCCAAGTGCTCAGCTACCTCCAAGGTGTCCAGTAGAGGTGGAAATATGGGCGAAGGAGCTCCACATTAAAGATTGGATGCAGGCCAAGGAATGGGGGAATACTTGATTTAGAAGCACTCTCACCTACAACTTTGGTGATGGCATAAGGTCCATATCGAAGTGGGTGAAGCTTGCGATGGGGTCCTGCAAGGGGCTCTTTCTGCAAATGTAACCAAACCTTATCACCAACCTGAAACTCGTGTGGAACCTGATGTTGGTCATGTTGTTGCTTGTACTTGGCATTGGCTTTCTGCAAGATGTCATGGACTTGTTAGAGGATGTGTTGAATCTGTTCAACAAATATGGCTACCTTATCATCCTTAGTTTGAGTATGGGAAGATTCTTCCTATGTGGATGCAATGGGTAGAGCTACTTTGATTAGGGCCAATGGTTTGAACCACAAGCACACCTGAAAGGGTTGTGGCCAATAGAGCTATGAAGGGCTCAATTGTAGCTATGATGAGCGTAAGTAAAACTCTCATCCCATGTGCGGGGATGTTTGGAGTTATACATTCTCAGGACATGCACGTAGCACAATCATCCTGTTTACTACCTTCGTTTGTCCATCGGTTTGGGGTGGAAGAAAATTGATTTGTTGAGCTTGGTGTCCATCAATGACCAGAGACTGGACCAGAATGTACTCAAGAACTTGCCATCACAAAATGAAATAATAGTCTTTGGTAGCCCGAAATGAACCCAAACATGCTCGAAGAAGGGCTTATCAGTGGCCTCGATTGTGATACTCTTCTTGCAGGGTGTCAAAACTGCCATCTTAGAGAATCGATCAATGACCACAAAGACACAGTCATTACCATGCTTGGTTGAAGGTAGACTAGACATGTAATCCATGGAGATGGACTCCCAAGGTCTATCATGAGTAGGAAAAGGGGTGTATAGCCCATGTTTCTTAATGGCGGGTTTGGCAATGGCACGCGAAGTGCATGATCTAATATACTTGCTAACATCTTGTCGAAACTTCAGCCAATAAAAATACTTTTGTAGTACTGCCACTGTTTTTTCCACGCCAAAGTGTCCTGCCACCCAACTGTAATGAGCTTCCCAAATCAACTTCGCATGCTCCCTTGAAGGAACAAAGAGATGGCCCAGATGACATAGCAATCCATCCTGGAGATTAAAGTCTACAACTAGTGTGCCTACACCTAGTGTTTGATATGCGACAATGAAATCAGGATCACTATCATATAACTGGGACCACCCTGAGGTCTCATGCCCGCAAGAGTTGAGCACCGTGGTTAGTGCTGCAACTGGAGGTCGACTGAGGAAGTCAACAACTCGATTGGTGCTTCCCTTCTTATACTTGATGTTCAAATGGAATTGTTGCAGGTCTAGCAATGTAAAAACCGGTGCAGAGCATAGGCGGTGTTTCAGATCCTAAAACAATTTATGTTGTGGCTCAGACTAGGCAAACTTGGCTTTGGTTCCACCCTTGGTCACTTGACTTAAGGGACAAGCGATATGAGAGAACCCCAACACAAACCTTCGATATAAGTTGGCAAGGCCCAAGAAGCTGCGAAGCTCCGTCAAGTTCGTCAGGGCTGGCCAATCACAAATGACTTGGATCTTGGTCGAGTCCACATGCATTCCATGTTCATCCACGATGTATCCCAAATACTGAATCCTCTTCATGTCAAATGAGCATTTCTCCAAATTAGCGTATGACTAGTGTTGTTGCAGGGTGCTCAGGAACCTGCTGGATGCGCTGCAAATGCTCTGCCAAAGTCCAAATATACGACCACAAAAGAGTTTGTGAATGACTGCAAGATATCGCCCATCATCCTCATGAATGTCGTTGGAGCATTAGTTAAGCCAAAAGGCATGACCAACCACTCAAAAAGGCCTTCTTTAAATTTGAAGGTTGTCTTCCATACATTAGTTTGTTCTATCAGAACCCGGTGGTAGCCTGACTTTAGATCAATCTTACTAAATAACTTGAGCTAGTCAAGAAGATATTCAATCCAGGGGATCAGGTATCGATTCTTAACAGTGATTTTGTTTAGGGCTCTATAGTCAATATAGAGTCGCCATGTCTCATCTTTCTTCTACACCAACACAATTGGGCTCCCGCAAGGTGAGGAGCTTGGTTGAATGTGATCCTTTGGGATGAGCTCATGAAATTGGCACTTAATTTCCTCATTCTTCAGAAGGGAGCGCATTTATATTGGACCATTCGGTAAGGGGGCACTAGGTATCAAGTCAATGGAATGTTTGACCTGACAGTGCAGAGGCACCCCTATAGAGGAAGTGAAGAGGTCTTTGTATTCCTATACAATCTTGTCCACCTGTTTCTGTTGTGTAGAGAGACCATGTGTTGAAGTTGCGGTGGTCGCATTGACCTTTCATTCCCCTTCTAACTGAACCATGAAGAGGACAAACTTCGCAGTCTATGAGATTACTTTCCGACACTATTTTGCCGAGATCAATGAAATTTCAGTAGTCGAGACTCGAAACCACCTCAGGTACTCTGTGTTAATGTTTATGCTATTATTATAGTTCTTTGCATTTCATAAGATAAGAGCATAATAAGAACAAGATCACTAAGAAATACACATCCACAATAGACACAGCATTTATCCTGGGAAACCCTCTAGGGGAAGAAAACCCAGCAAAAACTTCCTTATCATAAA
>ML791876.1:269758-291635 GCA_009831015.1 Picea engelmannii
TGTAATTGTCCGATGACCAATCCGCAAAAGGGGATTTGGTCCTTATACAATTACCGACTTGATTAATCCTCAATGGGGATTAATCTAATAATAAAAATAATAATAATGACATGATTAAACCACAATGGGGATTTAATCCAATACCAAAATAATAATAAGAATGCTCTTCACAGTTACATTATTTCAACACTCTGTAGGGCTAACCCCCCAGAGTGATAATGACACTACGGGGTCGGGACTCATAAACAACATGACGTTTCCACATATAAAGTTGTCCTAAAGGAACATCACAAACTTCGAGTGGGGAAACATTACACAATACGTCATCTTTGAAGGGCTTGATGTTGTAGGACAAGCGGCACCGTTGGTTGACACAAAGGTCTCGTCCCTGGATCAACCAACCGATGGTGTATGGTTGGGGGTGTGCCATTGTCGATAAATTCAATCTCTTGATGACCTCAGCCGAGATCAGGTTCTTCTGGCTCCCGCTATCAATAATGAAATGCAGTGGGGTTCCCTTAATATACATCTATGAATGGAAGAGGCACTCCCCTTCCTCAAGCTCCTCTGACTCGACGGGTTGGATCTTTGCAGTTGCGATGGTAGCACTAAATTCTGCATTGACTATTCGCTTTCCCTTATCCTACTCCAAATCAGAGTCTGAGTCGGGGTCTGACTCTTTTTCTTTAAGCTCGGACAACAATGACTGTTTTGAGCAACATTCATCATGTTGTGCCAAGGGCTTTTGTGGAACTCACACCATTTTCCAGTGTCCTTCGTCTTCTAATTACCCTTCCTTACCTGTGGCTTGGACTGGCTTTCTTGAGGTTGGTCTTCCTTGCTCTATTCCTTATTTTGTGAGTTAGGGCCACCTTTGCCATGCTTCTGTTGTGCGGATTTGTAGACCCCAACTCTCGCTTATTCCGTTGCTTAAATTTCTACTTGATTTTGACAACATATCGATAAGCAGCTCCTAGTGAGGAGATGTCCAAGAAATCCATCTATGTTTAGTTGTACCTGTGTAGGCCACTGTGGTACTTCAGAACTAGGTGTTGCTCGGAGTCTTTGATACCCAAATTTGAGCATAAGGTATGGAAGATGTTAGTGTACTCTGGCATTGTCTGGTCTCTTTCATGACGCAGAGTCATCCATCTTGTGTATTGGTCATCATAGTTTTCGACTGGGTAGAACTCCTCCTTGATGGCATCAACAAATGCCATCCAAGTGGGTCATGTCCCGAATGTCATAGACTCATCTTCGTTATATCTCTCCCAGTAACATTCCCACAAAGATTTGACATGGGGGAGGGATTTAAGGAGAGCGAAGGTGATCTTTTCAGTGTCGGAAAATTTTTGAATAGAGTAATACCCTTCTAATAGATTCAACCATTTCTCTAAAGCATTTGCATTTATCTAGACTTCAAATGAGGGGATATCAAAGTTAACTTGTACCTTGAAAGGTGTCGCGCCTCCAAAAAGGTTGCTTGTTAAAGGTGCCTCATATGTCGTCGGCAATCGTCGAAGGATCTAGGCGAAGTTGTCCATCATCTCGTTTTGTTGTCGTGCTAGAGCTTCCTTGAGCAACATTTTGAAAGGATCTCCTGCTCTGTCATCTCTCTTTTCTTCCACCATGGGAGGTTGCTTGGGCTAACGAGAGCAGTCGTCCCCAAGTGAAACTAGCTTGAGACCCAACTCTCCATACCTTGACCTCATCGGGGATATGCATCGAGAAATAACGAGGAGCAGATTGCTCTGATACCACTGATTCGGATTATATTGAAAAGAAAATGAGATACAAACAAAACTATAGCAGAGAACACAGAAATATAGTGAAACCCAACTTCTACTAGTGAATAAAATAGCAGAATACTGTAAAACACAAACTGGCTAAAATGGTGGTAGCTTATCTTTGAAGAAAAAGAGATGCCGACTACGCTCATTCGCAACAAGCTGATTCAAAGAGGTCGAAAAGGGCATTTTGTCATGAAGCATAAAAGACAAAAAGGTAAAAACCCTAAACATCAAAACCCTAACCCTAGAAGATGAAACACCAAAAGTATTGTGGGCACCGAGGTGGTTAGTTGATACGTCAACTTCCTGGACATGCAACTTTTGTATATGATCTCTGTTTGGGGTGCATGATAGCTCGTTGGAAAGAACTATCCGAGGATAAAAACTTTTGGCTAGGCCGGGGAATGCCATGGCAACCCCTGGCCGCCGAATGTCCAAAAAACACATTTTAAGGCCTCAAAACAGCCCCAGAAGTTTAGGACCCGAAAAAACCATAGAAAAACTACCAAAAAGATAGAGAACTGTTGAGTTGGGCGGCCACCGATATCCACCTGGATCAACCAAGTCTCTAGCAAAGTGGAAGTTTGAGATAATGAAGGAGAGACTTGTTTCATTGGAAAACACCTTCCTCATAAAAAGGGAATGTTAGTTTTACCTATTACTCAGTAGTCATTCTCCTCCTTCAGCATTGGTGCATTCAGCAGATCCACTACATCCTAGAAATCATTGAGCAGAATGTGTGTTGTTGGTATGAAGGCATATTAGAGAAGCCTCTTAGGAGGTGCAATGTTTAATAGGCAGCTAGTAGTTGAGGCACATGCATGCATGCACCATCTTCAGAAGGTGCTATCCATCTTTAGAAGGCACAGTTCCAGATTTAGACAGGCATGTGGCATAAGGGAGTTCTATATTTATTCTAGGCACAGTTTCCATGGAAGGAGGCACATGCATACATTAACATCTCTACTAGTGGGCACTCTATTCTAGGCTATCTCTCCCATGCATGAGGGTGCATTGTTCTAGGCAATTAGGGTTAGGGTTTTACCTATTCTATCTAGGCACACCATTGGTATGGTCCACATTCATTGTAACCCCATCCTCTTATTCTTCTATAAAAGATAGGCAGGGTGCTCCACTGGGCTGGTTAGACAAAAGAAGTTTTGCGCAAGTTGTATTGTAATTCTTTCTTTCAGTTAATAGAGAATGGTGTGATTGATTGCTACACTTTAAGCTTCTTATTATTTTCAGACTTCATGTTTGTAGATATAGCATTCCTTTATCCACTGTTTTGATAGGTGATTATTCTGATTTCAATTCCTAGCTTAGGGTTTCATTTTAGGAGAGTTACGGGGTTGTTTTGATGTAAAAGAATGGCAGAGATGCAGAGGAGAGTTAAGTGTTAACAGTAAAGGAAGAAATTAAAAAGCAGGTTCAGGAAATGAGAAGCAGCAGTTTGCTAAAGGAAGTACAACAGCAGGTCAGAGGAGAGCTATAGCAGAGAAATTTGAATTGTGAAAGGAAGGCTAAACAGATGAAAGGGAGAAGAAGTTTTCAGGTATTGGGAATGCATCTGCAACAAGGCAAGTTGCAGATATGAAAGAGAAGATTGAAGAGGAGAAAAAGGATGAGAGAAAAGCAATTGTGGAAAAGAAGGTTGCAATGCAGCGTTTTGTTCATTGGAGAGATAGAGGTATGAAAGAGGCAGCATGGATGTTGCAACGAAGGTTGGCTGAGGCAGATGGACATTGTATGACTTTTCTCCACCAATCATGTGAGCAGGATGTTCACATCATTTCTTACCAAGGGAGTCTTATGCAGGAGCATCCCTATCAAATTAGCAATCCTGCACGACCAAAAACAAGTTTCAATTTCAGTTTCTGTTTTGATGTAATTTTCAGTTTTATTTTGCAGAAGCTTGCGATATATAACAAAGGGATTAACTGAGGGTCAGCCCAATTCCTTTATAAGAGCATGGGACCGCTAAAGTGTTGGTCCACAAAGAATTTGTCGATATAGTAACCATCGACAAAGAACAGATGTGTTGTCGATGTCGATGAGATTAACAGAGAAGAGCTGAGTGAGGATTTGTGGATGAAGATGTCACCAATAAGGGATGTGTCCAGAACAGCATCGTCGATAGGATAATCATCAATGAGGCATTTGTTGACAAAGGTGTTGCCAACAAGGGAAGCATCGACGAAGTGTTGATCAACAACAATGTCACCAAGAAGACAATTGCCGACAAACTAGTCAGAAATAAGGAGATTGCTAACAAGTGATTTATCGACAAAGCAGGTGCCAACATAGGGATCACTGACAAGGTGCTTATGGACAAGATCGTCATCAACAAGGGAAGTGCAGGCATAAGGTTTGTCAATGAGGTGGATGTCCAAAAGAATGTGATCCTCTGAGAATTTGAATCAAGAAAGAGTTGTGTTGTGTTACTTCTAATGTTATTTTTTCTTTCATTATGTTGATCTGCACTCTGAAACCCTGTAGCCTATAGCTGCATCGCACATGTAGTACTTTTATTGTGTTGAATATAGCATAAGAAGCATACTTTAAAAAATAAAAAACTGAATAGAAAAGTTTCTAATCACTTTCTCCTGCAAAATAGTTGAAAAGTCATTTAGATATTAGTTGGGTTGGTTGAGAGAGACCAAGAGTACCAATTTTCTCATTCATATGGAAAAGGAGGTCAGAGTTCTTAGCAGTTAGAATTGGGTATGCAAATAACAGCTTCATCTTCCTTTGATGACCCTAAATCTTCCCTATAATCCTGAATATTCCAGGGTAGACTACTTAAGCCATTTTTAAAACAACAGAAAATATTAAGCTTCATAATACAATGGTATTGCTATACAATGTCATTAAACTGTAATAAGAACTAAATATGAACATTTTCATCAGACTTTACTCAGCCACCATATCTATTTAATGCTAGTTCTATTTAGTCAGCATATTACCCAGCCAGTTGCTATATCAATCCTAGACCCCCAATACAAAGACCCCCCACTAGTTATTGTGTATACCTTGGATTATAGAAAATATGAAACATGCTCTTTGTGGCAACTGCATGAGCTGCAGCAGCAAGCAAACCCAGATGCATATTTTGGCTGGAAAGCACTGAAGAAGGAATGACACATTGCTGCCGTGTAGCTCTTCGTATTCCTAACCTTAACTCTCCATTTTCATCCCTGTTCATGGCAACAGAATCAGACCTTTATATGCACAAGGCAAATGCACTTTACACAACAGTGTTCAAATACGGTAAATATTTCATTGAGCAATACTTGCAAATTTCTCAAGACATTTGCACACCTCAAAAAGAGAATGGCATCTCCAGACACAAGCCTTTTGTGACTGACAAAAACACTCCATCCAGTAGTCAGCAAATGTCGACGTGGCTGACCTGCAAATTAATTGCAAATGGCCCACTGTACTTAGACTGACAGCTTACAACGACCATGTAGATTATCATGGTGTAATATTTCATATCACTTCATATTTTAAAAAGGTAAAATCCAAAATGACATGCAAAACAAAATTCAAAATAGGCATGCATTGCAATGGCTATTACCTCTGTAAATGTGCCGAAATTTCCAAACAACTCCATGCAAGTCCTTTGCCACAAGCTCTTGAGAAGGCCGCTCCTGCTTGTAATCCTGCCACAGAATACTATTAAAAACATTTTAGCTTTCAAAATGGTATTCATATCAACATTAAACTTACATACAATAAAAGTTAAGAACTTCTTATAACATAACCGCAACGTTTTCCATAATGGTACAAAATGATGCCATATAGAATCAGCATAATATTTCTAAACTTCCATGGAGATTGAGTCTTAAATTTAAATTGTCTACGCTTCCTTTAGCTAAATGCCGACCACTAACCACCTATCAAGAGACGGGTGCTTGAGGTACTTCTATACGCTTTTTATAGAGTTATGTGACCACA
This sequence comes from Picea engelmannii, assembly GCA_009831015.1. Classification (NCBI taxonomy): domain Eukaryota; kingdom Viridiplantae; phylum Streptophyta; class Pinopsida; order Pinales; family Pinaceae; genus Picea; species Picea engelmannii. Next base: position 275,509 of record ML791876.1, read on the forward strand.
CAGCCCAGCCCGACTTAATGGTCATGATGGCTTCTGCTAATCAACAACCCCCTTACCCCTTGCGGTGGTGCACCCGCCTGAGAAACACAAACCATAAGAGCAGAATTTGGCCAAATTGAGCCTTTTCTGTATGGAATTCGAGTAAGATCAGTTCGGCCAAATTCCTCCTCATGATCGATTCGTACAGTTAAAAAACCTTATAATAAAAACAATAACCTTTTTCAAATTTTAATTTAATAATTATAAAATTAAAATCATTTGGGTTTATGAAATGGACAAAGTATTCGGTAAATAAGGTGTATTATGAGGTCTTTTCCTGCAGAAAGCACTTTTAGACACGCCCTCAAGAAAAAATCCAATATCATTAGTATGTTTTTTCCCTATTACGGACCTGAATACTTTCAATTTTTCTTCCAATTAGATTTTCCAATCTGTTTTTATTTTCGAATCATATCAAATCCGAATCCAAAACTGAATTTGAATTCATATATGGGCAAACATAACAAATTTTTAGGATCCAAACCTTAGTGGAGGCAATAGAAGCTCTCCACTTTCACTGACCTGGCTCACCTCTCGTAATTGATTAAATCCTATCTGTTTCCAGCTATGGAAACATTTTGAAGTCAGCTGTACTTGCTGAGCAGTAACAAAAGGCCTGCTTGCCAAGAGTGGCATTCTATGACTCTTTGAAGTCTTTCCCACCATAATATAACAAAAGAAAAAGTGCTTCCAATACTAGAAGGGGAAATTTTCTTACAAGGGGAGGAAAGCAGTCCTCCGCAGCTCTTCTGGGGACCGAAAATCCACCATGAATGCTTGTATCAGAAACAGTCAAAGTCTTACAGAACATATGAGGAATGCAAGTACCGGATGTATGCACTTGCTGCTCCTCCTCTTCCTCTAAAGATTTCGCTGTTGGCTGTGAGAAAATACATCAACCCAGTTACAAAGCATTCCATATAGGGGATAGAAAAGGTTTGTTAACAATTATTGTAAGGAAGCATTTGTTCTGACATTGAATAAGAATACCTCTGGGACGGGAACTAATGTCAACTGTGCATAGACCTCATCTGTCTCCTGATCAGCCTGGTAAAACAAGAGACAATAAATACACATATGTAAATGCAAAAGTTTCAGGCATAGTGCGTAATGTGAGAGAAACCAAACAAAATTCAAGTCTCAAAACGCAATGAAAATCAAACCAATAAGTACACGTGACGATTCAATACTCGTTGTTCATAAACTTGAACAGTTGAGAAACTAGTCTCACATGAAGTTTTACACAGAGAACTCTACAGAAGATTTGCGTCGGAATGTTGTATGAAGGCATCTGTTGATCGGTGTCCTGGTCCAGAAATGCAGCCACCTGCTTATTTGAAAGTATCCAGATGGATTTTAACAGAATATCTCACCAAAATGAGCATCAAAACTGGCCACTGAACTGCATTTTGCTCTAACTTCAATGAATTCAACAGAAAGATTGCTTGCATGGCTCAAAATTTGAACAAGAAACTGCATTCTGGGATAGCACGGAGACACGGAATCAATAGGAAATTACCTGCTCCATGTGACCCTGAGGGAAATACACGACGTAACTGCCCTTCGCAGGCAGTGAGGTGAGAGGACCCGCAGAGGCATGCCAAAGCTCGGAGCATATAGGCACTGCCATTTCTCCATTGCCACCATTCTCTGCTGCAAGAGGCTTGAACCCATCACGACTTACCAGATCAGCAATCTCCATGAACCAGCTTGAATTCCACCCTGAGCAATCCCACTAGCTTGAACCTCCAAGTGGGTCTTTAGAACCTCCAATTTGGACCTTATCAAATCTAATTTTCTGCAACACCCATGATGAGAAAAGAAGAATCCCAGCAGCAATTGCTCGGGATCCTTTATGTCTATGCAGATGGGTATCCGATAAAACCTCTAATTGCCTTCGAAGATTAATCCGAAGAATAACAACACAGCCAACTCACCCTATTTCGGAGCTCCGAACAATCCCAGAATCCTCTGGTCTGTCCATTGCAACGGACCCATTACTCAACATGCTCAATTTAATCTCGTTATCCTTGCCTAAATCACACAACTTAATCTCGTTATCCTGGCCTAAATCACAATTTTCGGTCCAAATCTCTATTGGGTATTTCTCTCCTGTTATCCCCTTCAATTTTATGAAATGGTGATGGGAATTCCTTTAACCTGTTCGGATAAATTATTTGTCCAATTCAGCACCGTTCTATTGCTTTTTCTTCAATAGCATAGACAGTGAGTGAGTATGTGTCCAGTACTCACCGGCCCTCCGTGCTCCTCTTTACATGTGCAATTCCTGCACATTGCCTCTGTTTCTGTTCCCTTTTTTTTTATATATATACACATAAATATACATATAGTAGGGAAAACTTTTGCATATCAGGTATTTCTGTCTGTATAAATTCCCACTCTGCACACATTCTGCTTTGCCCTCATCATACGCCCACCACTTCTGTTTGTCTGCCTCTGACACTTGTCCAACCTTGTCTGTGTTTGCTTTTTATTTCACATAAATCTTTTATAATTACTATGCAAAGGTTCACTGTAGTTTTGGTTTCTTTTAACGTCATTGAGCAGATATTTTGATGAGCCCAGTTTAACAATCAAGCTGTGCATTTTACAATTCACGGAAATAACTTTGGATTAAGATGCAGCAACAGAATATATATATATGGATTAAGATGCAGCAACTATATATATATTTATATTTTCTTAGAATATTAAAAAAAATCCTTAGAATATGGAGCAAAGCTGTTTTTGGTTGTATACAAGGGTCAATATAAGTATTGAAATACTGGCTTTGAAGAGGGTAACATTTGATTAAAAATTTTAATCGATGATTTTATATATATGGAAAAAAAAAATATTTTTTATTATTTTTAATAAAATCATTAACATGCTTTAAGAGGTACACAAAATTTTTACACATTTGGAAATAGTATGAACATTTTAAAATTATATGAAAATTAGACATTTTAGGTGTGGAATGATAAATTTAATATTTTTTATTTTATTAGATTTTTTATTTTTTATTGTTTTGTAATTTATAAAATTATTTTTAGATTATGACAGTAATATATAGACTTTACAAATTTAAAATAGAATTATTTAATTGTTTTATTTTTTAAATCTATTTCAGTTATATTTATTCATAAATCTAAAGAAGTTGTGTAGGTTTTTTTTTCCCAAAAAATTGTGTAGGTTATTTATAAATGAATGCTATGATTATAATGCAAAAGGTCTTGGAGTAAGTCCATAACCACCTAAAATTGTTGATAGTGTTAAAATGTTTCCCTCTATTTTTTCTATTGAAAAAAACTAATAAATATAAAAAAAAAAATAATAATAATTAAACTTCTTTATTTACATTTACGTCTACTTCAATAAACTTAAAATATTATAATAATAAAAAAATCAATTTTACCAAATTTACACTTACTTCAACAGTGATAATTTCTAGAGTAATAAATATTACCCACCAAAAACCCTTTCTAATAATAAACCTTATCAACCCTTGCCTAATCCTTCTAAATTTTCAAAAAAAATAAATCTCAATAAGCTAAATTATCAAAATAATGCATGGTTGACATTTGTACATGGCTCATTAAAATATTAGCTTACTTTCATGTTTGTTGATACTTTAATGGGTCGATAATAATTAAAAGGTTTGGGTTAATCCAAAATCTTTTATGAAAATCTATGATCTAGCATTTCATTACTAGGAGATATTTTTCATGGATAAAGGGTATGTCGCATGTTCATTTAATTAAAACCAAAATTAAAAAGGAGCTTTCTTATAAAAAATAATAATTTTTTTAAATAAATATTAAAATATTAAGATTTTTGGTTTATATTTATTAAATAATCGTATAACAGACGTTTTAATTGGTTAATTTTTTTAAATTATCATTATTTTTATTTTATAAAATAATTATATTTTATAAAATTATATTTTTTTATTAAAATATTTTTAAAAAAATTATGAAAGGTTAGTATGAAAATTGTTTGACATTTACTCCTTAAGCATTTATAAAAAAAAAATAGTATTAGTTTATTTAAATTTATTTATTGATTTATATTATTTTTAAAATTTAAAAATATTATATATAATTTTATAGATTATTTATTGAAAAAGTTTTAAATTTGCTTATATTTCTTTATCAAATGTGTCTATCATTGTTAATAATTGTAATGTCATGAATCATGGGTTCTTTTTAGCTTGTGATTGTTATTTATATGATATCTACTTATCGAAAGTTTTATTATTGTAGTCACATTCTATGATTGAGATATTATTCCATATTAATATTCTTCTCTTACCAATGTCATCTTTTGATTTGTCATTTAAGTCAAAGAAACGTTTTTTGATTATCTTTTATTTGGTCAAGATGTAGCAGTGTCTCTTGAAACTTGAGAACTGAAGACCCTTTTACCCATGAATATGGGTTCTTGACAAAAACACCAAACCAACATGTTCGGTGAGATACCTATGTCATTAATATTTTATTCTTGCACATGGACATGTTGCATTTCAACAACACAACTTATGGGTTGGAATTAAAGACTTTTTTTCATGTGGATATGGTTCCTTACCCAAAACATCAAACTAGGATGTTCAACAAGATACCCAACATCATTAAGCTTTGATAACTCTTGTATACAAAAATGTCGTGATACATTAACATCGCTTAGGAGTTGGAACTCAAGACCTTTTATTTGTGGATATAAACCCTTAACCAAAACAATGAAATGCACTCCAATCCTCATTCCAAGTTGCTCTAAAATATCCCTTATTCTTCCAACAATGATTATTGTCAAATATCTTGACTCTATGAAATGAGCTCCTAACGTTATGAAACCATAAATCCAAAATGAGGGATTCCATAGTATATTATAAAAATTCCAACAAATCGTTTACTCAATCATGAATTGTGAATGATAGTCTTCTAAATATGCAAATTGATATTTCATAATTATTGAGGAAATTCTCATTACAATGGCATAGACCTATCATGCTTCTCTCACCCTAAGACCTAACATTAATTATCAATGTAATAAAAACAAATAACCCAACACTTAAATGTAATTTTATTAGGGGAGAGCATAAACCATACTTTATATTATTTCTTCTTGTCATTATTAATTGTCTTTTATTATCTTGATTGTTACTTAATATTCTTTTTAATGAGCTATATGGCCAACAACCGTTGTGTTTTTTACCCATAACAAGCATGCCCATAGATGTAGATGTCATATGTTCTACTTACATCTAGTAAAATGTTTGTATATTTAAGTAGTTATGGTGGTTTTATTGTAGTGATGTTGATGTTTGATGTTCACATCTTTTTTTCAAGAAAAAGGTTGTAATTTCTTTATTTTAAAAAGAAATGGTGATATTAGCATGCATTAAAGGACACTAAAACCAAAAAGAGAGTTACAAGTAGCTCAACCAAAATAGAAAAAGTATTCAAGTGCAAATAATGTAGACCAGGACTCGAAAATACAAAAACCATTGAAAAGATACCCAAATACCACAAACCATGCAGTGGTGAGTGAAACAATAATCAACATAGTATCAAAGCTAGAATAATAGAATCCAAAATTGGTAATCAAAATCCACCAAGATCGAAAGTTCGCAGCAAACCACAGGGAAAAAACCTTAGAATGCCCTACCAAAATCATTGAGGAAAAATATGGTAGAAAAACTCAACCCCCATTCACCAACCTATTAGAATAGCTCCAACTATCATGGGAGAAAAGTTGCCCCACTTAGGAATACGCCATCAAACGAATAAAGAGGAACTTGATAGGTGACTAATGCAGTCTGACCATGCACCACCATAAACAAACTCGCAAATGTCAACAATCCCTTGAAGACCTAATAAAAAGCTCTCATAGTTGCGCACATTTGCATAACCACCCACCACCAACCATGTTTAAGAAATAAAGAAAGCCCCATACCCATTGAAGAAATGCAATGATCGACCACAAGCAGCTTGTTGAACTCTTTTCTCAAGAATGGCAGCATGAAAAAACTCCAAAAGCGCTATCACTAATGGAATTTGAAGATTAGCAAGATGCGACAATGAGTTTGGGCACAAAGCAAGTGTATAAGTGGAAGGAGGAGTGCAGCTAGAAAAACCCTAACCACCCTTAGCTCCATCCCCCTCTTTCATACCTAAATTAGCCTATACATAGTTATCATTCAATTTGATGTTCACCTCACAACTACATTTATCCATTTTTAATTTTATTTTTACATCAAAATGGGTGTTGTGTTGCATATTATATAATGTGTTATATATATGGATTAGAAATATATATGTTATAAATTCCTATTGATAAAATAGAGTCACTAAAATATGAATATGAAAGGAATGGAGATTAAGAGAAGAGGCAGAAGGAGCTATCACCCCTCTTGTGGCTTAGGATTACCCTAGCTACCGAGATCTACATGGCAACTTTCTCCAATTATGTGAGCCTACCAAAGTTCTAGATAATGCATCAATCTGTCTAGCATGATTTGAGTGAAGATTCAAGTTGTAATATGTCTCCCTTGGCTTTGCAAGCTCAATGTCATCTAAGAAAAAATGGGCATCAATTCCCTATGATCCAGTTGTAACTTCAATGATCTAATTTAAGAGTAGAGTTTGCATAACTCTAAATCATGTCATCTTCAAGAGCCTGATGTGGGAGTGATAATGGGAGACTTTTTCCATTCCCATATTGAAGTGTTCAATTTATTAGTTAGCTCTTTGACTCTGGCCAAAGGATCTCAACCTTTTTAGAGAAGATTCAACAAGCAATTGGACTCCATCCCTCAATTGAATCTTCCATTTCTAGACCAAGAAAAAAATATATCATTCTATCTAAGTATGCGTTGATTGGAAAGTTTATAGGCCTTTGGCCTAGCCCAAGGACTACAAAGGCATGGATAATAATGCATTGGTCATCCAATATTTAAGGTCAGGTATCTCTATTTTCATGTGGCCAAGGATATTTTGTGTTTCTATTCCAAAATAGGGAGGATGAAAACTTGTTTTTTCACTTCAAACCCTATTTCATGGGATCTATGTGAATGCTTTTAACTTTCTATACTTTTTACTTCAACCTAGAAGAGGAGATCACAACAACCTCTATGTGGGTTACTTTGCCCCACCTTTCCTTAATGGTTTGGGATGAAAGTACCTTCAATGCCACTGGGGAAGAACTAGGTTAGTACATTGACCTGGAAAAACCATATGGAAATTTGTATTCTTGTGCCAAAATATGTGTAAAAGTGGATTTGGAGAAGCGCCTTTCGGAGTTGCTACAAATTAATATGGACAGCTAGAGTCATCGGAAAGAACTAGATTATAAGAAACTTATGTTTAAGTGCAACTCTTGCCATGATTATAGGCACTTTACTAGAAAACTATCGAAGGATTAAAAAAAAACATACTCTTTCTAAGTAGCCTTCGAAACCCCCTGGTGAAAAGGAGCAGAATCCATTTAGGCTGGTAAATAACAAGCATAGAAAGTCACAGACTAAGAGGCTGTAACAAGCAAATAAAATTCAAGAAGGACCATAGAAAGCAAGCATCGATTGTTGGAAACCTTTAAAAACATAGAAGACATGGAAAAGGAAAGCAAGGAGGTAGAGAGGAAGAAAACTCAAGAAGAACATAAGGATGGAATAAAACCCCTCAATACCCAAGAGGATCAAGAGGTGGTTCTAAAAGAAGAAGAAATCGCAAAACCCTACTAGAGGGTGACAAAAAGAACATCCATCCAACTATATATGTTACTTTGGAAATGGGGGAAGAATTTCAAGCACCTCTAGAAACACATTTCCAAGTAGTAAGGTCTGACAAATTTGTAAGCGCTCCCATAGCTCTAGATGCTTCCTATGTAAATGCTCTGAGAAGGAAGGAATCACCCCCACTCACTAGAGGCAAAAAAACCAATCAAGAACATTGAGAAATAAAAGTAGAACAAAACAAATCACAAGGTACATAGACGTCATTTACTGCTTCTTATTCATAATTTTTAAAGTTATGAAGTAATTGTATTGGGATCCTACTCCTGTAATGTTTTGTTGAGTAGTTCTTTTGTTATTCCAATTTGTATGGCAGTACATCTATTAGGCCAATTATGGAAAACAATATAAAGTTAGGAACAATAAACTTTTAGAAGATAAGTTATATGTTTTTTTATAATAAGTCATGACCAAATCCAAAAAAAATTGTATTACAATGTTGTAGGGTTCAATTGCAATATTTTTCTAATACAAATATAACCATTATTTGAAAAAAAATAGAGTCAAGGATCTCTTGGATGGGGTATCAGGGACACAAATGAGGACAAATTATGTATAGGAGGTAGGTGGGGTACATTATATCAACTTGAGAGGGAATTAATCTAGTGATTGTGTGACTAACCCAATGGGCATTGTTTATTGTGGAGAAGGCACAATTCCTACTATCATCGATTATCATGGAACTTAGACTCCAACTCTAGAAGGTTACACATGCCTTCATCTACAAATTGAGACTAAACTCCAAGTTGCAATATAGAGTTGTAGGCATAGCTGAGGTGTTGTGCATAGTTTGACTCGCGTAGAGGGTCAAGGTTGGAAGGAGGATGGACTATTTTCCACCCTAATTGATATACAAAGCTCCAAAAGACATGAAGGATGGGGGTGGCTGAAAATAGAGGGGGAAACCACCCAATTGCAAATGCAAAGCACATAGGAGTGGGAGGATTAATCGGAACAAAACCAAGAAATCAAAGGTTGAGATTATTTTTGGGATTTACCATGTCTATTAGTATTCTAAGAAGACTAGGAAGAGGTTGGAGACTCTCGAAACATGTATCAAGAAGAAACAAAGATTGTTTGTGGATCAAGAGGTGAGTGGTGTGGTAGGTTCAATCATCCCTAAATCTAGGAACTAAATAGCTTGGGATTCCAAATCTGGTAAAACAATATACTTAGATTGGCATGTGAAGGATATGATTGCCTGCAACATTGATCAGGAAGTATCCAAAGAGATCCCAATTGTGGAAAAGCTGGAGCGGGTGGAAAAAAATTATGATGCCCTTGTTAATGCAATTTTAGGCATGTATAAGAGGACTTTTGATGAGGATACAATTGCTTAGGATTGATCTAAAATTAATCCGAACACAAGCAAATTATTGTAAGGCTTAGTACCTATAAGTGCAATTTGATAATTAATGAAACCTGAAATAATAAAATACAATGCAAATGGTAAAAATTAAATGAGACAAAAAAGAGGAAAACAAAGAATTAAATAAAACAAAAAAAACAATAAATAGGAGAAAAAATGAGGAATGGGAAATGAAAGGTCAGTTTCTCGCCCTTCCCATTACCACCCCCCACCCGCCCTCATCTCTCTTATATCTTCTTGTAACTTGACTTTCAAAGGGCATTTTGGGCTTTGGGGGCTTTTTCTTTTGCTATCAAAGAGGGAGGATCCATAGAGATTCATGAGCTGCATTGTAACTAGAGATTGTTGAAATGAAAACTTAGCAACCATTCAAAGTTGGTTTTCTCGTTTTGGTTTCCAGAGTAAATTTGTTGCATCAATTATGTGAGTGATTTTATTGTGCGTGGTGGACTTTTGTTTACAACGACATTCAATAAATTGTTATGAAAAAATCTGTACAATATAGTTTTAAATTCCGCAATAAATTTGGTATGTGAGTCACTAGAAGCTCTTCAATGTAATTAATCACTACTTTTTTTTTTTCATGGCATGAGAATCCATTGTTCGCTATAACTCCATGGATTTCCTTCATGATTCCATTCTCCTTAGCAATCAAGGACTCTATTCTCCACCATTCTCTTTTGTTTGAGGATGAAGATCTTGGTTGCCATTAATTTGTCATTAATTCAATGTTGTTGCAAGTTAATAACCAAATTTATAATTTTAGCTAGCATAATTCGGTGATTGCTAAAGCATACACACCACCGGTTTCTTCTACACTACCATACAGAACCTAAGCTTCTTTCCCCATACAGAACCTAAGCTTCTTTCCCATGAGTGTACGTTGTCCAGACATCTTCTAGGGGGTTGTACGCTGCCAAGCATCTTCCCCCATGGTCGTACGCTGCCAAGCATCTTCCCCCATGGTCGTACGCTATTGTTGGGTGATTTCCAAGGTAATACACTGGTCGTGCAGGGCATATGCACCCTTGATTCGCTACTCCATTTCTCCTAGGTCATTTTCTTGTTGGTTGGGCGTTGGCGTGGTCGTTAGACAAGGAAACGAGTGGGCATCTCTCGGAGCAAAACGTTTGGCAAGTGGTTTTGTCTTACTCCATTACCCCATGAAGTCGACTTATATAATATATGATAAATTAACAACACTCTCCCTTATGTTAAGTAACATCCCTTCCTCGTATATTTGAGGAGTAGCCATCTTATAAATAGTTTAATCAATTGCCTCATATATGTTAAATGAGTGGTGTCAAGTTTGAATGGATGTATGCTTATAACCACAAGAACTTTGGGAAGGCATTGTGAATTGTATGCTAATGGTGGGTGAAAGGTGGATGAGATTTTATTTATTTTTCTATATATATATAGAGAGGTGGGTGAAAGGTGAAAGGTGGATGAGATTTTATTTATTTTTCTATATATAGAGAGAGAGTGAAAGTTAATTTGAAGCGTGAGTATATGTGAATGGTAATTACAATCAAAGGCTTATTGAGCTAAGTTCATTGGTTATCCAATCATTATAGATTTATTAACCATAGTGTATTTGAATTTATTATTGGACAACTGATTCTGGCATTACATATATGCATATATTATTGGACAAGTGATTTTGGCATTACACATATGAATATAGTTGGACATACTGATTATTGGAATCTGGTATTGACAAAGAGATATCTATTGGATGTGTATTGGGCAAGCACGTGTAAACAAGAAATAGGATATAGGTAGCTCATGTGATTGGCAACTCATCGAAATGAGTCATTCGGTAAACAATCAAATTTTAATTGAGCAACATTGTATTTGTTGATTGGCATATTGCAAAGCATATAGTGTTGCATAGGAGTTTGCACCCAAACTCATAATATGCAATAAAGGCCTCAAAATCAATTATGAATGCAGAGAACTCGACATGAGATTGAGAATGGAGGTTAGATTTGAATTCCGTAGAGGGTCTGTGTTGGTGAAGCAAGTGGGCTATAAGTCCATCATTTATGGATCAAGGATGGTGTTGCGGATGAAAGTACTATTGATGATGTTGTTGTTATAAAGGTAGGGACCCCTTCCAACCCCAACAACCTTGATATTGATTACTAGAATGAATATTGGGCTTGCTCAATTGATATTGATTAATTACTAGAATGAGTATTGAGCTTGCTCAGTTGATATTGATTACTAGAATGAGTATTGGGCTTGCTCAGTTTCATGTTGTTTTATGATTTCCATTGTGTTAGATCTTAGTTTTGGACTTCTATGGTTGTTACTTTTCTCAATAATAATGGGTTGAGAACCTTGGTTTTTCTTAATACCATACTTTCTCTATTTTGGACAATGTAATGGATGATAATTCCTCTCCTTTTTGCTCTCATTTTGAACAACATGTCTAGTTCTTGGAGGCCTTATCCTCAATTTAGTTGTATTTTTTTTTTGTAAATATTAATAGAATAGAAGCTAAGTTACGAAAAAGTAGAGTCAAGCATAAATGTCATTTATAATTTATTTGAATTTTCGATCAAAACTGTGTATGGAGTTTTGAAATGTCCAATGTTTGGAGTGGACACTTCACCCATCATCAAGGACATAAGAAGTTGATCAACTTCTTATGTCCTTGATGATGGGTGGAGTGTCCACTCGAAATGTTGGACGTTTCAAAACTCCATACACAGTTTGATCCAGAATTCTCTCTAGCATTATGACTAACTGTGAAAATCTGCATACTCAAATTATTTGAATTTGTTTGTTTTTCTCTGTGTGAATCATACATTGTATCTAGACATAGTCTTGTTTCACGAGCATTACATCATCCATTATATCATCATATACTTAAAAAGTACTACAACATTTATAATAATACCACCACATGAAACCTATACATATATACATACTGATGTGGTGGCCATGTAGATATTGAATTTCTATTATCATTAAAATCCTAATTTATTAGTTAAAATAAACACTTCAACAATAATATAAACCACATTTATCCAAGTCTTTAAAATATTCACATGGACTTCCTAATTTTTGTTATATAATAATTTTCACTCTTGATGAATGAGCAAAGAGGTATCTACTGCAATACCACATTGATGAATATAGAAAAACCTCCCTACAACATTAATTTATTTTCGTCTAACCGTATATTATGTTTAATTTAATATCTCGAATTGAATAGGCGACAATGGTACCTGCGTTATTAAAGTAATACCTTACTTTTATTTTAATGGATCGGTAATAATTAAAAGGTTTGTGTGGATATAAAATCTATTATGAAAAGTTATGATCACATGTTTCTTTACTATTAAATCTCTTTTAGTTAAAAGTTCGGTTGTGTTTCTATCAAAACCAACATTACAAAGGATCACTATTTCTATAGAAAGCGAAAGCGAAAGCGAAATTGTAGGATCCAAATTATGGAATTAATTTTATTTTAATAGGCATTGACAGAGCTAAGCTAAAATATGTGGATGTGGATAAATGTTGTTTATAGTATAATTGAAGACGTGTATAAATGTGATGTAATAGAATTATTATATTATAGGATATGATATATGTGAAGTAAAAGTATATTTAATTGTGTATATATATATTTTTTTATTTTAAGGATGATATCTATTTTTATTTTAGGGATGATATCTATAAAAACATTGATTTTTTTAATGAGTTTTTGTTAAATATATTATTAATAAAATTAATATTTAAATAATAAAAATAATAATCATTATTTTCAAGTATTCCAACTTAATATTCCTGAAACATTTTAATATGAAAAGAAGAGATTTACACGTTACACATTTTCTATGCAAAAGTAAATCAATTAAATATATGGCAATTCACCCTAAAACAATATATTAAACAATAATGCAATGAGTAGTTTTAAATTGTCTCACCATTGAATATGATGTTAATTAGTGTCTTGATCTTTTTTATTTTTTCTAATTTTTTTATTATGGTCGGTAATTTCGATATCATGCTTTATGAATTTCTTTTTACTTATAATTATCATGATATTTATAATAATTAAAGCTAATGTTTATAATAATTAAAAGTCTTGTTATTATATTGACATATTTTATGATTATGATCCATAATAAGATTCTCTTCCTACCAATGTTACCATTTAGATTGAAATTTAGGAAAAAAAATATTCTTTAATTACCTTTTATTTAGTTAAGATGTGGAACCTTTTATTTATAAATATGGATTTATAACCTAAACATCAAATTAAAGGATTTAAGAAATATCCATCTCATTTTTAATCTTTTATTCTTGTAAAAATAAATGTTATAATGTAGTTGTAACTTCTAAAATTATAATGTGAATTTTTTAATTATGATATCAATTTATCTAACAAAATATTTATATCATTAATCTTTTATTCTTATATATAAATATATTGGTGTAATAAAAAAGTGACTTATTAAAACACAATGCATTTTACCTATAAATATAAATCTATATCTACATAAAATATGTTTTATATATTTAAATGACTAACCCAAAAGTTTACATTGGCGATATAAACCTCCATGAATTGATAATAAAGAATACCAACAAAAACTACTCTCTTCATTGTATAGTCCAATCCTTCACTCCAACCCTTTCTAAAATATCTCTTACAATGTTTCTCCACATTACACATTATCCTAAAAGTTGACATTGAATAAATATATACTCCATGAATTGATGATGATAAGGAATATTGGCATATGTATTCTCCTAACTTTTAGAGTCTAATTCTTCACTCCAACTTTTTCTAAAACATCTTTTAGGTTTTTTGAGTGGTCATATGTAATCAATATTCTTCCAAAACAATTTGATTCATAATAATTTTGAAAATGACTTTTTATCATTATAGGTTAGGTTTCATTGTTATTATCTGTTATATTTTAATTATTGTAAATATAAAATGAGAGATTTGCATTATGTTATAATTTTTCATTTTAATTTTAAATTTATCTTTTATTAAGGGGATAAAATATTCTTATTTTTTTATGTGCAATTTTTTTTAAGTCTTTTTAATTTAAAAAGGTTTTTATGATCTCTCTGAATACATGATAAATTTAGAATTAAAATTTATTTAAGTTGATTTTATATTTTTTATTATTAATATTTTTTCATATTACTATCAATTTCATATTAAACACAAAAAAAATTACACATCTTCACATAATAATTATTTTATAAATATAATTATAAATTAATATTTCATAATTATTTTTGTAAATTTTATTTTACACTTTATACTAATCATGTTTAAACACTCCCAATTAAAACATCAATATATAAATATATTGGTGAATTTCATAAATATAAACATAAAAATGATCATCATAATATAATATAATAAAGATAGATGTTAGTGAGTAGAGAAATCTTATTACACTTAACCTTCATCTTATCAATAAAATAAAAACAAATGACCCAACACTTAGTATTAATCTAATTTATCATTGTTCATTATATTGGATTTGTATTAATCTTGTGTGTAACACAATACAATATTCATTTTTAATGAGTTAGATGGTACACAAATCCATGGTTTGTGTTATATGTACGTGGCTAAATATATCGATGCCATATGTTGTGTTACATTTAGTAGAATGTGTTCAAGATGATATTATTATATTATTTTTATTGTATTGATGTTGAAATTTGATGTTTTCAAAGTTACAATAATCCTTTATTTTTTAGCAGGAAAAAGTTTATTTTATTTATAATTATTGATTTGATTTTTAGTAATACAAATTCAAAATTTTCATATATAATTATGTATAAACAAAATAGGATCATTTAAAATTAAATTAATTATTTTTAATTAATTAATTTAAATTGTATTTTATTTAATTTTTAAAATATTGATTAATATTTATTTTAATTTTAAATTTATTAAATGTTATTATATGTGTTAACAAAACATGATTACTTAAAATTAAATTAAATTTATTTTTATTTAATTTTTAAAATATTGATTAATATTTATTTTAATTTAAAATATATTAAATGTTATAAAGGATTAATGGTTATTATTAAAGAATAATAATTTGAAAAATAGATACTTCTTAACGTTTTATTTAGTTAATTGTGTCATTTTTTATATGTTTATATTACTAAGTTTTTTTTGTTTGTTAGTTTGTTCGTGACATGTGGTACTAACTTTTGGCTAAGAAACCGCAACTTAGGGGCATCTAAGCCGTCAAAATCACACGGGATCGCACCCGGCCTAAGCCACACCAACCCTTAACATGGCTGGATTTTTTGTCCCCACAGGTTTCTAACCGATGACTTTAACATCACAGAGTGCCTTAACAACACACTCTGTCACCAACTATCCTACACCTACACCTGGGGGACATTTATATTACTAAATTAATAAGTAGAGAAATTCAATGAA
The DNA here is from genome assembly GCA_009831015.1 of Picea engelmannii. Lineage (NCBI taxonomy): Eukaryota > Viridiplantae > Streptophyta > Pinopsida > Pinales > Pinaceae > Picea > Picea engelmannii. The sequence goes on from ML791876.1 coordinate 291,151, forward strand.
ATTTTCAATGAAATTTTTATTTAGAAATTTTGCCACAAGTTATAATTTCATCTTATTTATGGGAACTTTGACTATGAAACTTTGCCTTTAGACATTTTGGGTCATTTTAAAACAACCAAATCATCAACACACTGAAAAAATGAGTAGATAAAGACAAAAAATTACCTTCTTGAAAAAAATGATCTCACCCTAAAAATTGAAATTGTCTACTTATTAACTTAATGATTGAATGCTTTGAACTTCATGTAACATGTATCAAGTTGATTCCTCAAACCTATTACCCTTATCAAACTTATTACTCTTATTGCATGTCTCACTAAATGTCCTTAGCAGATCCACTTAATCATATAATCAATATCAACATGTCTACATTAAATACCATCCCCAAAACATAAAAAATACTAAAAATAAAAATAAAAAATTACATACACAAAAAAACCAACTCTACACATTAATATATATATATATATATATATATATATATA
>ML791876.1:291829-353380 GCA_009831015.1 Picea engelmannii
ACCTTTAAATTAGTATAATAAACACTAAATGCCATACCCAAAAACATAGAAAATGCCATTATAAAAAAAAAAAAAAAAAAAATTACATACACAATTTTTCTTTAAGAAAAATAACTCCACACATTAATATATACATAAATTAGACAAATTAACCTAACATTTAAAAAAAAACAAAACATAAACATACCATTAAATTAGTATAATAAAAAGTTAATTTTATAAAACATATGCTATCATTTTCTAATAGCATAGTAACTAAAATCATAAAATTTAAATAATTTTTAAAAGATTTTATTTTTATTTTTATTTTAAAATAATAGAATCACGATACAATAATAAAGTAGAAAAGATAACTACTAGTGGAAAGTCCCTCTTTCCACAACTTTTCTTTTAAATTTGATGAAAAAATTGTGTATTCATATTTTTAGTTTTTATAAATATATATTAAATTAAATATTTTTATAATATTAAATATTTTTCATTATAAAATAGTGATAAGAGTTTTGAGGGTTGATTTATCATATTTACTATTAAGTATAAAAAAAATTGCATTAAAATTAAATAAATAAATAAATAAAAATAAAATTTAAAAATATTTAAAAAAATACATTTTATTATATATTTATTTATTATTTTATTAAATTTATCAAACTTACATCTACAATTTCACATTTATAACCAATATAGATTCATCTTAACTTTGTATCTGTTAAGGGTGGAGAAGGATCAAATTTCTTGAGTTACAAACCTTTTTTAGAGTGCATGCCCACTCAGGCTGTATATAGTGATTTGAATACCTAGTACAAATATTTATATATTCAAACCTTTTAAGTGGAGAAACTTATTATTAATCATTATTATCTATTTAATAACAAATCAATTAATTAAAAAATTAAATTAATATAATTAAAAAAATAAATTATTATTCTTAAATATTTGTAACGATAAAAGTTTTTTACTTAATCAAAATAAAAATTATTCTTTGGGTTGTTTCAAAAAATATTACACGGTCCAGGAAGGGTGTAGGAGGGGACATCTTTGATCCTAGGAGAAATATAGAAACAAAATATGCACGGAGTTTAGGACATGTCACCAATAATCAGGTGAAATAATATGCCTTGTTCAAAGGGATCCAGATTCTCAAAGATCTACAAGTTTAGAGTGATATTATCATTGAGGACTCAATGAGTACTATATGAAGTCTGGTAAAGATAATTTTTCCAAAAGACTTCTTGTTGTGCAATTTAATAAAAACAATCAGGCTCTTGCTCTCTCGCATCCCACAAACCTCATTCTTCCATGCGTTCAGGGAAAACAACTCTTTGGATGATTCTCAAGCCAATTTGGCAATTAATTTAAAAAAAAAGGGGAAATAAGGATAAATGGGAGCTTGTCCCACCACCCTATTCCATAATCAATGAAATCTCAAATCAACGTCATGCATGCTTGTCACATGTCTTATCCACGAAGGAAGCATTGGAAACATAAGACAAATGCCCCTTATGGCACTTAGAATACGCCAACCCAGTCATTTCTATCAATGGACTTTGTACAATCAACATGGGATTACAGTGGGATAATCCAGTCGAAGTGTAAATCATGAATGCTCAATTCCCTTTAGTGTGTGTGGAGTGCAACGGATAAGTTGCCCTTCCCCATCGACTGAACAATCCATACACAGAGGAGAAATCATGATAGGAGATGGTCTCATGCGTAAAATCTACCCACGACAGAATGCAGGTGAAATTCATAACTCCTCCATCAATCGTTTAATTGATATGTTAGAAATCGAAGACTCACACATAAAAACTGTAGAAGGAGTCTATGTTCGGTGTACATTGCAAGTTGAATCTTGTATTCACCAGATAATCTGGCTTGCACTCTTAGACGAGAAATTGAAGTGTCCAATGATTAAGAAGAGAGAGTCTGATAGAGGTCAAGGGTATCAGGGAATAGGGGTGGCCCAAATTGCTATTATCAGGACATGTTATTCTTTTTGGGATTTTGTTAAAGGATGGAAAGTGGGTGTTGCTTCTGTGCTCCTGTCGGCGAGTGGAATAGAAAGGAATGGGACAACCAGATTCCCAATTTAGGAGGTTGGTAGGCAAATAAATAAATGTTTTTCATCATTAGTCCTTGATATTCTTCTCACAAATTGGTGGAGCGTTCCTCTCCTCTTCCCAACGCCTCACAAAAGTCGACTGGTGCAGTCGCAAGAAGATACTTTGGAGGCAACTTGGAAAGAACTCATGCAACTACAATTGGAACATCAAAATCTCCTCATGAATATCACTCATTCTAGACATTCTCTCTCATCACAGGATGACCTTGCAACAACATCATGATCCATCAAGACTCAGGTTGAAAATTTGCAAGCTTAGGTAGTTCCAGTAGCTGCAAGCCTAATGGACTCTCCCTCTGAAGGTGCCTCAGCTTCTTCAATGGATCAACCAACAATTGACTTGAATCAACCAACACATGATGAAGAAATGGATGCATCAAACCCTCCTTCTCTAGGTAGTTAATATATTTCAAAAGCATATATATCTTAGGAGTTTTTTATGGGGAAGAAACTAGTAAATTTTACTATGTAAGGAAAGTTGATGCCATTAGGAATGAACACTCACCACTCAGGCTAACACTACTCTTACTTTTATGATTATGTCTATGAACTTTCCAAATTTTAGATGTACTTTTTGGCAGGCTTTTTATACCCATTTTTTATAAATAAAATATCCACCAGTTCTTGTAAAAAAAAAAACTATTACACAGTTTACCTCCACAAGGTTTAATGAATATAGTTAGTTCTTGTATTTTAGAATTATGATTATGTTTTATTTAATTGATAAAGGAATTAAGATTTTTTTTTTTAAGCTAGCTTACTTTAATATTAATAGGATACAAAAAGGAGTACATACAACACATCATGTGGCTTGCCACATGGGAAACCAAGACCATAAGAGTGACAACATATCATTTTCTACATCACACAAAAAACAAAAGTGTTTTTCAAACTAACTATAAAATGAAGTAGATGCCTTCTTATCCTACTATCAACAAAAAATCAAGCATATCAATAGTGATGGACTAGAGGTTAGTTGATGCTCCTTCCTTATAGAGACTAAGATAAACACATGATATTATACAAAAGGTCCATCCTCCTACTTTATGTATTCTCCTTTACAATTTTGTTCCACTAGCTCTTCCTCCACTAGGGTAGGATTAGAGGGTGAACCTCCATATGCTTGGGAAGGATCGATATTCTCCATGGGAGGGACAAGAAAGTCCAGGGGAGTATTAATTGAAATTTCAATGTTGAATATTTCCCAACAAAGAATGTCAATTATTTTTATCCAAGACATATGGCTTGTTCCATATGACATTCTATTAGTTTCTCTTCTCCTCAACAATTTGCGCAATAAACACATTGTTCAACAAATATAACTCCATTAGTTTAAATATTTTGGTGTCCTTGGTGTGAGAATTGTTGGTTGTGGAGCCTGATTATATTCTTGATTCAAAGGTCTTGTTTCAACCGAGTTTGGACCCCATTACTTGACGGGGGGTGGTGAGAAATTTTGGAGCCCCCCCCCCCAAAGACAAAATTTTGGGAAAATTGCCTTGTAAAATATTGTAATTTCGTAGTCAATTTGGACCGTTCATTATAAGGTCGCAAATATGACGATAGAAGTTATGTTAGTGTTTTCTTCACTATAAGGAAACCCTCTTTTATGAGGGAATTATATTATGACTGTGTATGTGTGTGAATGTTGTATTCCGAAAGAGGAGACTGTGACAAAAAAGAGAGGAAGTTATAGCAGGTATGTTGTAGGTTGTGTCCCTTCATTTGTTGGATAATAATAAAGGAAGGACTTGGCAATTTATTTGGTGGACGTAGCCCACACTAGGTGAACCACGCATATCTATGTCTCTATTGTATTGTGTATCTTATGTGTTTTATTTCCACATTTGTTTTATTTTATTGCTCCCTGATCTTGTTTTTCTAACAATTGGTATCAAAGCGAAAGGTAACTCGCAGGAAAAGAGGGTTCCTAGTTCAAGTGGGAGCAATGGCGAAAGATGGAAAATTTAGGGTCGAGAAATTTAACAGCCAAAACTACCAGTTATGGAAGATGCAAATGGAATATTATTTATATCAGAAGGATATATTCCTACCATTGGGTGGAATAGCAAAGAAATCAATGGCCATGAAGGATGAAGAATAGGAGGTTCTTGACATAAAGGCATTGATAATGATACGTTTGTGCCTGGCAACATCGATGGATTTCGATATTTCAAAAGAAATGACAATGAAGGATTTGATGAGGGCATTGGATAAACTATATAAAAAACCCTCAGCCTCCAATAAGGTATTTATGATGAAGCGATTATTTAGTATGAAGATGTCATAAGGGTGGGTCTATTGCCAACCATTTAAATGAACTTAATACGGTTATTAATCAACTAAGTTCTGTAAAAGTGGACTTTGATGATGAGGTTAGGGCTCTTCTAATCTTGTGCTCATTACTAGAAAGCTGGAACGATTTGTTCATTGTTGTAAGTAACTTTGTCTCTGATTCAAACACTTTAAAATTCGATGATGTTGTTGGTGTTATCCTTAACGAGGAAATGTGATGGAAAAGCACAAGTGAGAGATCAGGTAATGTGTTGACCATGGAGAACAAGGGAAGACAAAAGGATAGAGGAAATAGCTCAGGGAACTGCAAGAATTCTAGGAAGGGAAGATCCAAATCCAGACTAGGAAAGATAGAGTGTTGGGATTGTGGGAAGAAAGGACATCTGAATAAATACTGCAGAGCTCCAAAGAAACAAGGAGATGGACAACACGAGAAATATCAAGAAGAAATTGTAACAAGTGATGTGTTACAAGATGATGTGATTCTTTCTTTAGATAATATTATTGAATCTTGGGTAGTAGATTCACAAGATTCATTTCATGCCACACCCCATAGGAAATATTTCCAAGATTATGTTCAAGGTGATTTTGGACAGGTTTATTTGGGTGATGATGAGCTATGTCAAATTTTTTGAATGGGCAAGGTACAAAAAAAGAAAAAGAATGGAAACCAATGGTTACTAAAAGAGGTGAGGCATATTCCAAATCTGAGAAGAAATATAATTTCAACAAGACAATTGGCAAGTGGAGGTTGTATATCTACATTTACATATAAGGCGTGGAATCTCACTAAAGGATCATTGGTAATGGCACAAGGAGAGAAGGTAGGTACATTGTATTTATGTACTGGTAATGTTGACTCTTCAATCTCTTTAGCTTCTACAAGTGTGGATACAACACTATGGCATCATAGGGTTGGATACATGAGTGAGAAGGAGATGCAGATACTTCACAAAATAATTTGTTGCTAGGCATTAAAAAAATTGATTTGGATTTCTATGAACACTGTGTTTATGGAAAACATAAGAGAGTCACATTTCTCAGGGTTGGAAAGAAAAAAAAGAGTGAAAAGTTAGAGCTTGTGCATACAGATGTATGGGGACCAGCTCAAGTATCATCTCTTGGTGGATCTCGTTATTATGTTACTTTTATTGATGATGCAACTATAAAAACTTGGGCTTATTGCATTCAAAAAAAATCTGATGTTTTCTACACTTTTAAGAAACATAAAGCTTTGGTTGAGAATGAGACAGAAAAAAGGTTGAAGTGTCTCAAATCAAATAATGTAGGTGAATATTGCAACAAGGAGTTTGATGATTACTGTTCATACTGTGGGATTCATCTAGAGAAGAAATCTTTGGGGACACCACAAGAAAATTGTGTGTTAGAAAGGATGAATAGGACAATCATGGAACGTGCAAAGAGTATGAGATTGCATGTTGGGCTGCCCTTACAGTTCTGGGAAAATGTTGTAGATATTGTTGTTTACTTAATAAACAAAGGGCCTTCAATCTCCTTGAATGGTGGCATTCTAGAGGAGGCATGGATAGGTAAAAAGGTAAACTACTCATTTATGAAGACTTTCAGTTGTGAAACATTTCTCCATATTGATAAAGAAAATAGAACAAATCTTGAGGCAAAATCTAAGAAGTGTACCTTTATTGGATACAATGTTAATGATGTTGGTTATCGCTTATGGGATTATGAAAATCATAAAATCATTAGGAGTAGAGATGTGGTATTCAATGAAAAGGTAATGTACAAAGATCAGTTGCAGGGAAAGAAACATGAAAAGGAAAACACATAATACATGGTGCTTTATGAAATCAAAGAAAATGAAATTCCAAGGTACTAAAAAATCAAAATGTATAACAATACGAGTAGTAGGCACCTCAAACTCCTGCAAGTGTTTTTAGAAGATCTACCGGGTTAAGCAAACCCCATGAATGATACTCTCCTTCATTGTATTATTTATTGTTGACTGACTTTGGTGAACTATAAAGTGATGAAGAGGCAATGTAGGTAGACACTAAAAAGAAGTGGGAACAAGGCATGAAAGAGGAAATGGATTCCATGGTAAATAACTAGACTTAGGACTTGGTTCAATTGCATGCATGAAAAAGAGCATTGCATAATAAATGGGTTTGTAGGTTGAAGGAAGAATATGGAGGCAAAAAACGATATGAGGCTAGACTTGTTGTATGGCCTAAAAACAAGATCCAAGACAGTGGTATTTGAAGTTTGATAGGTTTATGAAAGAACAAGGTTATAGTAGATGTCATTCTGATCACTGTGTTTATTTTAAGAGGCTAGAAAATGGAAGCTATATTATCTTTCTATTGTATGTAGATGAAATGTTTGTTGCAATATCTAACATGTAAGATATAAATGTGCTCAAAACAAAATTAGCTAATTCATTTGCGATGAAGGATTTGGGTGTTGCAAAGAAAATCCTTGGTATGAGAATAACAAGAGACATGAAAAAATGAAAATTGGCATTGTCTCAAGGTGAGTACATAGAGAAGGTGTTGGAGATGTTTAGAATGCAGCATGCAAAACCAGTTATTACACCTCTGGCAAGCCATTTCAAATTAACCAAGGAAATGTGTCCCAAGACACATGAGCATATATAATACATGTACTGGTCCCTTATTCATTTGTAGTTGGCAGCTTGATCTATGCTATGGTGTGCACAAGAGCAGATAGTGCACATGTAGTGGGAGTTGTGAGCATGTATATGAAAAATTTAGGTAAAGAACATTGGGAGGCAGTAAAGTGGATTCTTAAGTATTTGAGAGGTACTACTACTCATGCATTATGTTTGGGAGGTTCAAACACTATTCTACAAGGATATGTTGATTCAAATATGCCAGGTGATAAAGATAGTAGGAGGAGCACCACGTGGTGTTTTTTTACTGTAGGTGGAACAATAGTAAGTTGGATTTCGAAATTGTAAAAGGGTGTTGCACTTTCAACAACGTAAGCAGAGTATGTTGCTACTACATAGGCTAGTAAATAAATGATTTGGTTACAAAGGTTTATGGAGGAATTGGGAAAGAAGTAGGAGAATATCAAGTTGTACTATGACAACCAAAGTGCCACTCATCTTGCAAAGAAATCATTCTTCCATTCTAAAACAAATCATATACAACTCAGGTACTATTTCATACGATCCATTTTGGAAGATGGACAATTGAAGTTGGAAAAGATACATACTAGCCAGAATCTCGCAGACATGTTAATAAAGGTAGTAACCAAGGAGAAACCGAGTTCCTGCTTAGTTTCAATTGGCCTTCAAGAATGAAGGTGAAGATGAGACATTTTCTAGGTCCAAGGTGGATCATAGTCCAACATGTACAATAGTAGTGGAGTTGTTTTGATTAGTCTCCAAGTGGGAGATTCTTGGTTGTGGAGCCTAATTATCTTCCTGATTTAGAGGTCTTGTTTCAGTTGAGTTTGGACCCCATTACTTAATGGGGGGTTGTGGGGGGGATTGACCCCCCACATCTCTCGTTAAGGGGGGTCTAGGGAGGCTGATAAATTTTGGAGCCCCCCCTCCTGGTAGGGGTTCGGGGGCAACACCTCCGAAGATAAATTTTTGGGAAAATTGCCTTGTAAAATATTGCAATTTCGTAGTCAACCTAGATTGTTCATTATAAGGTCGTAGATTTGACGGTAGAATTTATGTTAGGGTTTTTTCCCCTCGAAGGCAACCTTATTTTATGAGGGAATTGTATTGTGGTTGTGTATGTGTGTCAATATTGTATTCTAAGAGAGGAGACTGTGAGAGACAGAAGAGGAAGTTACAACAAGTATGTTGTAGGTTGTAACCCTTCATTTGCTGGATAATAATAAAGGAAGGACCTGACAATTTATTTGGTGGACGTAGCCCACACTGGGTGAACCACGTATATCTATGTCTCTATTGTATTTTGTATCTTCTGTGTTTATTTCCACATTTGTTTTATTTTATTACTCCACGATCTTGTTTTTATAACAAGAATAACCAGAATCACGAATCCAGTCTTTGAAATCTTTCTCTAGTTGCTCCTTGGGGAGATGTTGTCTTTTCCATTTTATTTTCTTCTCTACACCCTCAATCTCCCTCTTAATATCTTCAAATAAACAAAGCTAGAATTTTGAGACATATTTCAAAGCATCCTACTGAGCTCTGGTTAGGCATCAAGGATATTTGCAAGAAGAAGAGGGATTAGGAGCTAAGTGTGTACCTTTGCCAATGTTTCTTGTGATGTATACAAAACTAGTAGCCTGGCCTATAGGTTTCATGATTGAAAATAGAATGTGGCTAGGAGTTAAAGAAATGCCATCTGAAATAAAGATAAGAGAGAAGAACACCAACCACAAAAGAAACCGAGGAATATACCACCACAAAATTTTGGTCTGAGGACGAGCCAACAATGATAGAGGGTTAGATGGGTTATTAAAGGCAGGGTGATGGATTAATCTTTTACATAATTTAGGTATCCCTTTCCCCCGTGACTCGTTCCACCACCCCCAAGACAAAATATTTTGCATCCCCCAAAGGGAACAACTTGCAATTACGAAAGGCCAAATATGTATGCAACCAACATACATGATAATACCTAGCTAGGATTACTAACAAAGCCAACAAGAGGGTAGAGGCTCTTCTACACAAGGAGAGTGGGTAAACCAAGATTTGGGAGGGGAAAACAACAAGTTTTTATTCCCATACACCACCCCATCACCCATCAATATTAAATAAGTCATTGAACCACTCATGAGTGCACAAAGAACATGAAACTAAAATGAATCCCATACCATAAAAACATGAATAAAATTATTGACCGAGCAATGCAAAATTAGCCTCCAATTGCACGAATCATGCCCAGACCTCTTGATACTAGAGAAATTCGGGGTTGAAACCTTTGCAAATTGGATCAACTGTCTAGCACCAACATAGGCTATAAAACCATTGTAGCCAATCCGTTCCATGATTGAAGGCTCAACCAATACTTCACCCTTATCATTCACATAACTGTCATCTAGAATTCCCATTTCAACCATTAAAACTTCAGTAACTTTGTAGTAAAAATTACCCTACATTGAGGCCTCTCTCAACCATATGGGAGAGGTCCTCTCTTCTATGGTTACCACCCAATCCGAGGAGAAATTAATATATGTGTGTGTGTGTGTGGATATATATATATATATATATATATATATATATATATATATATATATATATATATATATATATATATATATATATATATATATATATATATATATATATATATATATATATATATATATAAACCATAAAGACTAAATGAAAAGGTGTTAGATAACTACTTCCTCTTGGTAATGTTGTTGGTCCACTTCCATTGCTTCCTTTGACTAATGAGCAGTTTCCCCTTCCTTGGGAGTATCTTTAACTATAGTGTTCGAGGCATTCTAATTGGAGGTTGTTGAATGAGAGTCCTTGTTCATATTGATAACTAGATTTATTAGCATTCCATAGTCGACTTCAATCTTATCAATTTTGCATTGTTGTTGTGCCAACAAATTCATTATATTTTCATTATGAGATGTACACTACTTCTCATTATCATTGATACACACAGACATTGACCAGAGAACTATGATTTTTCTCAGGGGGGTGTCATCATGTCACCTAAGAATCCTTCCAAATTCAATTAGATCCCTTGAATCCATGTGGACAAAAATAATAAAAAAATTGCACTAAAATTACTAAATCTTGACATTGAATGCCAATCAATTGATTTAAGCCTGGATCTGTTGAAGGAATGAAAGAGAACACCCAAAAAAAATATCAATGGAGAAAGGCCTAGGTCTTGTGACTTAGCCTCGCAAACCCCAATTCACTGTAAATTCCACTGAAATTATAGAGTTGCAAAAATACACCTTGACATAGCTTGAGGAAGTCATAAAATCTATTGTTAAAAACCCAAAACCCAAAACATGACTAAGGGGAAAACTTGAGAATTATGAGTAGGAGAACAAATCGTAAGGCCTGGGAAATACATTTTCAATTCACATCACTCGAATTATGGGCCAAAAAATAAGTAACCATATCCAAAAATAGCAAAAAATACCTTGAAAAGTAGTCCAACAACTCGAAGAAATATGAGGTGATATCAAACAAAAAACTTGAAACGAGAACCCATAAAGAAAGGATGAAAATTTGAGCTCAGCCTCCACTATAAGTGACCTGAGGATCCATAATGTTAAATTATATTAATAAAGTACCAAGGACAAGTGTTTCTCATCAATTAGGCGCCTAGGGGTGAGAAAGTGTCCAATGTGGTCCCTAGTGCATTAATTTCATGAGATATGAAACTAAATGAGGCTTTATGAAGTGAAATGAAATGGGTGAGTGAAACGTCATCTCATCTCAACCATTCATCAAGTCTAACCTTCACTGTTAGGTTATATGTCTCTTCACCTTCCCTCATGAGGTCGAATTAGGGAAAGGGCACCACGTTCACTTGGTATTCTTCTTCATGCAATTTGGAGAGAGCAAGCAAAGAGAGAGTTGAGCTGAGAAAGAGCAGGGAGAGTTGTAGAAAGTGTATCTATGAGTTACAACAGAGTAACAACGAGTTACAATAGTTTTACAATGAGTAGCAGCAAGGAGAGAGAAAAACATCATAGAGAGGTCGTACAATACAGATTCTGGGTAGTCTGTACAACTGTAAATTGACACATAAATCGAGATAAAGGACTGTACGATTTTGTGGGTGAGGTTGGGACGAAAATCAAGGCATCATAAACTCTGTAATTTATATAAATTAATTTCATCAAGCTGGCATACATTTTGAGATAGACAGTACAACATTTATTGCCATAACAGTTGTATTGTGCACAGATTTTTGAGCAAAGAAATTGAGGAGTTGTTGGCACAGTTTTCTAGGCTGGATTTTGGGCACAAAAACTAAGATAAGTTTGTGTATTGAATTGTTGAAGATGATTGTTGTAAGAAATTATATATTAGAGCTCTAAAAATAATAAAACCCCCCTCTCTCATTAGTTTTCCCCTTGTGGGTTTTTCCAGGGTCAAAGTTAGACCAAAAATCTCCGAGTTAAATTTTCTAGTTGTGTTTATTTCTGAGTTTTTTGATGTAGCAGACTTCATGTGTTTTCTGTTCATGAGCATTTAATTTTCTTCTAAATAATTTGTAGCCTAAATTTGCAATGTGGTTTGGTCATTAAACTATGTGTCTCATTGAGACTTGAAACCGGGTTTGGGTCTGAAATTTCTACATGGTATCAGAGCTTAAGGTGTAAAAGGAGCATAAATATATCAGCCACAAATTGCAAGTGTTTTGTTGAGAAGAGGGGGTACTTCACCAGGCAGAAAATTGTGGGCTTTTGTTTCAGTTGAGAGGGTAAATGGCCACTAGTTTGAGGGTTGAGGACAGGTTGGATGGAGTTGTGAATTTCAACTCATGGAAGGAGAGGATTGTGTTGCTTCTACAGGAGTGTGAGTTGTGGGATATTGTGGAGAACTCACAAATGAATCCTGTGACGATGTCTACATATGCTACTCTTTTGGAAGCCTACACCAAAAAGAACATAAAGGCCAAAATAATTATCCTTGATTCCATTAAGGACCATGTGATTCCACATGTGACCAGGAAGACCAATGCCTATGAGATGTGGGAATCCTTAACCAAACTATACCAGAGTTCCAATGAAAATCGGAAAATGGTATTGAGGGAGAAATTGAAGAGCATTAAAATTACCAAGACTGAAAATGTTGCCACCTATCTTACTAATATTACTCGGATGAGGGATGAACTTTGTAATACCCCAAGGACGAGCCCTGGTTGTAATTATGAATGTAACATGTTTTATAGGCTGGTGAGCCAAGTATTTATAAGCTAGTAGGCTTATGTGTTGATTAGGTTGGGAGCCTAGATGTTAAAGGCCAGGAGCCTGTTTATGTAAATATTCATATTATTAATATAACAACATCACTGTGTGTAGACCGACCATGAATAAAGAGTATGGGGGACTGATCTCCACTAGGTTGGGCAAGGGAGGAGGCTAAGAGATTGAGGAAAAAGGGCTAAGATTAAGAGCCTAAAAGTATAATATATAATTATTATTCTAAAATCTGTAAAGAGGATATCCATTTATCCTAAGTTCCTTTAGGGAGAGGAACAAGTTCCAATTGGGAGGAACACACTCCTGGAGAGCCAAGTGTCATCCAAGACACATGCAAATTTATGGGGGGGATTCTCACCATTCTTTGTATGGGGACCATGCTGGTCATCCATTACCAGGACTCACTGATGCACTGAGAAAGCACACAGTGAGCCAGTCCACCATTGTTGAATTCCAAGACACCCGAACCCCTGCAAGAAACCCGAGTTAATACCCTCACTGCACTTGTAACCTGTGGGTTGCCTGCGTATTGTTTCGTTATTACTGTCCTCCATGTCCAGTTTATGTTGCTGCCATCACCATGCCCTTGTGTTGAGGAACAAGAGTGAAGAAGCGGGTTGTCAGGCCCGTGGATAGAAGAGGCAGGTTGTCGGGCCTGTGAGCAACTCTCTTCAGGTGAGAGAGTGTGCTGAGGAAGTGAGTTCTCCTAGAAGGAGTCTAGTAGCAGCTATAGAGCTTTGAGAATTCATGATCCATCATGTTGCTGAAGCCCCAGAAAAGGGAGGTGTAGGAGTCGATGGACTGTGTGACAGTGAAGGTGTACACTCATGGGGTGGGACAAGCATGTGGGGAATGAGAGTCTGTGAGCTGTGGGCATAAGTGGCTCCTTGGAGGAAATCCTTCCTATTGTACTGTGCAACTTCCTATTGTCCCTGCCTAGCCTAGGAATCCCTTGCCTGATGGAGTTTAGTCCCAGCTCGGGGGTGACCTTGCTTAGAGTGAGGAGCAGTGTGGTATATGGCTAGGAGGTTTGTGGAAGGTCTGCACGCAGTTGGTGTAATCCAATTAAGAGATAAGTATCATTTCTGTTCTTAATGGTTAAATGATGTATTTTAGTGCATGTCTGTGATTCTTGTAATAATATCATGTGTTTCGCTACATGTATGTTTTCATGTTATCTCTATTTATTGTTGTTAAGTTTATATGTGATTTATTCCGCAAAAGAGCTCTATCTGAGGTGACGACACCCGGTCTGTTGGTGGCTGGGGATGTTACAAAATGGTATCAAAGCATTTTCTGGAGTAACATGGCCCGACCTGGGTGGCCGGGGATGTTACAAAATGGTATCAGAGCCATGATTTCAACACTGAGCCTGGATGGGCCATGTTAGTGTAATTTGAAGAAAAAGTTTCGAAAAAGAATTGTTGTCGAAATGGAAAAAATTCAAGTTCAGAGCCATGGTTTCAGCACTAAGCCCGAATTAGGTCGGAGAAGTGCAAATTGGAACCAGGGTTCAGACAAAGATATTTTCAAAATGAACAAAATACGAGTTAAGAGCATCCCTGGGTGCCAAGAGAATACCTTGGTCATGATATGAAACTCAAGAGGTATAAAGGTTTAAGGAATGACAATGGAGAAAGAAGCCACAACAACTGTTGTGTTGGGCCGCAAGGTTTGAATTTGGGGCGTAAGGTCTACGCAGGGGAAAGGCCAAATTTTTCCAGCAGTCAGATATGGAAAAGAAGTGCATGAGAGTTAACCTCCAAGTCCTTCAGACTTTGTGACTTCAGTGAAGTCTATGTGTTATAGAGAAAAAGGGGCCGAAGCCTGAATCTCCGAAGTCCCAGAGGGGATCTACGCCATAAATCCGGGGAAAAGTGCTTGACCGTTGGATCGACTGAAGACAGATCAGAGCCGTTAAATTGAGTCAAGAGCAAGAGGTAAGGCACAATGGTGAAGAACAAATCTCAACCATCAGATCTGAGCGCAAGTGATTATGAGCCGTAGATCTCACAACAGTTCGAAAGTTCGACACTTCAGGAGAAATGGAGTATGCTAGAGTGAAAACTCCTGAAGTCCCGAAGTCTGGAGTTAATCCAGACCGTTCATCAAAAGAGACACGTGTCGACGGATTGGCTGGTTTGGAAATTTGGAATTCAGGAGAAACAAAGTGTGCTAAGGAAAAAATTCCTAAATCCCCGAAGTCCCAAAGTCCCGAAGTCCGGAGTTAATCCGGACTGTTCATCGAAAGAGACACGTGTTGGCGGATTGGCTTGTTCAGGAATTCGACATTCGGGAGAAACAAAGTGTGCTAAGGTGAAAAATCCTGAAGTCCTGAAGTCCGAAGTTCATCTGGACCATTCATTAAAGGAGACGTGTGTCAGAAGATCAGATTGTTCGGAGTTCGACGTTCGGGAGAATTGGAGTGTGCTAGTGCAAAATCTCACGAAGCCCCGAAGTTTCGATGCCGAAGAGCCGAAGTGGCATGGCATGATGACGTCACCTGTGGTGATGTGGATATTTCCTAGACATGCCACATGCCACCACCTTAATTGTTGACAACTGTACTATGTGGACCTAGAAGGTAAGGAAGTTCGAGAGTTCGACATTAGGAATAATTGGAGTGTGCTAGTGTGAAATATTCCAAAGCTTGAAGTCTCGAAGTGACGTGACTTGTTGAGGTCACTTGGGATGACGTGGACACATGCTACGTGTGTCATGTTTCAGTGCGTTAAGAACCTTTGGAATATTGAAATGCCAGTTAGAATGTGACATGTGTCACCCATCTGATTGGGCTACATGTCCGGTTCTAGTATTTCGCCACGTGGCACTTCTCTCGAGCATGGGTAGTGGGGCACCTGATGAATACATAAAGTAGTTAAAAACTTGACGAATAATTTAACTAGATCGGGCCCAAGATAACTTGACCCCAGTAGACGCGTGGCGCCAGATCGTGAAGTCCAGAGACTTGGTACTTCGGAGGAAAGGTGTTACATTTAGCATTGAGTAGAGAACTCCCGAAGGTCGGAGTTAATCTCAACCGTTGGTCACAGGGGACGCGTGGCATTAGATCCCAAGGTCCAGAGACTTGACACTCCAAAAGAAATGGCTCATGATTAAGTGGGAGGAAGAAATCCCTGAAGTCCTGTAGCGCCGAAGTGACGCGACGTGATGATGTCACTGGGGGTGACCTGGAAGTATTCAAAGATTCACGGTTCGAGAGTTTTTGGGTGTTCATATGTGAAATTCTTTGAAGTCCCAGAACCTCAAAGCTCCGAAGTCCCGTAGCTAGGAAGTCCCGAAGCAACGGATGTGACGTAGAATGATGAAGTCACCTGAGTGACGTGGATCTCCTCTAGGCATGCCAGGTGTCATATGAATTTGTACTTGGCAACAACTACAACAGTCTAGAGACTTGGCACTCCGAAAGGATTGAGAGTATGGACAACCTGGAACTCCCGAAGCCTAGAGTTCTGTAGTAAATATTAGTCATTGGATGCTGGGGAGCCGAGGACCATTGATCCACCCCACTTCACGAGTTCGCCAATGTGACACTCTAGGATATTTGTTGTGATGTGTTTTGGAAACCGCCGAAGCCCGGAGTCCTGGAGCTCCTATCCACCGTAGACCTGAATAGGGAATGTGGACCATAGATCCACCATTCTTCGCGAGTTCACCAGTTCAATGTTCTGTGATGTTTGTGATGTGAAAAAAGGGAATCCCCCGAAGCTCCGGAGCCCCGAAGTTTCAAGGCTCCGGATAAGCACCTATAAACTTAGCACTTGGTCACATGCGAATTAAGGGCTAAAGAAAATGGGGCTAGTAACATAAAGTGAATTGTAGAACATAGCAAGGCTTAGAGATAGAGCCGTGGGGATTCTTGATCGACCAAAGATCCGAAAAAAATGGAGTCTGATATTCTTTTGTTGAATTAGATTGTTTAAGTTATTCTGGAAAATTGCTAAGTCTAATAGCCTGACAAAATTCGGTTGACTGCACATTTTGCAGAGTTAAAACTTAACAATTGTCAGAACTGAACCAAATTGTTACATAGTGCAGAGGAATGAAGGAGGCACATGATGCTTACATTCTAGAGGATGAATTTAGAGGAATGGATGTCCATTTGGGAGTTGAAGGAACAAAATCCAATGGGCATGGAGAAGAAATAGATAAAGAGGTGGGCATGATGAAAATCATTAAAGAATTGCAAAAATATGTCCAAATTCACCAGGCAGATAACAAAAGGCCTAAGAAATCCAAGCAACAACAGGAAGACTTCAGTATGAAGTTAATGTGGAGCCTGCAAAGAATTGAAAATAAGTTGGATAAGGTAAGTGGATCTAGTAAATCAGGGAGCCACAGGTCCCCTGATGAGGAAATAAGAGAAAGAAGTGGTAACATACATCACCATCACTCCCAAAGGAATTCCAAAAGGAGGCCAAACAACAATTCAAGTCGATCTCCTATCAGAAAGAATAGGATATATGAAGTGGATGAGCTGAAGGGTGAAATGAATAAGATAAAACCTCCTACTTTTGATGGAGAGCACAATAAAGATGAAGATGTCAATACATGGCTACTTCGCATGAGGAAATATTTCCAATTGCATAATTATTCCTCTCATGGAGAAGGAAGAATCACAATCTATCAGATGAAAGGAAAGGCATCCTTGTGGTGGGATCAGCTTGTGGAAGTGCAACACAACAAAGAGAAGAAGGTTACATGGAAGGGATTCAAGAGACATTTTGAAAAGAAGTACTTAACCAAGAGATACAATGACAAAAAGATGAAAGAGTTCTTTGAACTTAAATTGGGAAGCATGACTAAAGATGAATATGAAAGGATATTTCTAGAGCTATTGAAGTATGTCCCTTTCATCAAGGATGAGACAGTCAAGATCCAGAGATATCTGAGTGGGATGCCATCTTTTATCAGTGACAAAATCCAATACGATGATCCTAAAACTATGGAAGAAACCATAAGGAAGGAAAAATGTTTATATGATCAACATAGGGGAAAGCCTACTTTCCAAAGAGCTTGGGAAGACAAGAGGAAGTTCCAAAAGGAGCAGAGGCAAAAGGGGAGAAAGCCACCATTTTTCAGAAACAGTCCTCAAGGACAACCAATTTTGAGGGAGCCCAGGATGGCTGAAGTAGGTGGGAAAAGGACAAGGCATACACCTATGCAATGTTGGGGCTATAATGGAGATCATAAGTATAGATATTTCCCTTATAGAAAGGACAAGGTGAGAGTTTTTCACAATGTTCAACAAGCAAAAATAGTAGAAGACATGGGCATAAGAGTACCAAAAATCTATGCAGCCCTAGACAACAAGCAAGTTGAGTTTAAATCACACATGATTGAAGTCGAAGGTATGATCAATGACCATGCCTTTACTATTTTAATTGATTTGGGGGATATTCATAGCTATATAGATCCTAATGTAGTGGAAAGATTTCAATTACCAAGAAGCAAGCATGGGAAATCTTGGTTGGTGCAACTAGCTACAAGAACAAGAGAAAGGTTGTTGAGTTGGTTAAATCATTTCCAGTGGGCATGAATGGACTAAGTACCAAGGTAGATTTGAACATCTTTCCTTTGGGATCATATGATTTCCTAATTGGCATGGATTGGTTGGACCAACACCATGCCATATTATACTTTCATAACAAGGCATTCACTTGCCTGGACAAGGAAGGAAATCAAAGAGCAGTCCAAGGAATTTCCAGGGCAGTTACTGTCCGAGAAATCTCAACAATGCAGTTGAAGAAGTGTTACAGGAAGGGTTGTCAAATATTTGCATCCCATATGGATGAAGCACCTAAGGAGAATAACTTGGTGTTAGTTTTGACTATTGAGTATATGGGATATGGTATATTTTTCCCTGATGGGCATGTTCTCTTGTATCCTAAGGGATCCAATATCACTTCGGCCAAAGTGATTGGGATTCGACATGAGAAGTTGTACAAGCTCATGTTTCAGCTTGATAGAGAATTGATCCATAGTACCAACAACAATGAACTTTGTGATTTATGGCATAGGAGGATGTCCCATTTGCACCATGGGGCTCTGAGGATCTTGAGAGAGATTGTGACTAGAGTGCTAGAGTTAAGTATAGAGCACCAGGAGGTGTTCTCTTGGGAAGTACGCCAAGACTGCTTTTCCAAGCAGTGATAGCAAAGTAACAGGTATTCTTGATCTGATTCATACGAATGTATGTGGTCCTATGTCTTCTGCCTCTTTGACTGTTTTTTTGTATTATGTCACTTTCATTGATGACTTCTCTCGAAAGTTGTATTTTCTTCATGAATACCAAAGGACCGGTCTTTTAACGGTTCCAAGAGTTCAAAGCTCTTGTGGAGAACCAAGCTATGAAGAAGACCAAAGTGTTGAGATATGATAATGGGGGTGAGTATACCTCTAATGAGTTCAATGACTTTTGTGTTAGGGAGGGCATCAAGAGAGAAGTGACAGTTTCTTACAACCCACAGTAGAATGGGGTTGTTGAGAGGAAGAATAGGGATATTGTTGGGGCTGTGAGAGCCATGTTACATGATTAGGGCCTACCATTGTTTCTTTGGGCTAAGGCTTGAAACACTCTAGTTTATGTGCATAATCAAAGTCCACACAGAGCCTTGGGGTATACAACTCACGAGGAGGCTTTCTATGGGAAGAAACCTAACGTGGGGCACTTTAGGATCTTTGGGTGCTTACTTATTCACATGTCCCTTCTAAGAATATGACACAACTAGATCCCATGAAAGAGAAGGGCATCTTTTTTGGGTATATCGAGACCTCAAAGGCTTTCCACATATACATTCCCTCTTTGAGGAAGACAATTGTGCAACAAGATGTGAGATTTGAGGAGGATAGAGCCTTCCAGAGCTCACAATATGTGGATCAGGGGGAGCAGTCATCTCCTCGAACACCGATGATTCCTTCACAGAGTATAGTGACACAAAGTTTAGGACCACCTGTTTCAGGGACTACTAGTCCACAGGTGATAAGGTCACAGGTTACTGGTCCTCAGGTTACTAGTTCATAGACTACATGAGGATCATCTTCAGGTACACAATATTCAGATGATGGGATTGAGGAGGGGGAGTCCCCTCCACACGGTGTTAATTTAGAGAAGAGGAAGCCCAAGTGGATTCAAAACACTTTGAAGGAAGCACAAAGTTCAGTGAGGAATCCTAGGTAGGTTGTGAGGGAGAGTAAACCTCCTAAGAAGTTTTGCAACTATCTTGCGATGGTGAGCAACATTAGAGAGTCTGAGCCTTCCACTTTTGAGGAGGTAGCAGGTCAGTAGGTCTAGAAGGATGCCATGATGGAAGAGTATTGTTCCATCATGAAGAATGATGTTTGGGAGGTGGTTTCGAGACCTTAAGGGAAGTCAGTGGTGACTTCCAGGTGGCTCTACAAGATCAAGTATGCTACTGATCACAGCATTGAGAAGTTCAAATCTTGGTTTGTGGCTTGAGAGTTCTCAAAGATAGAGGGAGGGACCTCCATACCTTGCAATTAATGAGTGAGGCGAGGTTTCAACCACCCCCTCTCTTCTTCATTCATTCCAAGCAGGTATCAGGATTGAGATCAAGTCGAACCAGCACCTGGAGAACACAGTGCCCCCCTTCTGAAACTCAACTCGACACTTTTGGCCCCCTTTGTACAACCTTTTCTACTCCCTCAAGTGACCACGGGTCGTGACCCTACGTTTATCCTCAAAGGTTCTTTCGACGCTCTGGGGTTCGGGGCTTCGAGATATGAAGACCTTACCCTTAGAACTCTCGAATGCTGACATGCCGATGTGATTAGATCTTGCACCGCGCGTCCCTGGATCGGAAAACTGAAATGACGTCGAAGTTTTTGGACCCGTCTCATCACATGGTGCGTGATAGCGCCTTTTTACCAAGCCTGTTCCTTTGTGACTGGGCGCTATGACCGTGGGCCCGACTCTAGGCGCTTTCGGCGTTTCGGGGTTTGGGGTTTCGAGATGTGAAATGATGAGGAGTGCTTACCCCTCAAAATCCCAAATACCGACATGACATGATTGCGCACCACGTGTCCTTTTGGATGGACGGCTAAGATTACATCTTCAACGCTAACACTATGAAAATCCCGAAGGGCCCCACCCGTGGCTCAGATCATGCGCCACATGTCCTCCTGATCCTTTCGGGATTTCTTGCATCGGGAGTTCACAATGCCCTTCTTCCTCGAAATCTTGATCGACTAAACTGGGAAAGCACGGATGTGCGCCGCGTGTCCTTTAGATGAATGACCGAGATAGCATTTGTTATTTAAAAGGGGGCTGCCTTCATTCCCAGGCTCGCTTGACGTGACCTGGTGCTAGGACCATGGGCTCAGCTCCAAAGGTGCCTTCGACATTTCACCAATTGACAATTTCAGCTGTAGTGAATGGGAGGTCCCTTGTCTCCCGAAACGTCGATCCCTGAAATGCCGACTGGCTGCCACCTGTCCCAACTGGATCGGACGACCCAAATTTGTCTTGAAATATGGGTGCTATCTCTTGCGCTAAATCTTGGGAAACTTGGTAGCCCCGAAAACCCGATGACTGTTGATCTGCTCTATTGATGGATCTCGGCTACTGACGACATAACTTCGCCTGCTCGCTTTATTTGTAGCCTGAAATGGGATTTTTTTCGTGTTGCACTTGGGCGCTTCTTGTGAAACCTGCAGAGCTGGATACTCTTGTGCCCAAGACAAGAATGGTTGTTAACATTAGGCTCCATGGGGGATAGAGTCGTCCTTGTGATGCTCTAAGAACTCATTCTACAACTTCAGTGCCTTGTTGTTGGGTTATGGAGTCAAGCTCAAAACATCCCGCTTCTGAAAATATAGGCCGAAAAGTAAAGCAAAGCAAACAAAGCTACATGCTCAAAGGAGCTTATTTATATACATTCATAATGCTAATAAAATATTTTACATGGGGCTAGGTGAAAGCAGACTTCCACCGTAGCCATTCAAGCAACTTCATGGATAGAAGCTCCTTCCTTCTGTTGATGATCACCAGCAGATGGTGTAACCATGACAGCAGAATGACTACACTCTTCAAATTCTCCTCACAGGCTGAAGTTGATATGAAATAGGGTGGCTCCAAGGCATAAAGGACATGCCACTCCATGTATTCGTTGATAGGGTCATAGAATGAGTGGTGGATTTCAGAAAATTGGCGACAGGCAGCCTCCTCTGCTACACAGTTGTTCCCATGTGGCTGAATATCTCTGACAAGCACAGGTGAGTGGAAAACTGGCGTAGGCTCACTGATCTCGGGCGGTGGCTGCTCGTTGATTGGCTCTGGATAGGAAAAGAAATGTGCGCTTAACTGCTCTTCTGGTTCTTCCTCATCTTCTTCATGCCCTTCCCCATCTTGTAAAAAGGGAACGGTCTCCCAATCCTTCCTTTCAATCCCAAATGTAAATACATCATGGGAAATCTCGTGAAGGAAGAAAGAACAATCCTCTTCCACAATGGCTTCTTCGTTTAATTATGAGACTGCAGGCTCATCGGGGGCAGATGCTAATGCATCTAAGAAATCTTCGATAATCTCTTCAAAAGAGCTGCTTAGATCATCTGCCTCGAAGACTAGAAAATCCTCTTCGTTGCCATGCGATTCCAACTTTGCACGTTGGGTAGTGAGAGATACCACCTGCTCCATCAGCTCACTCAGGGCATCTCCTTCCTCCCTGGGATCTTCATCACTTTCATAACTTGCCTTTGATGCAGGCGAATGGGGAGGAGAAAGGACTGAGTTCTGATCCAGGTCATCAGGATCATCCCCACAGCCTACGTCAGAAACAATTTTCTTTTGTATAGAGTTGTGGAATCCCTCACAACAATTATGACAAATTAACTCAGGGGGATCCAACTTCTGACAATAGGCAGTGAAAGCTGCATGGAATCCATTGAGTGAAGAAATGCTAGCATGGGATAAAGAATGATACCATTTACGTGCATCCCCTGCTAACGAGAACAAGAACATCTTCAGTAATACATCCTCATGATGTATCTCCCACTGACGCATGAGTTCATGAAACTCACTGAGGTGCTGAGCAGGGTTGTCCTCTTCACATTTTCCAAATATGGGTAAATAATCGCCCCATTCATTCGGAGAGGGGACAACATTAGGAAAACCAGGAATAGTAGAAGAATTAAAAGGAGCAAACCTGCGAGCAAGGATTTTCTCCATATCGAACCAGTGGAGTCGCCAATCGATCCTTGAATCATGGAGTCGCCAGGTGAAAGATGCACAAATTTGAATGTGTCTGTTCCTTGTTCACCATCAAAGGCCAGATCCTAACGTTGTTGTTACCCCAGGAAGGTTCTCAGGCTGAGAAAGCAGCTGCTGAAACCTTCTGGAGAAAGCTCCTTAGGGTTAGATTTCAGGTGTGCTAACAGTAGCCACAACTGAAACAATGATGTGGAAACCTTGGAGTCGCCAGGTGCATAGTAGCAATCTTGAAGGGCTCTGATGTTTGATGCACCTTCAGAATTAGAGGCTTAATGTCGTTCTGCCCAGGGAAAATCTTCAACTTCGTCCCTGGCAACAACGCCATAAATGTTAGCGTCAGAAGTCACTCCTGGATTGCGACAGGAGTAGAGCCCAACGCCCATCAGTTTTATGTCACGATAAGTTTAATGGATGATCAAATGGTTAGAGACCCAGGACATAATCACTCTAGCTCAGGGACTAGGTTTGGTATGTAAAGAACAAAGGAGGTCTTGATCTAAATTCAGTCAGTGGGTTGATTGTAAAATGGGCAGGTGGAAGACTTGGTGAGAGGAATGAGAAAAACTACCTCGGGCAATAGGCCTTTCAGCAGTTTTCAGAAGAAAAGCTCTAAATCCAAGATCCTCTTGGTTCAGAGTTTCAGGTAACTTAAGGGGTGACTTGACTGGATCCTCCAATTCCAAGTCATTCAGCGTTGAGAAAATCACAAGACCGATTAGAGACAATGCAACTGTTACAGTGATCCAACATACATCATCCTATAACATCTACAACTCGACTGGATCCTCCAATTCCGAGTTGTTCTAATACAGTATGAACAAAGACATGGAAAGAAGCTGGCATTCATAAGGCAACAAGTCTCAGATGTTAATACATAACCAGAATAACCAGTGCTTCGCTAAAGATTTTACAATAGGGAGCCTTTCTCAACCATCCATCCTTTGAAAAATATCAAAACTAAGTATATATACTCCTAAACATTTGCCCAACAGAGGCCTCCTAGACTTTCGGGATGAGGCGTCTCTTTAATCAAATCTGGCCTGCACTCCTCTGTCATACGCCACCTTAATTCTGCATGGCTCATGCCAGGGGGTAGCTGATCCCTTAAATGCAGAATTAGCATGTGAAGACTTCCCTGGGGAGTCGAGGACTCGTCATGGCTTCTGTGGGAAAAAACCAGTACAGAGGACCACCTCGAGCAGACTTCCTGTTGGGACCTCCATACCTTGCAATTAATGAGTGAGATAAGGTTTCAACCACCCCCTCTCTTCTTCATTCATTCCAAGCAGGTATCAATATTGAGATCAAGTCGAACCAACATCTGGAGAACACGGTGCCCCCCCTTCTGAAACTCAACTCGACACTTTTGGCCCCCTTTGTACAACCTTTTCTACTCCCTCAAGTGACCACGAGCCGTGACCCTACGCTTATCCTCAAAGGTGCTTTCGACGCTTCGGGGTTCGAGGCTTCGAGATATGAAGCCCTTACCCTTATAACTCTCGAATGTCGACATGCCGATGTGATTAGATCTTGCGCCGCGCGTCCCTGGATTGGACGACTGAAATGACATTGACGTTTTTGGACCCGTCTCATCACATGGTGCGCGCTAGCACCTTTTTACCAGGCCCGTTCCTTTGTGACTGAGTGCTATGACCGTGGGCCCAACTCTAGGCGCTTTCGGCGTTTCGGGGTTCGGGGTTTCGAGATGTGAAATGACGAGGAGTGCTTACCCCTCGAACTCCCGAATGCCGACATGACATGATCGTGCACCACACATCCTTTTGGATGGACGACTAAGATTATGTCTTTGGCGCTGACACTATGAAAATCTCGAAGGGCCCCACCCGTGGCTCAGATCATGTGCCGCATGTCCTCCTGATCCTTTCGAGACTTCTTGCACCAGAAGTTCACGATGCCCTTCTTCCTCGAAATCCCGATCAACTAAACTGCGAAAGCACAGATGTGCGCCGCGTGTCCTTCAGATGAACGACCGAGATATCATTTGTTATTTAAAAGGGGGCTGCCTTCATTCCCAGGCTCGCTTGACGTGACCTGGCGCTAGGATCGTGGGCTCAGCTCCAAAGGTGCCTTCGACATTTCGCCGATTGACAATTTCAGATGCAATGAATAGGAGGTCCCTTGTCTCTCGAAACATCGATCCCCGAAATGCCGAATGGCTGCCACCTATCCCAACTGGATCGGACGACCTAGATTTGTCTTGAAATATGAGTGCTATCTCTTGCGCTAAATCTCGGGCAACTTGGTAGCCCCGAAAACCCGATGACCGTCGATCTGCTCTATTGATGGATCTCTGCCGCTGACGACATAACTTCGCCTGCTCGCTTGATTTGTAGCCTGAAATGATATTTTTTTCGTGTTGCACTTGGGCGCTTCTCGTGCAACCTGTAGAGCTAGATACTCTTGTGCCTAAGACAAGAATGGTTGTTAACAACACCTAAGGATAAGGTGCCTAAGGAGAATAACTTGGTGTTAGTTTTGACTATTGAGTATATGGGATATGGGGTATTTTTCCATGATGGGCATGTTCTCTTGTATCCTAAGGGATCCAATATCACTTCGACCAAAGTGATTGGGATCTGACATGAGAAGTTGTACAAGCTCATGTTTCATCCTGATGGAGAATTGATGCATATTACCAACAACAATGAACTTTGTGATTTATGGAATAGGAGGATGTCCCATTTGCACCATGGGGCTCTAAGGATCTTGAGAGAGATTGTGACTAGAGTGCTAGAGTTAAGTATAGAGTACCAGGAGGTGTGCTCTTGGGAAGTACGCCAAGACTGCTTTTCCAAGAAGTGATAGCAAAGTAGTAGGTATTCTTGATCTGATTCATACAAATGTATGTGGTCCTATGTCTTCTACCTCTTTGACTGTTTTTTTGTATTATGTCACTTTCATTGATGACTTCTCTTGAAAGTTGTATTTTCTTCATGAATACCAAAGGACCGGTCTTTTAACGGTTCCAAGAGTTCAAAACTCTTGTGGAGAACCAAACTATGAAGAAGACCAAAGTGTTGAGATATGATAATGGGGGTGAGTATACCTCTAATGAGTTCAATGAATTTTGTGTTAGGGAGGGCATCAAGAGAGAAGTGACAGTTCCTTACAACCCACAGTAGAATGGGGTTGCTGAGAGGAAGAATAGGGATATTGTTGGGGCTGTGAGAGCCATGTTACATGATTAGGGCCTACCATTGTTTCTTTGGGCTAAGGCTTGAAACACTCTAGTTTATGTGCAGAATCAAAGTCCACATAGAGTCTTGGGGTATAAAACTCATGAGGAGGCTTTCTATGGGATGAAACCTGACGTGGGGCACTTTAGGATCTTTGGGTGCTTACTTATTCACATGTACCTTCTAAGAAGAGGACACAACTAGATCCCATGAAAGAGAAGAGCATCTTTGTTGGGTATAGCGAGACCTCAAAGGCTTTCCACATATACATTCCCTCTTTGAGGAAGACAGTTGTGCGACAAGATGTGAGATTTGAGAAGGATAGAGCCTTCCAGATCTCACAAGATATGGATTAGGGGGAGAAATCATCTCCTCAAACACCGGTGATTCCTTCACAAAGTATAGTGACATAAAGTTTAGGACCACCTGTTTCAGGGACTACTAGTCCACATGTGACAAGTCACAGGTTACTGGTCCTCAGGTTACTAGTTCATAGACTACATGAGGATCATCTTCACGTACACAATATTCAGGTGATGGGATTGAGGAGGGGGAGTCCCCTCCACACGATGTTAATTTAAAGAAGAGGAAGCCCAAGTGGATTCAAAACACTTTGAAGGAAGCACAAAGTTTAGTGAGGAATCCTAGGTAGGTTGTGAGGGAGAGTAAACCTCCTAAGAGATTTTGCAACTATCTTGCGATGGTGAGCAAAATTAGAGAGTCCGAGCCTTCCACTTTTGAGGAGGTGGCAGGTCAGCAGGTTTGGAAGGATGCCATGATGGAAGAGTATAATTCCATCATGAAGAATGATGTTTGGGAGGTGGTTCCAAGACCTTAATGGAAGTCAGTGATGACTTCCAGGTGGCTCTACAAGATCAAGTATGCTACTGATGACAGCATTGAGAAGTTCAAATCTTGGTTTGTGGCTTGAGAGTTCTCAAAGATAAAGGGAGTTGACTATGATGAGACCTTCTCTCTGGTTTCCAGATATACCTCGATCAGGGAAGTGATCTCCATTGTAGCAGAGATGGGTTGGAAGATCCATTAGATGGATGTGAAGACTGCATTTTTGAATGATCTCATAGAGGAGGAGGTGTACATTGAGCAACCTTAGGGCTTTGAGGTGCATGGGAGAGATTCTCATGTGTGCATATTGAAGAAGGCATTGTATGGGATGAAGCAAGCTCCTAGAGCTTGGTATTCCAAGATAGATACATACTTGCAACATATGGGTTTCAAGAAGACTGAGGTGGATCCCAACTTATATTACATTGTTTTTTGAGAGGATCCTCTCATTCTTATGCTATATGTGGATGATATCTTCATTACAGGGGCTGAGAGACTCATAGTTGGTTGCAATAATGAGCCCTGCTTCAAAGTTTGAGATGAAAGACATTGGTCTAATGCACTAATTCTTGGGATTGGAAGTTTGGTAGGAGCATGGACACATATTTCTGGGATAGGGTAGATATGTTGTTGGTATTCTAGATGGAGGATTGTAGGCCCATGTCCACTCCTATGATAACCAACTAGAAGAAGATTCATTCTTCTGAATCATAGTTGGTTGATCCCATGTTGTATCATCAATTGATTGGTTCGTTGATGTATCTAGTCAACACTTGAACAGATCTTTGTTTTGTTGTCAACTCACTTAGTTAGTTCATGGTGGAGCTCCAGAGAGTACATTAGGTGGTAGCAATACATGTGCTCACGTATCTTATGGGTATGGTGGATTATGGCCTGAACTATGAGAGAGGGGATGGAGTTAGATTGATTGGCTACATTGATTCATATTGGGTAGGATGTGCCAGTGACAAGAAGAGTACCTCAGGTTGTTGTTTTAGATTGGGCTCAATAATGGTGTCTTGGTTCAGTCAGAAGAAAAATTCGGTGGCTTGTGTTCTGCAGAGGCTAGGTATATGACATCCATTTAGGGTAGTTGTGAGACCATTTTTATTTGCAAGTTGTTGGTTTGGATATTTGGTGTGCAGTTGAGGCCCATAATGATCTACTGTGACAATCATAGTTGCATCAAACTCTCTGAGAATCTTGTTTTTCATGATAGGTCTAAACACTTAAAGATTAGATATCAATTCATTTAGGATTACATTCAGAGAGGAGCAGTTGAGCTACAATATATCTCCACAGATGAGCAGGTGGAAGACATTATCACAAAAGCTTTGGGGAGAGGGAAGTTTGAGCCTTTCAGAGATAAGCTTGGGGTCGTGAGGAACACTTTCCTCGGTAAGAGGGAGTGCAAAATTATATTAATAAATTACCAAGGACAAGTTTTTCTCATCACTTAGGCGCCTAGGGGTAATAAAGTGTCCAATGTGGTCCCTAGTGCATTATTGTCATGAGATATGAAATTAAATGAGACTTTATGAAGTGGAATGAAATGGGTGAGTGAAAAGTCATCTAATCTCAACCATTCATCTAATCTATCCTCCACTGTTAGATTAGATGTCTCTTCACCTTCCCTCATGAGATTGAATTAG
The DNA here is from genome assembly GCA_009831015.1 of Picea engelmannii. Taxonomy (NCBI): domain Eukaryota; kingdom Viridiplantae; phylum Streptophyta; class Pinopsida; order Pinales; family Pinaceae; genus Picea; species Picea engelmannii. The sequence goes on from ML791876.1 coordinate 320,084, forward strand.
GGAAAGGGTGCCCCATTCACTTGGCATTCTTCTTCATGTGATTTGGAGAGAGCAAGCAAAGAGAGCGTTGAGTTGAGAAAGAGCAAGGCGAGTTGTAACAAATGTATCCGTGAGTTACAACAGAGTAACAACAAGTTGCAACAATGTTACAACAAGTAGCATCATGGTAACAATGAGTTTTAGCAAGCAGAGAGAACAACAACATAGAGAGGTCGTACAATACGAATTATGGGTAGTCCATACATCTGTAAATTGGCACATAAATCGAGATAAAGGACTGTACGATTTTTTGGGTGAGGTTAGCATGAAAATCGAGGCAACATACAATCTGTAATTTCTGTAAATTAATTTCAGCAAGCTGGCACGCATTTTGAGATAGATTGTACAACACTTATTGCTGTAACAACTGTACTATGTATGAATTTCTGAGGACGTAAATCGAGGAGTTGTTGGAATGATTTTTCAGGATGGATTTTGGGCAGATAAACCGAGATAAGTTTACGTATTTAATTGATGAAGATGACCGCTGTAAGAAATTGTTTCTCATAGCTCTGAAAATAATAAAAAGCCTCTCTCTCACTGGTTTTCCCCTTGTGGTTTTTTCCAGGGTCGAAGTTAGACAAAAAATATCTGAGTTAAATTTTCTGGGTGTGTTTATTTCTGAGTTTTTTGTTGTAGTAAACTTCATGCGTTTTCTATTCATGAGAATTTAATTGTCTACTAACTAATTTGCAGCCTAAATTTGCAATGTGGGTTGGGCATTAAACCATGTGTCTCATTGAGACTTGGAACCAGGTTGCAGTCTGAAATTTCTACACAAAACACCCACTTGTAGTAGCAAACTCACATGTGATAACTTTCCTTCTGATCCATCTAATAAGAAATCCCACTTCACATGCATGAAACTATAATGAGGGAGTTATAATGCCATACTGATGATAACATGCCCAGATAATTACCCAGATCTTGTATCCTTGAGAGCTGACTCCATGCACTTGGAAATGTGCCTTTCACATGCCACTACATGTGGCTCTTAAATGTAGTGCTACACACCTCGATGGATTGATACATCAAATAGATTGGGAGACGTGGAAATAACTAGAACCCTCATCTTTTATTAAATTTCCTTATGGTAATCTAATGGCTTCCTTTGCTAACTAATCAACCACCCCATTATTCTCCCTTAACACATGATAGAATGAGACTCTCTACATAGATTGAGTTATTCTGATGATTTTAGAAGCAATAGAAGCCAATTTGTTATCTTTAGGGGGGAATCTTGTGGATTAGTTCTTTGATATTCTCAAGTCATTGATTACAACCAAAGTGTCGATGCTAGAGTTGACTACTATTGATAAGCCTTGAAACAATATATAGGCTTCAATTTATTTTTCGTTGAAACCCCAATACTCCAAGAAAAAGAGGTTTCTTGATGTCCTTCAAGGCCAAAAATCCTCCCCGCCCCTTTATTCAAAAGAAAATACATTTAAATTATAAAAAATATTTATTATTAATATATGAATTCGTGACAAGTATTTTGTTAAAATCAAATTCTTAATATTACATTGAATTATTTTGACAATTATTTTTCCAAAATCAAATTATTAATATTACTTTGATATTTATGAAGTTAAGAATTACAAAGTATAAAATTCGAGATTTTTAATATTTTAGGCATTATGCCTTGTATGTGTATATATGTAAGTTATATTTAATTAAGGGATTTGTATTAATTAAATTCTTTTTCTATACTATTGCATGATAAAAAAAGGGCTAGACATAAATTAATCTTTAAAAAAAATCATAAATAATAATTTCAAACTTAATGGGATTATATAATTTGGTCATGTTAACAATAATACAAAACATAGGTTTAGGAAGAAAACATAGGTTTAGGAAGAGGACATAAAGTGTTATAATTCATTGATGGGTGAAGTACAAGGCTTAGACTTTCATAGTCTTTTTCTTTGTATGAAGATATATTGTGATAAGAAAAAAACTCTCACAAATAAACATTATGCACGGTTTTAAAAAATAATAATTAGTGTTCATTCCAATAAAGGAATGCAAACTATTTGTATTTTTTAATTACATTTTTCAAATTTGAAATTCAAACTATAGTTTGTATAATTTTGTTTTAGCTTTTTTAAATTAATGAATCACAAGGAAAATGCAAAAACTATTAAAAAAAAACTAAAAAACTAGGCAAGTGTCTAACTACAATATATAATGAGACTTTTTTTATCATTTACATAACTTTGCAAGAAGTCGTGAGAAAAATAACACAAATATTTCAATATAATTATTCATAGACAGTGTAATATAACTACATAAACGAGTACTAGGAAAATATTTACCTACGAAACCAATTTAAGGTTTTTTTTATCTTGTTTGTATTTGGTATTTTAATTAGAAGATTGATAAATATTTCAACACTATAAGTGGGATAAAGTTGAAACCTTGACTTACAATAAAATTAAATCTCTATATTTTCCTACGAAACCAATTTAAGGTTTTTTTTATCTTGTTTGTATTTGGTATTTTAATTAGAAGATTGATAAATATTTCAACACTATAAGTGGGATAAAGTTGAAACCTTGACTTACAATAAAATTAAATCTCTAACACATAGATATTGTGTTTTATCATTTTTGTATCTTCTCTATTGTTTACTAGATCTAAGTGAATAACATTTTCATTTTTTATTCCTAGTGTGTAGAGATTGATAGCTACCATCCATATAATTATTCATGGATTGGGATTGTATATTTAAAAATAAAAAATAATTCCACGAATAAGAATATCAACACTACCAAAAATATAATAATGTTTTTCATTGAAAATAACTAGCACAGCCATATAATTGTGGTTGATCAACGCCGAAAGGTTGATAAGATGAAAAGAATTTTTAAAAGAATATATTACATTTTATTATTGATTAACAAATAAACAGTTGAGCTTCATTTATCTGGTGTTAATATTTTAATTTCTGTTAATCACTTATGTGGCAATCAGTTAGCTATCAAAGTAATTTTTAAATATGATTTGGTAAATGTAAAAAAGTAAACACATAAACATATGTCTTTATAATAGCTAGGAAGTTAATGATTGAAATCACAGCCATTTATTTTGTGTGACTACTAAGAATATTCCAACCATATTTAATCATGTCCATAGAAAACTTATTAAGCACTAAACCCCTATTAAATCTGCCCATTGTCAATAGGTGTACGCCTTTCGGCGTAATTATCTTTACGATTGCACCCTTCTATAATTTTTGAGTTTGTATTGTCATCATGCAAGAAAAATGCATAAATATCACAAGCCAAAGATATCAAAACGTCATCAAGCCATTTTAAAAATTCTCTAATCAAAGAATACTTTAATATTTCCATCCAGAGCTTTTGGATTATTGTCATTAATCCGTACCTTTTAGATGACCCCAATGGTAAACTTTGGAAAGTGTATAATAACTTAATAATTGAGATTCTTGAAAAGATTGTTCAAAGGGGCATATTCAGAAAACTCTTAATAAGATATTGAGAGGTTTTCAAAGATCATTTTTTTAAACCTTTGATGATCCAAAATTGATCTTTTAAAGATTTGGTTAAGTATTTTGCATGAGTTGATTTACCATTTAGAAATTGAAGAGAAGAAGAAGATTTAATGAAAGAATGTTGTAACCATCATAAAGAATGCATAACAGAAAGTAAACATTAATAACAACAAACCATAATGCCAAATATTATTAACGGAGTTAGACAAAGTTTCCTACGTCTTCGAGCCTTTGTCTTAGTGGGGGAGGATTTCTTATTAATCTTCAATGCTTCAAAAGTACATCAAAAGTACATCAATTGGATTACAAACTAGTCTGGTTGTGTTCTTCTCGACCTCAAGAATCCAACACAACTGACGACACTGAAAAAGGTTGAGAATATTTCCCAAAAATGGCCTCCAAAGTTTGCTTCCTCAATGGCTTCCCTGCATAAAAATGGTTTGAACTTCACAATTCTTCATCATTATGTTGTTCTGAACCTCCCATGGCTGTAAAAAACACCTAGTTTATATATATATTTTTAGTTTGGGTCACATCCCAACTTCCTCCCAAAATTTGGCCTCAAATCGGGCTCTAGATCCTCCAATAATGGGCGAAATCCACCAAAATCAGGCTAAAATACATTAAAAAATCTTATTATAAAGTAAAAAAACCCACTTCTTTGAAAATTTTTAGGCACACGCCCCCTAGTTGTAGGCTCATGGTCATATGCGCCCATGTGGCCATGCGCTAAGCCCAGGTGTCATCCTGCATCCCTTTGGAACTCTGCATCTAGTCATGTGGAAGGTCCATGTGGTCGAGTGCCACGCCAATTGACCCCGTGCGCTGGGATCTGCTCCTGGTTCTATGGGATGGTATATGACCAGGGCCTGGTTGATCTAGATAGCCCCCTGCTGACCAAGATCTAACCCCCCCAAACTTCCGCCACATAGCATATCAAAACCAAAATGGACTGGAATGTGGTTAAGCCCTGCCGTGTAGCCCGCCAGGTCACATCCTTGGTGGTTAGTTCGTTGCCTATGCCGAAGGTCCATGGTTTGAAACCACTGGAATCCAATTTTTTTTGACCCATGCCTTATTGTCCTAATCTGGGGTGCCATGTGGCACCCTGTGATTGGGCCACCTGTCGCCTCTGGATTGGCCTCGTACACATAGTCAACACACAGTCACCCTGTCTAGTCATCTTTCCATACACCATGTCACCACCCTATCATCCTACACAATCAACACTGTAAGCCATGTCACTACCATGCATCAAGCTGTCAATGGGCCACATCATTGTACGGACTTCCACATCAACGTCCATACAATCCACATGTCGAATCTGTACTGTGCCAACTCAGCCCTGAAAATGCTAAAAATTCCTAACACGTGTCACGCTCTAGTGCTTCCACATCAACATGTTGATGTCATATGCCACATCACGTTGACGTACTGCTGACGTCAGCAATACATATTGTTGACTTTGACTTTTTTTTGCCTGTCTAGGAAAAAATTCAGATTGTGATAACTTCGCTATACAGAGTCCATTTTTGAAAAAGAATATATTGCAGGAATCGACACGACGAGCCCTACATGATGGTGTTGGTTTCGTTCGAACACAAGAACTTTTAATTTTATGTCTTTTTGGATCCATTTGGATCACACCTCCCCACTAAGACCTTTTGGTCATCCAAAAGGATATTAACCAGATATCAAGTGCGGGATATGCCTCCCCACTTGTCATTTTTCTTTAAACTCCGTCCTGTGCACCTGTCACATCACAATCAATTGCATAATAACCATGATAACTGAAATCATATTCTTATCCATTTGAACTCGTTCACATCTTTCTGAACCCACTACCATCCATGTAGAAAACATTAGCAATGATAACATCATAAATATGACTGAAAATGAACCAATATGTTTGACGGGCTTGCAGGACATTAACTTATCTTGAAGCAAAGTATGATTGAACTCACATCCTACAACCACCTCATGTTCATGCTTAAGATCATCCAATTTAGGTGTAACATTTTTGCTTGAATAACCTGCCTTCCTTAACTGTTCCATTGTGACAAGAGATCAATTTGCTTTAATATGATGGACATGTACAACATATTCAGTTCCCCTCTTAAACAAGTGATATTGATTCTGTTCCCTGTAGAAGATTGCTTTGTGATTATATAAATAAGGGCTTCCTAAGACCATTCCACATTCATTTAGTGGCACCACATCACATGTTACCTTATCCACAAACTTTGATGAAATTGCAAACCTTAAAGTGCATTGCTTTGTTATGGGCAATTTATGATTGTTGCTTATCCATTTAAGTGAGTAAGGTTTATGATGTAACTTAGTTATCAATCCCAATTGTTTAACCACTTCCCCTGAAATTAAGTTAGATTGAGATCCACTATATATTAATGTGTCAATCTTGGTATGTTTCATAATGGCCATTATATGAAACAATTTACTTCTTGAATCAAAACCATCACCAATTTTACCTGTCAAACCAACTGATGTAATCTTAGACTCATCACCTAAATCTGACCCCAAGTCTATCAGATGTGTTGTTGTTGCAACTTTTTGCCTTCCTTTCCTCTCTTTGAACCACTTTGGTTTCTTCTTTGGGTGCAATTTCCAACAATGCTCATCATCGTGCCCTTCTTTCTTGCAATTCTTGCAAGAGAGCTTCTCTTCCTTCACTTTTGTTGAATTTGCTTTCTTTCCATTCCCTTTTCCTTTGCCTTCCTTCTTTGAAGATGATTCCCCTGATACACTAACTTCAATTTTTCCTGTTTCAATATATGTTTCTTGAACATAAACCTCATCAATATTATTAGGTCCGAACATAAATACAATATTATGAATATAAGCAGGAAAACCTCCTATATACTTCATAAGAGTTTCTTGTGTAGTCAATGGAATATATAACATCAAATCCATCTTACGAAATTCATCTGTATATTCCTACACTGTTTGTCCTTTTCTTAACTTAAGATTTTTCCATTCAATTAAAGCCTTTTCCTTATATCCCAATTGATAGAACTATTTTCTAAGTGCGGAAATAAAATCATGCCACGATGGAAAAATCTTACCAACTTGTTGAGTTCCATGTTGCATCTTACTTTCCCACCAGATGAGAGTTGTGCCTTCAAGACAAAGCGATGCCAATCTGATTTTGGTTGCCTCATCTTTGATTTGCTGCACATTACAATATACCTCCATTTGTCTAACCCAATTATCAAGTTTCTGAGCATTAACTTTGCCATCATACATAGGATTTTTTGTTTTTACATCAAGTTTAAGTAATGGCATATCAGGCTTATGTTTATGAGAATGTTTTCTTGAAGAAGTAAGATTTGAACTTGTACTTGAAGAAGAAAAAGAAGATGGAGATGAAGGAGGAGGTTTTGGAGGGTCCTCTCCTTCTTCAATTTTGTCTTTCTTTGAATATTCCCCTTGAACCGATCTCTTCCATTCCAAGTAATCATCATACACCACTTTTACCATCTCTAACATGGAAAATAAAGTTTTTTGAAACTCTCTTTTGTTTTGAGAAAGTCCTTCTTCTGATGCCATTTTCTTACTTTGAGATGTCCACTTTCTTGATCCAATCTCAGGATCTCCTTCTAGAAGATCTACTTCACCACGACTTAGCTTTTCCTTGGTAATCATGCATACTCAAACAACCAAATGTCAACCTGTTCTGATACCACTTGATCCGAAATCGATCTTTTAAAGACTTGGTTACGTATTTTGCATGAGTTGATTTACCATTTATAAAGTGAAGAGAAGAAGAAGATTTAATTAAAGATTGTTTCATCCATCATAAAGAATGAAAAACATAAAGTAAAAATTAAGAAAAACAAACCATAACGCCAAACATTGTTAACGGAGTTTGCCAAAGTTGCCTACGTCTCCAGGCCTTTGTATCAGTGGGGTAGGATTTCTTATTAATATTAAATGCTTCAAAAGTACATCAATTGGATTAAAAACTGGTATGGCTGTGTTCTTCTCGACCTCCAGAATCCAACACAACTGACGACACTGAAAAATGTTGAGCGTATCTCCCGGAAATGGCCTCCAAAGTTCACTTCCTTAATGACTTCCCTACATAAAAATGGCTTGAACTTGACAATTATTCATCATTATTTTGTTCTAAACCTCCCATGACTGTCAAAAACACCTAGTTTATATAGATTTCCAGTTGGGGGTCACATCCCAACTTCCTCCCAAAATATGGCCTCAAATCGGGCTCCAGATCCTCAAATAATGGGCAAAATCCACCAAAATCAGGGTAAAATACATTGAAAAATCTTATTATAAATTCAAAAAACCCACTTCTTGGAAAAAATTTAGGCACGCGCCCCCTAGTAGTAGGCTCATGGTCATATGAACTCATGTGGCCATGCGCTAAGCCCAAGTGTCATCCTGTGCCCCTTTGGAACTCTGCATCTGGTCACGTGGAAGGTCCATGTGGTCAAGTGCCAGGCCAACTGACCCCGCACACTAGGATCAACTCCTAGTTTTGTAGGCTGGTATATGACCAGGGCCTGATCGGTTTGGCTAGCCCCCCATCGACCGGGCTCTAAGCCCCCCAAACTTCTTCCACATCGCATATCAAAACCAAAATGGGTTGGAATGTGGTTAAGCCCTGTCGTGTCCTTGGTGGTTAGTCTGTTGCCTATGTCAGAGATCCATGGTTCGAAACCGCCAGAGTCCAAATTTTGTTTACACAGTCCCTATTGGCCTAATCTTGGGTGCCACGGGGCACCCTGTGATTGGGCCATGTGTCGCCTCTAGATTGGCCACGTACACATAGTCAACGCACAATCACCCTGTCCAGTGATCTTGTCGTACGCCACATCACCGACTTGTTAGCCCACACAGTTAGGATCGTACGCCACGTCACTACCACATGTCAACCTGTCAATGGGACACATCATCATATGAACTGCCACATCATCGTTTGTACAGTCCACGTGTCAAATCTGTTTCGTGCCAACTCAGCCCTGAAAATGCCAAAAATTCCTGACACGTGTCACGCTCTAGTGTTGCCACATCAGTATGCTGATGTCATCATGTTGATGTCATCATGAAGTCATTCTAATGTCATCTTCCACATCATGCTAACGTACTGTTGACGTCAATAATACAAACTGTTGACTGTTGACTTTTTTTTGCCTGTTTAGGAAAAAATTTAGATCGCGATAACTTTGCCATACATAGTTCATTTTCAAAAAAGAATATACTTCCAGAATCGACATGACGAGCCCTGTGTGATGGCATTAGTTTCGTCTGAATATGAGAAATTTTAATTTTAGGCCTTTTTGGATGCATTTGGATCACCTGATAAGATATTGGGAGGTTTCCAAAGATCATCTTTGTTAAATTCCTAATAAACTATTGGGAGGTTTCTAAAGATCATCTTTGTGAAATTTCTAATAAGCTATGAAGGAGTTTCAAAAGGTGTAACACCTAGTTTTCCTGCAAGTCTGTAATTAAATGTAAGGCTTCACGTGTTATGAATAATGAAGACTGTAATTGTGTTTATGATAATGAACAACACTAGATAGTTGTTGATGAGGGAAGCCTGCAATATTGGCCATGATACCACAAAAGGGACTAGTGAGGTGGAAATCAGAAGTTTTAATGAGGAAAATAGGAAGCTTTCCCAACAACCTAGCCTACATCTGCATGACTTGAATGTATAACATGTCCAAGAGTACCTTGTTTACCTTGACCAAAAGGAATTGTCAATGGCTTGCAAACTGGGTGGTTGGAGAAACTATAACTGCCTTCAAATTTGGTACTTGGAGAAGTAATTGGTTAGCTACATCCTTAACCAGAAGTATGTAACAACGATTTCCCCCTTTGAATTTCGATCTTGCTTTTGACAGAAGGGATTGGGGATCCCGAGGAATGAGAAAGAGGGAAAGAGAATTAGAAGACGTGCAGAGGAGAGACATGGGGAGACATTGGATAACAACAAGAACGAGCAAAAAGAGTTTTAGCATGTAGTTTGAGAAGAAGAAAAACCGGGAATCATGCCCAGGACATGAATGGTCACCCTGGAATCGAGAAGACCCATATCCAGACTGAAGCATATGTGTCAAAACTTGATTTGTCAATGGGTTGAGTGTGGGCCATGCCAGGCGAACACCATTGATTTGATGCCCTTAAATCCCCGCCATTGGGTTTAAGCACTAAGATATATCAACCATTGAATTCCTTAGATAATCTTAGGAGGGAGTCACGCCCCAGAGTACTGTACCCTTGGAAAACTGGAGACTTTTCAAGTCATTTTCCTTGTGTTTTCTGATACCCGGTGCCCATTCAAGCATAGTTTCGAGAAGGGTTTCAATCCTTATCCCCATGTTAATTTTCGAGTGGAGGTAGTGACAAAATTTTCAATTACATTATAATTAGTTAGCAAGTAATAGAAGAGTTGTACATTTAAATATGGGGTCGTATCTTACTTACAAACTGTCGTGCACTATATATGCAAGAGTAGTGTTGTTTTTCTAAGGAGTTGTAGTACTTTTAATGTCACAAATCAAAGATTCACAATACTTAACCATGTCACCAATCTATACTATTCACTGAGTTGCGAAGAAGAGTAAATATCACACTTGCAAGAATTGCAATCACACTTGCAGAAATTAAATCACACTTGCAAAAATTGAAATCACACTTGTGGAAATTAAAATCACACTTGCAGGAATTGAAATCACGCTTGCAGGAATTGAAATCACACTTGCGGAAATTAAATCACACTTGCGAAAATTGAAATGACACTTGCGAAAATTAAATCACACTTGTGGAAATTGAAATGACACTTGCATGAATTGAAATTATGCTATGAAGTATAATGAAGGTCTTATTTTGTTGTAACAATTAAGTGTTCACTTAATCAATAACAATCCAATAAATCCGCAAACTACTGAAAACTAAAGCCATCACAAATTGAAAAGAAAACAAAATAAAGTGTAGCTGCAAGCAAAGTTGCAACAACGTGAGTTGCAACACTAAAGAAATCACAACAATGTAAGTTGTAGCAGCACGAGTTGCAACAATGTGAATTACAACAACATAGCTACCATGTGTGAGCAATGATGATGTGAATGAAAACACTCAAGAGTTGCAACATATTTGTGATTATAAATTGTGAAAATAGAACCAATGATGATTTACAGTTTAAGATTGTTAATTCTCAAAAAAATAAGAAATACCATACATGAATCACAATGATTGTTCTACCAGATTTTAGAATTGCAACAAACTGATAAATAAAATAGCTACAGAATTAAATAAGAAAAGTTGAAAGGTTAAATCCTATGCTAATATACAATAAATACTTGACTAAGGAGGAGGACCTATCCCCTTAGACAAGGAACCAAGCTATGAAATCAAAATCACATGATCGTTCAACACACCATTATGGGAACATGAAGAAGAAACATAATTATATTACATAATTCTAAAAATTACACTAATAGAATAATGCGATTTCTAGAATATTTTTCTCCCCCTCAGCTTTGGGGAAGCGGAGGTTCTTATACAATATGACTAATAGTTAAAATTATACAAGAGACAGATGGAAAACCATGAGAATCCGGTTACATCATTTTTTCCAAACTTTCGTGAAGATCAGGCGTGTGTTGACTCAGTAGGAAAACCGATTCCTCTTTTAGTTGTCTACTTTCCTCATGTCTCCTTCCTATGTGAGGACCATTCTCCAACTATCGTTTGCTGCGTTGACTGTTGTGCTAGCAAGATTTGTAATTGGAGTCGCAACCATGGTGTACTTGGAGTGACAACAACGATGTACCCAGAGTCACAACAACAGTGTACTCAGAGTCACAACACGAAGAGTTCTCTTGGAGTTGCAATAGTTGGATTATAAACAAAATTGCAATGGTTACCTGGAGTTGCAACATGAAGAGTTCACTTGGAGTTGCAACAATTGGATTGTGCCTAGAATCACAACAATAGAAAGTGCACTTGGAGTTGCAACAAAGAGGTATTGGAGCCACTTTGAGGAGTTACAACTATTGTATTACTCATGTGTAGCAGTATTAGTACATGAAAATGACAAATTCCTTTAAGAAATATGTAAGAAAAACATAAAAATGGCATATGGGGAAGGATTCGTACCTTAATGAAAAGTTAGGCAAACTGGATAAGGAAAGTATCAAAAAGGATGTGATCAATGGAAAACGGTAAGCAAAAAGGTATTAGAAGGGTGATGAAAGTATGTCAATTTAGGCACATGTCATCTCCCCCAACCCAAAATTGTTGCATGGCCCCATGCAACTATCAATCACTCAATGCTAGAGAAATCAGGGAGACCTCGGAGGCCACTGACACCACAAACTACCTATCCTTTTTCCTTCTTCTTTTCACTGGTGTCATGTTTTGCTGGAATTCCTCTATCTTCTAATAATTCTTGCTCTGTTTACGCTTGAGTGGCCTCATCAACTAGCATAAACTATGTAGCCCATAAAACTATTTCTCTTGTTCCTTTGGTTTGCGTTATTTCTTATGAATTAGTGAAGGGCCCCCCTACAACAAGAGGACTTGCTACAAGGTGACCTGATTTCTCAAGTGCCCTCTATTCATCCAACTCAACTTTCAACATTTTCAAATTGAGATGCAACTTCCAGTTCTTCATTCTTAACATATTGTTTTGTTTTATCAAGTATGCATAAATGGGTAAAGAGTGTGGGTTGCTTACCCAAGTTGTGGTAGTGATTCTTCTTTTTGGAGTAGCAACCTCTATTTGTGGTTCCTATGCATGAGTTGAGTCATCTCCACCAGTGTTTTCTACTGGACCATCAAACTCTTCTGCCTCATTTACTTCCTTTTATGAATCCTGTTAGTAGGTGGGTCATTCCCCAAGAGAAACTCCTACTGGTTCTTATGTAACAATAGGGGCCTTTGGTTCTGATTTTTCCTTCTCCTTTGGATTGACATTTGCTTCATCAAGAGTGCCTCTTATGGATTCAACAAGAGGCATTCATTCCTATTTTTCTTCATGAGTATACTTTTCGTTAAATGTGCTTATTGTCGTGTCAAGGAGGGCTTATAATTCCTCTTTTGTATTTCCATATTACTTTGGCTTCTCTATTTGTGACTCTTGAGGCTTGGTTGAGTGTACCTGAGTTGTGTTCTTTGTTGCTTCTGGGTGAACAACATGAGCCTCTGTTTCATGTGCCTCTTTTTGTACTATACCCTCGACCTCATGTTCAACCTATTTTGTAGAAGGACTCTTCTCTGGTTCTTGTGGGTCAATGAGAGCTTTCATCTCTAACTCTTCTTCATCTGAATATGTTGCGAGGAGAGTGATAAGTCTTTCTCCCAGAGTACCCTATGCTGGTTCTTGTGTGTTAGCACCAACCTATGTGTTTGTTCCCTCGTTGGTTTTCAAATTGATGTCCTTCACTGGTTCTTGTGTGAAAGCGGAGGGTTCTATCTGTGCAACTTGATTTACTTCCAAGTAGTTTCCCTCCACTGGTTCTTGTGTGAAAACGAAGGGTTTCACTTCTATTGCTTCCTCTATTTCATGATCCTCTGTCAGGGCTTGTTCTTTCGTCTCAACATGTTTTCTCCTCCTATGTTGAGTTGCAACTACATTGTTGGTTCTTCGTTTCATTGGAACAAGAGTTTACCTCTTTGTAAATCCTTTGTCTCTATTTGTAGGAGGTTTTATGGAAGTTAACTCAATGTCACTGTCATGGTTTTCCTTCACCAGAGCTGCAATAGGTTGTCCCCTTTTCCTAGTTGATCTCCTAGATTTCTTCAGTGGAGGAGTTGCAATAACTGGGCTTGTTATATTCGTGTCATTGGTCCCTAGTGGAGGATTTGCAGTATCTGGAGACACTGTATTCATAGTACTGGTACCTGGAAGAGGTGTTTTAGCCATGGCCCCTTCTAGTGTCAGAAGTGGAGGTGTTTCCTGTTGGGATACTTGAAGTGAAGCCACTTCGCTCTCTATGAGTATAATAGGTGGTTGAACGATGTTGTTCCAGGTGCGACCTTCCTTGTGCAGTGCATGTTCCACTAAGAGCTTGATAAGGCCATGGTGTGATATGGCCTCTCTGGGTTCTTTTCTCATTGGACAAGTGTTGCCATCGTTTGTAGCGTCCAGAACAAGAAATATGGCATGTTAATTGGCTGGTTGTGGTGTAGATGGTCGAGCAATCGAATATGATAAACATAAACAACTCCATAGTGACCTTCACAAGTGAAGTATCATTGTAAGAAGACAACCACATATTCCCAAGGCTGTGGAAAAGATCAATGTTCAAAACCTGTACCTTTCTTCACTAAAGGCTCTCTAGAATTGAAGAATTTCTTTAGAACTTCAGGCTACAAAGTTCTTTTGGTGTACCATCTCTCACCTATCCTAGGTAGGCCAATGAATTCTACCAGTGTCTCTTCAGTGAATTCTATCTAGACACCGACTACCATTGAGTGTTCGACTATGTAATTCAAGGCAAATTGTAGAGCTCTCTCATTGTCATATCCTTGTAGACGTAACACGTGTTCCATCCAGCCGACTCATTCCATAATTTGTTTGATATTGTCATAGAACTCAAGTAAAAAAGTCTCGGTAGGCTCGTTGTGTATCAATGAACCTCCCATGGTTCCTTCCTTCTGCTAACTCTTAGTGTTCGTGTTTGCAGGGGAGATGTGTGTTATCGGGTGAAGAATTTCAAACTGCAGCAAGATTGGTGATGGGTATGAAAGTGGAAGGCAACGAATATATAAATTATGGTACGAGGTGGCATAATGATAATATACACATGCCATTAAAACCGTTCGTTGAAAATTCTTATTGGAACTCATACCTATCACGTCTTACCTTGAGTGGATGTACGAGTATGGTGCTGATGGAGTTGCGATGACGAGGGACAAAGTTACACCAATGGTCCTGACCATAATTGCAACATCGACATTATTAGTTATGTCATATGGAAGTGTAGGAACGATGATGCTCCCTAAGTGAGATATGTGAGCGGAGTCACAACAATGAAGTTGCAACACTGGGGATGAGACTTAGTGGTGTAGACATGAATTACAACCTCAGTGGTGCAGGCGAAAGGTATGAGTTAAAGTGAAAATATGGGATAAAGATGCAAGCGGAGCTGTAGTGACGTGAGTCACAAAAACGGAGCTATAACATCCGAAATGAGAGGGTTGCGAGTTTAAAAAATGGGGGAAATCTACGGTGGAATGGAAACAAAAGGAACGAGAGGGGAAATGTTTTGGAAAGTGGGGGAAAGATGTTAGTGGAGTGGATTGCAACAAAGAGGATTGCAGAAAAAAGGGATTTGTCACAATAGGAATTGTAGTAGGGGTAATTGTAGCAAAGGGGGTTGCAACAAAAGGGGATGGGTACGACGAAGGGAGTTGCAACAAAAGGGGATGGGTACGACGAAGGGAGTTGCAACAAAAGGAGTTGCAACAACAGGAGTTGTGTTGGAGCTGCCTTTTTCAACTAGCTTAAATGTAATTCTTAAAATCAAAGGTTGGCCTTTAAGTTGTCTTTTACTTTGTGACCTTTACCCACTGAAAATATCAGTAGTCCCGATATGCGAAGTGGCGATGGCCATTGTACTCCTAAGACATTGCCATTTAACCGTTGAGTGAGCTTTTTCACTTTTCTATACCTCGGGATATCGCGTTTCAGGAGTTACAAGTCACACTGTTTCCAAGCCCCGATGTGCGAAGTCGCGAAACAACCTTGAAATCTTACGCAGGTTAGCGCCGAGAGTAAAGTTCCTTAAACCTTAGTTAAGTGTTGTCGGGATTTCATGTCTCGACGATCGCCCTCCCCAAAATTCTTACCGTCATAACTTCGATAGGCGAAGTTGCGAAATAGTTTCAAAAGTTACCCAGGTTAGTGTCAGGGGTAAGTCGTTTTAAACCGTAGTTAAACAATGTCGGGGTTTCGCGACTCGACATTCACTCTTCCAAGAAACTTTACCTTCGTAGCCTCGAGTCGCGAAATCATGATATTAACAAAATCACGATATTAATTAAACACTGATTAATTAAACATTTTCGGATCACGTTTTTTCTTAACTAGATCGCGTCATCACGATCTTGAATTTTAAGGGCTCGAAAGATAGAAGTGAAATCTCCCAATACGACGAACGTCGAAAAAGGTGATTAAAGTTTAAAGAAAACCTAATTAAAGAAGCTAAGCTAGATTAATCAGTGCATTAATACAAATATTAATGCACACCGTCTACGGGTTAAATTTAAATGTTTTTGCGCCAACTTGTGTCACGACTCGTCAAAATTTATAGCATTTATTTGAAGTGATAGATGAAGATATTTGTTTTTATTGCTAAATCTTTCTCAAAGAATGATTTGACTGTTCTGTTCGTAAGGAAGCCGGGGTTTTAAATCGTCGAGATATAGAGTTCTTTCTCTCATTGTTTCAAATTTCATTTCTATCTTGCGCAAATAAGCTTTTCTCACCAAGCTAATTTCTGTATGTATACACATTTTTACTACAGGAGAGCTAAGTTAGAGTCCTATATCATGGCCCCATGAAAAGCTTCCAAGGTGATTGCTAAGAGTTCAAGGAAAGGATTAGATACCGTTTCTGATACTTCACCCCGAAGTGTTGATTCTGTCAGAACCTGGTCATACATCTATGAGGTTCTTCAGTCCGAATTGGTGAACTATTTAGACGATTCTAGTGATAATGAGAAGGACGATTTGGCCACCAAATACAAAATCGTCGTTCAATCAGAGATGCATAAGATAACGACCAAGCCATAACTCCTTCCATATTATGATATGATCCGATGGGCATTAGATCATGTGGATATATCGACCAGAACCATTATCAACGAGCAGAAGGTGACCATTGGGACTTTCAGACCATAACATTTGCAGGTGATGTACCAATTGTCACCCACACCAAACTTCTCACACAATGCCGAGTTTCTGGAAGGTTTTAAGTAGAAAGAATGCGAGAAATATGCCAGAAGCCTGCCTGATCTGATCAAAGATTGGGTCTCGCACCCCACAAAGTTCAGGGCAGACGATAACGGAGTTTATTCAATCTCTTCCTTGGAACTGCAATTCAAATATATAGCAATGATGACATGTAGGTTGTACGGGAAGGAAGACACCACACATTTTTTTCTCCAGTGGGTGCCTTTGATTCATACAATCGCTGAAGGTTGTTCCTTCGACTGGGCCAAATTGTTATCAGACAATTTAACCAACCGGATTACCGAATACCGAATGCAGAAGGCGAGTGGGAAGGTCGCTTCAATTTTTATGTTTGCCTACATCATGAACGTTGTTTGTTTCACGACGCCTTTCCCTCTAATGAGATGGAACTGGACTCCATCAGAGGCTGAACCTATCCATGTCTACCACTCAAAACTTTGGGAAGATAAGGCTGCAGATTTTATATACACAATTTTCAATTGGGTAATGGTACTAATGCATGTATCCATCTTCGGCAACCCACTGCTCAACATTTTAGACAACATCGCCACCAACTTGAGAAACGTGGCTGACTGGTACGTAGAGGCTGAATTTTCATACATCAGGGTTTTTGACACTTCTGTTCCCCCCTATGCTCTACCATTATTCATACCGGATAGGTTGGTTTGTCGCAAAATCGCTAGGCAAACTGTGATTGGTGCCATAAGCAAGGAGCTTAAAGGATTTTCGAAGAAGGTATGGCCGCCTTTCCCCATTCATTTGAATACCTATTCTTTATTATATTTTGGACACGCAAAATCCAAGGCAACGGCTTTGGAGGATATTAAATTGGTACACATTGAGTTCAAGAAGCACGACCCACACAGGATAGTGGGTAATCACATGGCTAGTTGTGGCCTTAAAAAGTATGAACATGAGAATTCACCTCATGATGACATCTTTCGAGGGGCGAGATCCTATGCCGAGGTCCTAAGTCGGATTCAAACCTTGTCGCCCGAGGAGAAGGTTGATTTTTTCAAATTTCAGGAACATCGAGGGAGATGCCTTCCCCCAGTCTTACAGGGTAAGAACCCGTCGATTGCAGATGTACAGAAAATGGAGGCCAAGGGCTCCAAAGATTCAGGACCTGACCAAGAGGAACACCAGGAAAATAAGAAACAAATCAGAGGCCCGAAACAAGAAGCCAAAATCCCCAACCCTCCAAGCAAGCCAGCCTCGGCTGTTACCTCTGAGAAATCCTCCAAGCAAATCTGCAGCCCCATCGTTTCTGTTACTCCCCTACAATCCACAAAGGGGATCCCAGACACAGGTTGGATTTTCGACGAGGAACTAATGCTTATAACTGTGGAAGAGTTGCCTCTGAATGGATTTTTCTTTGATAAGAAGAGAATGGCCATTGTGAGACAAAAACTTTATCAAGAAGCAGACAAGGTAGCCAAGAAATTTAAAATCCTTGTCGATGGTAGAGCCATGAAAAAAGAAGAATTTGCAACTTAGATAGCAAGGACGTTGGGGGATTTTGCTACAGCCAACCAATATTTTGTCGAGTCCCTAAAAGAACAGTTGAAGCGAAAAAATTGCTTGATCAAAACATTGGCGGATAAGTTGGCCACAATAGAGGCAGCTGCCAGAGATCAGGCAAACACAGGTATAGAGCAAGCTAGAGCAGCTGATAAAAAAGAAATCGACCGGCTCAAGTCCGATCTCAAACAAACATAGCAGGCAGCCCAGACCAACCAATCACAGATAAGCCAACAAGAGGAATTAATAGGGCAATTACAGGCCAAATTAAATTTCGCCAAAATCCATGTGATAGATATCGGGATATTCCAATCCCAAGCCATAGAAATCCGAAAAAGAGTGTCGGCAGCTCAACAAGATTTACTTGCTAAAGTAGAAACTATTCAAAACCACTTCCAACTCATTGATCAAGTACTGAAAAACATCTCCTTCAGAGAAAAATAAGCTGGGGCAGCTCGGGTCACTTTCCAAGAGGTTGTTATAGCCACGACAAAAAAGGAAACAAGCAGTAGTTCTAGGTTTTCCATCCCAGAGTAAACCCGAGGTAACATCTTGCTGAAGGCATGGGAGCGTAACATATCAGAAGGCAAACAATGAGCTAAAGAGGTAAGAAACTCTTGTGAAGAAATTTTCGGCTTCATAGATGGGAGTTTGTTGGATCTCGATAGTGAAAACAACACTAAGAGACTGGGCTAGATTAATATAGCCAAACACATACTCAATATCAAGGAGAATGAGGAAAGAGATTTGGATGAAATATCATAGATAACTCAGTCGGATATAGTCCAAGTAGATAAATGGATAATAAAACCAAGTGTACATTTATGTTCTATCGGCGCCGAAGACCGACAGGTAGAAGGAAAGTTGCCACAATTAGTGAATGATTGTTACACTTGTGAAGCAAATAATCAAGAAGAACCTTCTAGGTTGATATCCCAGTTGGTGGAGAGGTGCTTCACTTGCACCGAGCATGTGAAGGGGCAGGTTTCCGGTACCAAATAATGACACGTGTTTGCCTATTCAATTTTTAGAATCCGAAGTTCGAAGGAAAGAAGTTGATCCATCCACGCGAAAGAGGACAAAGACAAATAATTGGAACGCGAAGTATATGCCCATTATCCATTAGAGGAATTCTGTCTTCATCTATGGTTCATAGTTTGATGCCCCTACCATCATATACAATATCAATCTCCTATGAACCAATCCATCTGGAGCGAATTTTAATTTGAAGTCCTTGAACCTAGAATCAAATAGTAATTCCTAGTCTCCAGCTTTTAACTTATTTTTCTTGATAAACTTATCATGCCATCTAGCCCTTTGATGTTGTATTACTATGGCTTGGTGTAGGGCATCTTGTCATAGTTCGTCCAACTCATTAATTTGAAACAATATTTGTTTCTGAGCCTCTGATAAGTCCAACCCAAGTTGTACTACTGTCCTAAGTGTCTGAATTTTTGTCTCAATGGATAGCAATACTCTTTTCTCATATACTAAATCGTAAAGTGTGCATCTTGTAGTAGTCCTCTAGGTGGTTCTATAGGCCCATAAATATTCGGGGAGTCTACCGACCCAATCCTTGAGATGAAATATGATAGTTTTAGTGATGCGGGTCTCAAGGTTCTTATTAGTCTCGTCTATTTTTTCATTTGCATGTGGGTGATATGGTGTTGTTACTTTCTGCTTGATCTTGTAGTTTTTCATTAGATCTCTGATGAATTGTGATGTGAATTGAGTTCCTCCGTCGGTCAATATCTCTAGTGGTATCCCAAACCTTACAAAGATATCTTCATGGAGAAACTCTACTACTGCTTATTTGGTTGCTGCCACTGTCTTTGCCTCCATCCATTTTGTGACATAATCCGTGTAGACAAGGATGTAGGAGTGTCGATGGGAAGGGGGATTTATTGGTCCCACAAAATCAATGGCCCATTTTTCAAATGGTTCTAATACCATCTGTGGTTATACCAACATTTCATTTGTTTTTACATGTCTACCCATGTGTTGATAGTTATCACACTTCTTCATGTATTGTTTGGTGTTTCTAAATAGTGTGGACAAATAATACCCCTAATAAATTTCCTTGTACCTAGTCCTTTTATCTGCAAAATGGCCCCCAGATGGTCCTATTGGTTGTGGAGCCCGATTATCTTACTGATTTATAGGTATGTTTCAATCGTGCTTGGATCCCATTTCTTGATGGGGGTGTGGGGGGGATTTCCCACACACTGTTGTCTTCAGGGGGGTCGAGCGAGGGGTGATGACAATCAATGGAGCCTGCTCTTGGAAGGGGATTCAGAGGTAGCGTCCCCGAAGAAAGATTTTGGAAAAAATTGCCTTGTAAAATATTGTAATTTCATAGTCAATTTGGAGCGTTCATTATAAGGTCACAGATATGATGATAGAAGTTATTTTAGGTTTTTTACCCCTAGAATGAAACACTCTTTTCATGAGGGAATTGTATTGCGGTTGTGTATTAGTGTGAATATTGTATTATGAGAGAGGATACTGTAAGAAAAAGAAGAGGAAGTTACATCGAGTGTGTTGTAGGTCATATCCCTTCATTTTGATGGAAAATAATAAAGGAAGGACCTGACAATTTCTCTGGTGGACATGGCCCACACCGGATGAACCATGTATATCTGTGTCTCTATTGTATTGTGGATCTTCTATGTTTTATTTCCACATTTGTTTTATTTTATTGCTCCGCGATCCTATTTTTTTGACAACTAGTATCAGAGCGAAAGGTAACTCGCAGGAAAAGAGGGTTCCTGGTTCGAGTGGGAGAAATGGTGGAAGATGGAAAATTTAGGGTCGAGAAATTTAACAGTCAAAACTACCAGTTACAGAAGATGCAGATGGAATATTATTTATATTAGAAGGATCTATTCCTACCCTTGGGTGGAATAGCAAAGAAATCGATGGCCATGAAGAATGAAGAATGAGAGGTTCTTGACAAAAAGGAACTAGGAACGATACAAATGAGCCTAGTAGCATCGATGGCTTTCAATATTTCAAAAGAAAAGACAACGAAGAAGCCGATGGACGCATTGACTATTCTGTATGAAAAACCCTCAACATCCAATAAGGTATTTCTAATGAAGATATTATTTAATATGAAGATGTCAGAAGGTGGGACCTTTGTTGCAGATCATTTAAATGAATTTAATACGGTTATTAATCAACTAAGTTATGTAAAATAGGAATTTGATGATGAGGTTAGGGCTATTCTAATCTTGTGCTCATTGCCAGAAAGATGGAATGGCTTGGTCGTGGCTATAAGTAACTATGTCTTTGGTTCAAACACTCTAAAATTTGATGATATTGTTGGTGTTATCCTTAGCGAGGAAATGCAACGAAAAAGCACAAGTGAGACATCAGGTAATGTGTTTACCGTGGAGAACAAGTGAAGGAAAAATGATAGAGGAAAGGGATCAAGGAACCGTGGGAATTCTAGGAAGGGAATATCCAAATGCAGACTAGAAAAGATAGAGTGTTGGAATATTGGGAAGAAAGTACATCTGAAGAAAGATAACATAGCTCCAAAGAAACAAAGAGATGGACATTGAGAGAAAAATCAAGAAGAAGATGTAACAGATGATGTGTTACAAGATGCTTTGATTATTTCTATAGATAATATTTCTGAGTCTTGGGTAGTAGAATCAGGGGTTTCATTTCATGCCACACCCCATAGGAAACATTTTCTAGATTATATTCAAGGTGATTTCAGACAGGGTCATTTGGGTAATGATCCACCATTTAAAATTGTTGGAATGGGTAAGGTACAAATAAAGCAAAAGAATGAAAACCAATGGTTGTTGAAAGAGTTAAGACATGTTCCAGAGATAAGGAAAAATATAATTTCAACAGGGTAGTTGGCAAGTGAAGGTTGTATATCTACATTTACAGATAAGGCGTGGAAGGTCACCAAAGGATCACTGGTGATAGAAAAAGGAGAGAATATAGGTACATTGTATTTATGTACTGGTAATACTAACTCTTCTCTCTCTTTAGCTTCTACATGAGTGGATACAACAATATGGAATCATAGTCTTAGAAACATGAGTGAGAAGGGGATGTAGATACTTCACAAAATAAATTTGTTTCCAGATATTAAACAAATTGATTTGGATTTTTGTGAGCACCGTGTTTATGGAAAACATAAGAGAGTCATATTTATCAGAGAGGGAAAGGAAAAGAAGAGTGAAAGGTTAGAGCTTGTGCAAGAAATGTATGGGGACCGTATCAGGTATCATATCTTGGTGTCTCTCATTATTTTGTTACTTTTATTGATGATACAACTAGAAAAACTTGGGTTTATTACATTCGACAAAAATATGATGTTTTTGACACTTTTAAGAAATGGAAAGCTTTGGTTGAGAATGAGACAGGAAAAAGGTTGAAGTGTCTTAGATCATGAAATGGAGGTGAATATTGCAAAAAAGAGTTTGATGATTACTGTTCATACCATGGGATTCTTAGAGAGAAGACAGTTCTAGGAACAACACAAGAAAATGACATTTTAGAGAGGATGAACACGACAATTATGGAGTGTACAAGGAGTATGAGATTGCATGCTAGGTTTCCCTTACAGTTCTGGGCAGATGTTGTAGATATTGTTGTTTACTTAATAAACAAAGGATATTCAAGATATTTTGATGGTGGAATTCCATAGGAGGCATAGAGAGGTAAAAATGTAAACTATTCTTTTTTGAAGACTTTCAGTTGTGAAGCATTTGCCCATATTGATAAAGAAAATAAAACAAAGCTTGAGGCAAAATCCAAGAGGTGTACCGTTATTGGATATAGTGTTAATGATTTTCATTATTGCTTAAGGGATTATGAAAATCACAAAATAATTAGGAGTAGAGATGTCATATTCAATGAGAAGGTCATGTACAAAGATCATTTGCAGGGAAAGAAATAGGAAAAAGAAAAACCAGAATACACAGTGCTTGATGAGATCACTGAAAAATAAATTCCAAAGGTACCAGAAAATAAAAATGTACAACAACATGAGCAGTAGGTACCTCAAACTTCTGCAAGTGTTGTTATAAGATCTACTAGGTTAAGTATACCCCCCTACATGATACTCTCCTTCATTGTATTATTTATTATTAACTGATTCTGGTGAGCCATAAAGTTATGAAGAGGCAATGCAGGTAGACACAAAAAAGAATTGGGAGAAAGGAATGAAAGAGGAAACAGATTCCTTGGTAAATAACCAAACTTGGGATTTGGTTCAGTTACTTGCGGGAAAAAGAGCATTGCAGAATAAATGGGTTCACAGGTTGAAGGAAGAAGATGGAAGAAAAAAGTGGTACAAGGCTAGACTTGTTGTAAAGGGGTTTGCCCAAAATAAAGGTATAGATTTTGATGAAATATTCTCTCATGTTAATAAAATTACTTCAATTAGGACTATTTTAAGTCTTGTGACAGTAAAAAATTTGCATATTGAACAATTATATGTAAAAACAACTTTTCTCCATGGGTATTTGGATGAAGAAATTTATATGTAGTAGCCACAAGGGTATGATGTGAAAGGGAAGGAGAATCTGGTATGTAGGTTGAATAAGAGCTTGTATGGCCTAAAGAAAGCTCCAAGGAAGTGGTATTTGAAGTTTGACAGGTTTATGATAGAACAAGGTTATAATAGATGTCATTCTGATCACTACGTTTATTTTAAAAGGCTAGAAAATGGAATCTATATTATCTTGCTATTGTATGTAGATGACATTCTTGTTGCAGGGTCTCATATGCAGGATATAAATTTGCTCAAGAAGAAATTAGTTAATTCATATGCGATGAAGGATTTTGGTGCTACAAAGAAAATCCTTGGTATGAGAATAAAAAGAGACAGGAAAAATTGCAAATTGACATTGTCTCAGGGTGAGTACATAGAGAAGGTGTTGGAGAGGTTTAGAATGCAGAATGCAAAACCAGTTAGTACACCTTTGGCTAGCCATTTCAAATTATTTAAGGAAATGTGTCCCAAGACATAGGAGGAGATATAGTACATGCCCAGGGTCCCTTATTCATCAACAGTTGGTAGGTTGATGTATGCGATGGTTTGCACAAGACCATATATTGCACATGCAGTGGGAGTTTTGAGCAGGTATATGAAAAATCCGGGTAAAGAACATTGGGGGAAGTAAAATGGATTTTCAGGTATTTTACAGGTACTGCTACTCATGCATTATGTTTTGGAGGTTCAAATACTATTCTATAGGGATATGCTGATTCATATATGGCAGGTGATAAAGATACTAGGAGAAGAACTATAGGGTATGATTTTACTGTAGGTGGAACAATAATAAGTTGGATTTTGAAACTGCAATAGGTTGTTTCACTTTCAACAATGGAAGCATATTATGTTGTTGCTATAGAGGCTAGTAAAGAGATGATTTGGTTACAAAGGTTTATGGAGGAATTGGGAAAGAAGTAGGATAATAACAGGTTGTACCGTGACATCAAAAGTTCCATTTATCTCACAAAGAACTCAACCTTCCATTCTAAGACTAAGCATATACATCTCATGTACCATTTCATATGACCCGTCTTGGAAGATGGACATTTGAAGTTGGAAAAGATACATCTTAGACGTAATCCTGTAGACATGTTAAGAAAGGTAGTAACCGGAGAGAAAATGAGTTCATGCTCAGTTTTAGTTGGTTTTCAAGCATGAAGGTGAAGATGAGAAATTTTCCAAGTCCAAGGTGGATCATAGTCCAACAAGTACATCAACAGTGGAATTGTTGTGACCAATATCCAAGTGGGAGTTTGTTGGTTGTGGAGCCTGATTATCTTCATGATTCAGAGCTTTGTTTCAGTCATGCTTGGATCCCATTTCTTGGTAGGGGGGTGTGGGGGGGTTTCCCCCCCACTATTTTTGTCAGGGGGTACGCGGGGGGGGGGAGACAATTAATGGAGCCAACTCTGGCGAAGGTTTCGGTGGTAGCGCCCCCGAAGCAAATTTTTGGGAAAAATTCCTTGTAAAATATTGTAATTTCGTAGTCAATCTGGACTGTTTATTATAAGGTTGCAGATCTGATGATAGAAGTTATGTTAGGGTTTTTTTTCCCTAGAAGGAAACACTCTTTTCATGAGGGAATTGTATTGCGTCTATGTATGTGTGTGAATATTGTATTTTGAGAGAGGAGACTGTGAGAAAAATAAGAGGAAGTTACAACAAGTGTGTTGTAGGTTGTATCGCTTCATTTTGATAGACAATAATAAAGGAAGGACCTCGAAATTTCTCTAGTGGATGTAGCCCACACTGGGTGAACCACACATATCCGTGTCTCTATTGTATTGTGTATCTTCTATGTTTTATTTCCCCATTTGTTTTATTTTATTGCTTCGTGATCCTGTTGTTCTAACAGGTCCATCATGAAAGGATTTTAGTATCTCATGGACTTCATCCTCTCGTACACAACTTCTGATAATTAAATCACACCCAGTGTAGAAGAGGCAACCGTCAATCCATGAACATATTTCACTTTTCCTGACTATGCTCTGTCGTTCTTTGGGGATCATATGATGCACAAGTTTTCCTACAACAGAAAAGTTAGTAATATCTGCAAACCAGGGTGAGTTAGTAGATATTGCAAAGAGGTGTTCATTTAGAAAGCAATACTCCATTGGAGGTTCATTTTCATTAGATATTATTCTCAACAGAAATTCGTCAACTACATTATCTTTTCCTGGTTTATCTAGGATGGTAATGTCAAATTATTGTAATAAAAGCAACCATATAGTGACCCTGCCATTGGTGATTGGTTTGTTCATTAAATACTTAATAGCTGCATGATGAGTATGCAAGATTATAGGATATTCGATAATGTAGTGTCTAAACTTGCTTATCACATTAATAACAACAAGAAACTCTTTATCTGTTATTGTATAGTTCAATTCTACAAACGAGAGATTCTTACTGACATAGTAAATTGCATATGGGTCCTTCCCTTCTAGTTGTCCAAGAACGACTCCGACAATGGTGTCCAGTGCATCTGTGGAAATGTGGAATGGGAGGGACCAATCGGGCCCTCTTAGAAAAGAAGCTTCAGATAGTTTGATTTTCAATTCATCAAGCGCATGCTAGTATGTCTCTATCCATACAAACTCAATGTCTTTGTTAAGCAAAGTGAATAATGGATGAGCAATACATGAAAAGTTATCAATGAATATATGGTAATAACCAACATATCCTATAAATCTTTGTTGTTGTTTTATGATTCTTAGATCTGATAGTTATTTCCTTATGATTAATAACAAGATTCACTTTCATATAAAAATTATCATAGAATAACTATACACTAACAATATCAACTATAACAATGTAGAAGAAATAACAAGATCTAGAAATATTAACCATGCACAATAGACACAAAAACAAAACACAAGAACACAAGAGTTTATCCTGGGAAACCAAACCTCGGGATAAAACCCAACAACCTTTCTATAGAATAATTCAGTCCAAGATATTACCAGTACATAACCATCAATAGCCAAATACCATACAGAGAATATCCTCCCTAAGGATAGCATCACCAAGACCTAGCGCCTCAAAAGATGACCAAGAGAAACCAAGAATATCCTTCCCAAGTGTGGCACACTCATCAAGATACTATAAATCTAGAGGATAATGAAATTACCAAAAATTGCAGTTGTCACTTCCTTGTACACACTGCAGAAGGAGCTATCTGACTGTCCAAATGAAATGATCCAGTCCTGTATTTATACTAATCTAGGTGCCTGTCTTGGGTCGACTTCTTATTATAGGTCTTCAAATTATTTTATTGTTTTTTGTCTTTTACTGGTGGGGTTGACTTCTCTTCATGGGTCTTCAATTTCTTCCTGGGGCTTCTATAATGGTGTAGAAGGGTATTCTTATACTTTCTTGTAGAGAATGACTTTCTTGAAGTTGCAAATCTTCAACACTCCCTCTCAATGAGGGAGGCATTCTCCATACTTGGATTTCTTCTATCATAGAAAGCTTGTCTTCATGATCCATGTTGATATGCCATCTCTGCACATGCTTTTCATCCCATAATATGTACGTGACAAGATCACAAGTCCATCTTCTCCTCAATAAGAGAAATATTAGACCTGGGCCATTCACCACTAGCAAGGCCCAATGGATGAATGAATGATTTACCCTTGGTCATATTGGTGCTAACATAGTCCCATGCATGACCAATCTGAGATAATGTCTGTTTGATGCTATGGTCCATTCACTACTTGTAGAGTCCCATAGTGAATGAATCATTCTCCTTTGGTCATATCAACACTAGCATAGCCCCGTGCATGACCAATATGGAAGAATGTCTTCCTGATGCTATTGCATGGAGACCATCGACATGCTTGGGCCATTCACCACTAGCAAAACCCTGTGGGTGAATGAATCATTGTCCATTTGGTCATCTCAACACTAGCATATCCCTGTGCATGAGAAACCTAGGAGAATTTATGCTTGATGCTATTTCCAGGAGAACATCAACATACCTAGGCCATTCACCACTAGAAAATCCCTGTGAGTGAATGGATCATTCTCCTTTTGGTCATATCAACACTAGCATAGCCCCATGCATGACTAATTTGGGATAATGTCTGTCCGATTTTAAAACATCAACACTCATCACTAGCTAAATCAACATGGATAATCCTGTTTATCATCCTCCTTAGCCAAGTCATCACGACCACATTAAGAGGATATATTGCAATCTGTTCATTTGTGGATAAGTACAGAAGATTCATTGCTCCATTCTGTACCGTGTCTTGAATGAAGTCCTGCAAGAAGCTTATGAAGCTGCACCACTTCATGACTTGCTACACTAGTTGTGAAATACTCTGTCTCTGATGTTCTGAGTGCTACAAAATCCTACTTCCAACTTATCTCGAAAATTATAACTGATTCCAAGATGAAGAAACACAAGGTGTGATTAATATATCTAATGCACTCCCTTCTCAATTAGAATTTGTATACTCTGCAACCTCACTTCATCACCCGAGACAAACCATATCCAACTGTACCATTCTTCACGGCCACCCACTGGAACTTCCTTGGCTTCAACCAAATACCGACTCAGGGTTCTCATTGCAAAGAAAATATATGGTATGGCATTAACAAAGTACATAAAAGATCCAATCTACTGCATGTACATTGTGGGATCCACCAAATTTGAATTTGAAGCAGATTCACTCAACTTATTCATATTTTTCATCATAGGTGTAGTCATGGACTTGCAGTTCATCATATCGAATCTCATCAGTATCCCCTGAATTAGGAGATCCCATTTGATCTCGTCACACCTCTAATCCCAAGAGTACATCTGTCCAGGATCATCCATCTCAAACTCTGAGGACAAATCCCTCTATCACTGGAGTAAGTTCTGTTGTTCAGTGTGCCTCACTCGCTTCTCCCTCTTTGATCGAGACAAAATCCATACCCAATCCTCCTGACTGGATGCCTCCTCTGTCACCTTAGAAAGATCTACTAAAACAAGTGTATCCTCCCAAAAGATCTCACATCTCCTCAAAGACTCCTCAAATCATGACACCTGTCTGTCAGTCCTGGAAGATGTCTCTCTGTCACCTGGATCTGAGGGGGAAATCCCTCTAAATGATTGGATCTCCCTCTAATCCAACTGAATCTCTCTGAGATCAGGCTCACGATGAGTCTGCATCATTCTTGATTAAAACCAAGCTCATCAAGTATCCATCGATCCTAGAGTACAATGCTCCCTTTGAAACATGACTCCCTATGAGTCTGTACACTCTTTGGAGCCATTTTCTCCCTCCGCATCTGCTGATATTCTCTGAAGTCTGATCTCTCATGAGATTCCCTAGGAGTTTTCTCCTCCCTATTAAATCCTAAGGACTGACTCTCTCTGAACTCCAACTCCCTCTGAGCTAGTACTTGGTGGGTTTGTCTACCTCACCACTGGTGGAGCCACATGCTCCTCCTCATAATTGGAAGGATTGGAATCAATTATGCGACTGCATGTAACTTGAGAATCTATGAGGTAGTTTTCTTTCCTTGAAAGTATCACGGGGAGTTGCATGCCATACTGAATTTTGCAAGGTATCACAAAACCATGTTGGCCTCTTCCTGGTCACTACAACATCTCTAGGTAGATCCACTGACCCGATTGGCTCTATTGAGTCTTCCTGATGATATGAAGAGTGAACAACTAGAATAGAAGGATCTATATGGTCATCTTTGGAGCCTTCTGATCTTCACAATGAATCTCCATGTGAAACACTCTGTATCCCACAAAATTATTCTTCTTTCCAGAAGGTTCTAACTTCATCCTTTTCTCCTTCGGTACATGGATGTATATGGTCATGTACACAACTCTATGTCTGTGTAGTCTGCTCCATGTTTGAAAATAGAGACAATATAATCTGTTGACTCCTGCAACCATCACTATAGCTCCCTCTTAGAGCTACCACATGTGACCTGCCCAAAACAAGAGCAATATCAAGGGAAAATAATGGACAAGAACAATATTCTTATGAATAGGAAATAGAAACAAGAACAACAAAACATGAACAGGAAAAATCGTCACTATAGATCTTTCTTAGAGCTATCTCCTGTGACCTTCCTGGAACAAGAACACAAATAAGAAACAAATAACAATAACAACACTTCTCCAGTGTTGCTAATGGTCATTCCTTTGTGGAAACCTACCCAAAACAAAAAAAAGAACATCTCCATGGTAACCTCCATGGAATTTAGAAGGTAACCTGCTTGGGACAAAGAAAACAACCAAGAACATCTCCTAGAGGAGATAAATTCTATATTGCAAACAAGTGCATCATTGGTACTAAACAATGAGCATTTACATAATGGTTATTGTACCAACAATATTCAAGTGTCACTAAACATTTGATAGAAAAAAAAGTAATCAACAATAATAAAACTCTAAAGACTGTTTCCCTGGTTACAATATTGATATAAGATGCAACAATATAAAAATATCAAACTTGATATGAAAACCTGGAGTCTTAATTTCCAAGGAAGGTGCACTATTCCTCTAAATGCACTAGATCCAATGATCCCTTTGGGTCATTGCTTGGACAAGGTCCCTTGTACATCCCCTGCAAACACCCTCATACTCTACTAAATGATATAACTTGGAAACATATATAAGTTCATTCCTCTGAAATTTGTAACACCATCCAAATTGTCTTCTAATTTGAAATTGGACACCATTAGTACATGAGGAAATCACAAAATCAAGATATTAGAAAGTTCAATGTCTAGGAAAATTTCAATAAACCCTAAAATTTCAACTTTGACAGAAAGTCAAACTAAGAAGTGTAGTAGGAGCGCTAGGGCAAGGCGAGTTTGGCTATACAAATTTTTTTCCTCAACTCAACCCAATAAATGCACAACAAGCTTCATAAAGAAAGTTGTTGCAACTGTAGTAGTGGGTTTTAGGTGAAATTTCAACTTTCACCAAGATGCAATCTGAGACCACTAGGGGGTGCGTTAATGTTGGGTATGTGTTATATTCTTTGCATGTGTGTCTGTGGGTGCGTTAGATATGACAATTGTGTCTAACGATCCCTCGTACTAGTGCTCTGTTCATGTCGTGTGCACCGGACGCTTTCCTAGGGAGGTCCCAGGGGGGGCAGGTATACCCCTCCCCTGGTTATGTACAACGTTCGGCAACGGGCGATAGCGCCCCAAATTTTTTTTTTGGGTGGTTTTTGCTAATTTTAGTGGATTTTGCTACTTTTAGCGGTTTTGTAAATTAATCCCAGATTAAGGGATTAGGGTTTTGGTATCTACGAAATACCTAAAAACATTGTATATATATTGTATAGTGAATGGTGAAATTTGATATAATGAATATAAGAAAGGTTTTCCCGGTTGAGGGTTTCCGATAGAAATCTCTGTGTACTATGTGAATGAGGCATTGATTAAATTTTATTTTGCTTAAGAATCTATATGCATTGCTTTACTTCACAGGTTTAAAACTTACATGTGGTATTAGAGCTCTTTTTTGGCTTCAGAGAGACGCCTTTGTTGTTGAGGAGTTGGCTCGGTCTTGATAGATCAAGTTTATCTTGGGTCTGTGATAAACCTGGGTTTAGTGGGAGCTTTTGCAGTGGTGATTTGAGTGTAGAAAGAGGAATGGCAAGCTCTTCTAGAATCAAGATACAGAAGTTCAATGGTAAAAACTTTGAGCTATGGAAGCTGAAGATGGAGGACCTTATTGAAGACAAAGAACAATGGATCGCTGTAGATCCTGGTACACAGCCTACTAGTACACCGTCTACTAGCACACGGGCTACTGGTACACAACCTACCAGTACACAAACTACTAGTACACCGGCTACTGGTATGTCGAAGGAAGATTGGGAGAAGTTGGACATAAGAGCAAGGAGTACTATTTGACTCTGCCTGGCATATTCGGTTTTGTTGAATGTCTCGGGAGAATCTACAGCCAAGGAACTATGGGATAAGTTGGGGAATTTCTATCAATCAAAGTCCCTGGTAAACAAGCTGTTTCTTTGAAAGAAATTGTATCATCTTAGGATGAATGATGGAGATTCCGTGACAGAACATCTAAATGCCTTTAATACTCTGGTAAGTCAACTTGTCTCTATTAATATTACTATTGCAGAAGAAGATAAGTGTATTACTTTGTTATGTTATTTTCCAGACTCTTGGGATAATCTGGTTGTAGCAATTGGTAGTACCACTCAATCACATTGAAGTATGAGGATGTAGTTTCATCCTTGTTATCTGAAGAGATGAGGCGAAAAAGCATGGATGGTCACAACACAGATGCTTTATTTGTAAGAGGGCGTACCCAAGACAGAAACCATGGCAAGCCTTTGGGGTGGGGATCTAAATCTACAGGTAGATCTAAGTCTCCAGGAAAATATTTGAGGAAATTCTGGAAGTGTGGTAAAACAAGGCATTATAAGAAATATTGCAAGTCTACGAAGGTTGAAAAACCAAAGGGATCTGATAGTACCTCTTCCATAGAGGCATAAACCTCCACTGAAGAAGGAGGTGATGTTTACTTGGCATCTACAAGTACACATACAGATCGTGATGTATGGTTGATCGACTCATGTGCGTCATACCATATGACTCCTCACAAGGAGTGGTTCCCTGAACATGAAAAATATGGTGGTGGTGATGTATTCCTAGGAGATGACTCGACAACAAAAATCTTGGGACGTGGAAGGGTTAAGTTGCTGCTAAAAGATGGAAGGATTAGAACACTTCTTGGGGTTTTGCACATTCCAAAACTATCCAGGATCATAATATTTGTAAGCAAGATGGATGATGCAGGATTGGATACTGTATTTGGAAAGAACACTTGCAAGATGGTACGAGGAGCAATGGTGTTGATGAGGGGAGTTCGGTGTGGAACTCTATACAAGTTGCTGGGAAGCACTTATAATAATGGGTGTAGCAATTCTGTTGTCCCTGAATAGAGAAATAAAGAAGACAAGACCAATATTGTTCTTGGAAAGAAGACCATGTTGTGGCATCAAAGACTGGGACATATTGGAGAAAAGGGCCTTTGAACACTACACTGTAAAGGTATGGTTGAAGGTATGTCTAATTGCACTCTGGATTTTGTTTTCTGTGAACATTGCATATATGGTAAACAAAATCGAGTAAGATTCCCATCTGGTGCTACAAGAGAAAAGAGGATCTTAGACTTGATACATAGTGACGTGTTTGGACCTGTTCCTGTTCTATCCCTAGGTAAATCTGTGTATTATGTTTCATTCATAGATGATTTTTCAAGGAACACATGGATTTATTTTCTTAGAAAGAAATCTGAGGTATTTGATAAATTTAAAGAGTTTAAGGCTCTAGTAGAAAATCAGACAGAGAAGAAAATAAAGGTATTGAGAACAGATAATGGTGGAGAATTTTGCGGAAATGAATTCGAAGAATTCTGTAAGAAGTGTGGTTTAGCAAGGCAGAAGACTACTCCATACACTCCTCAACAGAATGGAGTTGCAGAAAGGATGAACATGACACTGATGGAAAAAACAAGGAGCATGCTCAGTGGTGCCGGGTTAGGACAAGAATTCTGGGCAGAGGTACTGGGTACATCATGTTACCTGGTCAATCGATCACCTTCATCAATGTTGGATGATAAAACTCCACACGAGGTATGGTCTGGAAAGAAATCCTCTCTTCAACATCTTAGAGTGTTTGGTTGTGATGCTTATGTACATGTTCCAAAGGAAAATATAAGTAAGCTGGATAAAAA
>ML791876.1:367447-378072 GCA_009831015.1 Picea engelmannii
TACGGGTCTTTCTTCAAGGGTTGACATCAATGACAACCAACCTTAATCAACAAATAGAGCTTGAGTTGGATGATGAAAAATATGAATCATCTGAAGAAGAGGAAGCAGAAGAAGAAGAAGAAGAAGAAGAAGAATAACCTCATTCCCTAGTATTGAGGAGATCTGTGAGAGATAGAAGGCAACCATAAAGTTATAGTCCGCCTGATTTTCGTTCCAATTTTGCTTTATCTCTTACTGATGATGATCCCAAAACTGTCAGGGAAGCAGCGAATTCAGAGGATAGTAAACTCTGGAAGAAGGCCATGGTTGAAGAAATGGATGCCTTGGATAAGAATGAGGCATGGGATATAGTTGAGTTGCCAACTGGAAGAAAATTGGTTGGTAGCAAATGGTTGTTCAAGAAGAAGTTTAATGCATAAGGTAAAGTGGAGAAATACAAAGCTCGGTTAGTAGCAAAAGGTTATTCCCAGGTAGAGGGAATTGAATTTGGTGAGATTTTTTCTCCTGGTTCTAAGTTAACTTTTATTAGATTTCTTTTATCTATTGTTGCTGCTTTTGATCTTGAAGTGGAACAGATGGATGTGAAGAAACATTCCTACATGGGGATCTGGAAGAAGAAATCTACATGAAGTAGCCAGAAGGCTTTCCATTGAAGGGAAAGAAAGAGCTGGTCTGTAAGCTAAAGAAATCACTATATGGTCTGAAGCAATCACTGTAACAACCGTAAATAATTCTAAACATCATTAAGTTTCCTATGCAATTTAATTGCATAAACTGAAACAAAACTTCATAGTATGATATTGATTTTCATAACAACAACTTCAGTAACCTAGATTTATCAATAAATACTGATTTCATGGCAGAAAGAAATAAATACATAACTTAACAAAGTACCTGGTTCTGATGCTAATTTCTGTTGCCTCTGTGCCTTGCTGCTACCTGCTACATAGATCAACCCTGCCACAAACAGGAAAATAACTGCCCAAAACTACTGTCCTCCCTGCCAACTAGGAAAACTACCTAGCTCTAGGATATCTACGGATATCCTGGCCCCCGTGCCCAAAACCTCCAGCAATTCGGTGCCTCCCCTGATCAAAGACCACAGCCAGAAACTCTCTGCTCGCAGCAAGTCCAACAACCCTCCAGAATCCATTCCCCCCCGTTGAATCATCCTCCCGTCAACCTTCCCCTTCCCTTATTCCTCCTTCACCGACTCATGCAGTTACTACTCCAACCACCCTCTGTCCTCTGTCCTTTGTCCCCCCCTGCATACGCAACCATTTTTATAATATTTTTCATTGATCTCTTAAATCTATTTCTCAGGTCCTTAAATGTGATCTGTAGTTAAATTATTACTTAGTTAACCACAATTATTTTCTCTAATTAAGGATTTATCCAATTAGGGTCGTTACAATCACCTAGGATGTGGTACCAAAAGTTTGACACATACATCCTTGGATTGAGATTTGTAAGAAGCGGGGATGATCACTGTGTATATTCCAAGTAGGTTGGTAATCACTTCATTTATGTAGTGTTGTATGTTGATGACATGTTGTTGGTAGGAAATAACATGGATGTTATCAAGGAGGTGAAATCGCAGCTATCCTCCAAATTTGACATGAGGGATCTCGGTGCTGCTAACTTCATTCTGAGAATGGAGATTAAAAGAGATCGTGCAAACAAGAAACTTTGGTTGAATACGAGAAAATATGTTGAGACGATATTACAGAGGTTTAATATGCATGGAAGTAAACCGGTCAAGGTTCCTATTCCTATAGGTGTAAAGTTATCTGCAGATCAGTGTCCCAAGACACAAGAAGAAGAAGAGGACATGTCCCATGTTCTGTATGCCAATGCAGTTGGCAGTTTGATGTTTGCAATGGTCTATACTAGATCGGACATTGTACATGTAGTGGGAGTTTTGAGCAGGTATATGTCAAAACCAGGGAAGGAGCATTGGACAACAGTAAAGAGGGTCTTTAGGTATCTTCGTGGCACCACTAGTTATGGATTGTGCTACCAAGGAAGACCAGGATTGGACAGAGTGGTGGACATACATGGCTTTGTTGATGCAGATTGGGCTGGAGATCTGGATCGCAGAAGATCTACAAGTGGGTATGTGTTTAACCTATTTGGAGGAGCAATCAATTGGATGAGCAAAAGACAAGATGTAGTGACACTCTCAACTACATAAGCTGAATACATGGCAACCACTCATGCAAGAAAGGAAGCAATATGGTTACAAAGATTGTGTTCAGGTATTAGGTTGGTACAACAAGCAGTGAGATTAGATTGTGACAGTCAGAGTGCAATCTTCCTGGCAAAGAACCCAACTTATCATTCAAAGACAAAACATATTGATGTTCAGTATCACTTTGTGAGAGACATGGTTGAGGAAAAGAAGGTGTTGCTGGAAAAGGTTGACACTTTGAAGAATGTTGCAGATTCATTGACAAAGTCTATGAGAACATAAAAGTTCTCCTAGTGAAGAGTAACAATGGACATTGCTGCCTTGGATTGTTGACTATATAATCCCCTGGACCCCTGGATGCAAAGAAAACAACAAGTGGGAGAATGTTGGGTATGCATTATATTCTTTGCATGTGTGTGTGTGGGCACGTCAGATATGACAACTGCGTCTGACGGTCCCTCGTACTAGTGCTTTGTTCGTGCCGTGTGCGCCAGGCGCTTTCCTAGGGGGGTTCTAGGGGGGGGGGGGCAGGTATGCCCCCCTTGGTTACATGAAACGTTCGACAATGGGCGATAGCCCGAGGTAGCGCCCCAAATTTTGTTTTTGGGCGGTTTTTGCTATTTTTAGCAAATTTTGCTACTTTTAGCGGTTTTGTAAATTAATCCTGGATTAAGGGATTAGGGTTTTGGTATCTACGGAATACCTAAAAACATTGTATATATATTGTATAGTGAATGGTGAAATTTGATATAATGAATATAAGAAAGGTTTTCCCGATTGAGGGTTTCTGGTATAAATCTCTGTGTACTATGTGAATGAGCCATTGATTAAATTCTGTTTTGCTTAAGAATCTATATGCATTGATTTACTTCATAGATTTAAAACTTATAGTTAAGCTAGAGAGAGATGATCTATGGAAAAATTAAACTCAACATCCTTCAATAAGTTTCTCAACGAGCTTGACAAATTCAAATCTGTGAAGCGACAAATTATAGTGGCAAACAAAAACTGTGCAGTGGAAATATTTCAACTAGCTTTGATCCCATGTTGATGTTTTATGATTCTCAGATTTGGTAGTTATTGCCTTATGATTAATAACAAGATTCACTTTCATACAACATTTATCATAGAAATAATACACTGAAAATATCAACTATAACAATGCAACAGAAATAATAAGAACTAGAAATATTAACCATGCACAATAGACACAAGAACACAACACAAGAACACAAGAGTTTATCCTAGGAAACCCAACCTTAGGAGAAAACCCAACAAACTTTCTATAGAAGAATTCAATCCAAGACATTACCAGTACATCACCATCAATAGCCAAAATACCATACAAAGAAGATCCTCCCCAAGGATAGCATCACCAAGACCTAGTGCCTTAATAAGATGACCAAGAGAAACCAAGAATATCCTTCCCAAGTGTGGCTCACTCATCAAGATACCAGAAAGCCAGAAAGAGAAAAATTACCAAAAACTGTAGCTGCAACTACCTTGTGCGCACTGCAGAAGGAGATGTCTGACTGTCCAAATGAAATGATCCAGTCCTGCATTTATACTAATCTGGGCATCTGTCTAGGGAAAACTTCTTATTTTGGGTCTTCAAATTACTTTATTATTTTCTATCTTTTAATGACGGGGCTGACTTCTCTTCTTAGGTATTCAATTTCTTCCTGGGGCTTCTGTAATGGTGTAGAAGGGTCTTCTTGTACTTTCTTGTGGAAAATGACTTGCCCAAAGTTGCAAATTTTCAACAAGCTTCGTACCTACTTTTGCAAAGTTGGAGTTGGAAAATTTAATATAACCTTTACTTTTTGTGGGTCGACTTGAATACCTTTTTCTGAGATACGATGGCCAAAAACATTTCCATCAATTGCCATCATTAAGAATTTTTCATTACCGAGGGCGACATTTGGCTCTTTTCACCTTATTAATGTTTTCTCTAGATTGGCTAATACCTCATTGAATTCATCCCTGTATGTTGTGAAATCATGCATATATATTTCCATGCAATCATGAATTAGATCAAAGAATATACCTATAACATCTCGTTGAAAGGTGGCGGGGGAATTGCATAACCCAAATGGTATAACATGGTAGGTTAATGTTCCTCAAGGACATGTGAATGTTGTTTTCCCTAGGTTTTCGGGTGCGATTTGGATTTGGTTGTATCCACTGAATCTGTCAAGGAAAGAAAAAAATTTCTTTCCTGCTAATACCAAGTTGATAAATGGTAATGAGAAGTGGTATTTCTATGTTTCTTTATTTATTTCTTTGTAATATACAAAAAATTTCCATTCACCACTTTTCTTTTGTACCATGACAAGAGGGGAGACCCAATGACCATAAAAAATGGAATAGATGAAGTTGTAAGCAATTTTTGTAGCATTTCTTTGACTATGTACTTCAGTGTTGGGTTCATCTAGCGCTAGGGTTGGAAAATGGGTTTGGCTCCTTCCTTAATATATATGTGATGTGTGCATAGGTCATGATGGATTTCCTTCATGTCAAATTAATTCTAGGCGAAGGCATCACCGTGCGTTTGCAACGCTTGAACCAATCGCTCCTTTTGTTGTTCGGTTAGTCATTTGTTGATTTTCAAGGTTTTCCTGGGATGATTTCTATGGTTTCTATAAGGGATCCTTGATATTTTCCCGGTGGGGGTTCATGTTGTATGGGTGAGACACTTGTTGAGGCTAAAGAAACATGATTTTCTGGTTCCATAACATGCTCACGAATATGTGTGTTTCCTCATGAAGAGGTTAGGCTATAAAATCGTTGATTTCGTCGTCCTCTATTTTATCTCTTATGGCTAGGTATTGATATGTGGAGAGGACTTGGTGGGATTCCCCTTCTTCTTAACTCTCTTCTCCAACAACCCAAAGTGGCGTTTCTAAGTCTATGTTGGGTTTAGAGGGATGGTAGAGGGTTAATTGTTTTTTGGATGTCTCATGAGAGATGGTTGTATTACCTAACCTACAACTGATGTAGGCATCAAAAGTGGCCAACCAAGGCCATCCTAGGATTAGAGGATATATTCCCAAAGAGGTTTTGGGTTGTATAACCATGAAATCATCAGAATATTCCCACAACTCCATAGATATCATTACATCTTCTAGGTTTCCCTCTGGTTTAATGGTTGATCTATCAACGAGTTGGAGGACAACGAGAGTGTCCTTAAGGCATGTAATACCTAAGGCTTGCATAGTTTCGCATGTCATAACATTGATGGAAGCTACAAGGTCGATTAATGTGTTATTAATTACTTTATTGTTGATTTGTACATTAACAACCAGACTACCAAGGTCAGATTATTTAGCTGCGAGAACTCCCCCCATGATTAGGTATAATAGTTTTCCCATGACATGAGCGGTTTGGGGATCCTTTCGTTTCTTACCGGGTTTCCTTAGACAAAGTTCTCGTACCAATTTTGAAGAAATAGGTACATCCTTAATTGCTTGAAATAACAATATTTTGACAGACACATTTTTGAGTTCTCCTAAGAAATCAAACTCAGATTGTATAAAAGGATTTTCCTGGTTTATCATTTCAGGATAAGGTGGGTCTTAAAGTTCAGGGTGGGAATTATCATCTTTCGAAGGTTACTAAGATTGTTTTTGTTCCAATTCTTCATTTGGATATTCCTCATTTAAATATTCAATACTAATATGAGGTTGGTCCTTGGTTAATGTCTTCCTGGATCAAAGGTGAATATCATTGCATTCCAGGGAAGAGATGGAGTAAGTAGGGTAGGTCGCAAGTCCAACAACTTGCATTGGTTGACCTGGCTTTCCATTATTGGGGTTAGGTATGGGTTGTGCAGGTAGTTGTGGTTGATAATAGATGGATGTGGGTGCTTTCATCTGGGGAGGTGGAAGGAGTTGCATGGGTGGTTGCCTCATAGGTTGTTAAGGTCCTCCTATAGTGGGGTTTCTCCATCCCTATTTCTATAATTGGTTTGGAGGAGGAGGATCTACCCATTTTTCTGTTGGCATACCCCATGGTTGATAAGAATATTGCATGGAAGGGTTAGTCCAATATGAATTGAAATATTGAGATTGATCTTAGATTATACCTTGAGGCTTGGGCTTCTAGGGTCGCTTCTGAGAGAAATAACATAAATTTTTTGGTTCTTCGACTTTCTGGTAGATAGATTTTAATCCTGGTAAAGATGGACAATTATGAGTAACATGATCCTCACTGCATATTCCACAAATCTATATTTGATCCAACAGACATTCCCTCCTTGGGTTCTTTGTTCTGCATCTCAGAACAAAGATAACCCATGCTTTTTCTGTCTCTTCCCTCTTTTTGTTCATCTGCAGTGTATCTAGTTGGGAGCTCAGGGAACTAAGTATGTCGGTCTTAAAGTATTCTAACATGTTCCTAATTTCTTCTCTCGTGACTCCACTTCCAATATTTTTTCTTGTTCTTGCAAGTATACCTCTTTCTCCTTTGCCCATTTTTTATGTGCCTATGGAATACTTACGACAAAGTTCCAAGATAATGTCGTAGTCTAACTAAGGAACATCTCCTTCACCCATCATTTTAAGGATTTCTATACAATCATCTCAGATTCCTCTTAGAAATAAGACATGCCATAATTCAAGAGCCAAGTCTCTTTGCTTTTCTCTCTATAGGTTATAAGTAAATTGTTCAACATAATCTTCAAGGCTCTCATCTTCATGCTGCATCATCTTGAATAATTCCTCTCTTCTTTCTTTATCTTTGCAGTAGTATTGGTATTTGTCTAGAAATTTCTTCGTCATTTGATCTCATGAGCAGATGCTATCTTTTCCAAGGCCCTTAAATCTTCGTAGTGCAACTCTCTTAAGTGTGGCGGGAATTTTTTTTAGCTTCTGGGCGTCCGTCACATAGTCGTAGCTTCTACAAAGCATGTCAAACTCGAAGAGTAAGGTATCAAGATATTCCTTAGATAATCCATGGAAGTTTGGCAAGGTTGAATGTAGGATGTTCTTCATTGTGGTCACCTCATCTATTTCTTTGATTGGAAATCAGAAAGTAGAGGGCTCCTCCTTGACAGTCTCGTGTGCCATTTATTTTCGAGGTCCATACTTTGTTTCTAAAGGTGCCTCAGGGAAAAGGAACTCTTCTGAATGATATTGTTCACTGATATGTTCTTCTAAGAGATGAACCTATGTGTGTAGAGACCCTTGTACATTCTTCGATTCTTGAGGAGATGCTTTGGGCTTATTTTTGGCAAGAAAACTTGTTGTACGTGATAAGTAATTTGGTTGATTGATCTCCTTTCCCTCTTGTAATTGACCTGTACTATTAGTTTTTCAAGAGTTTTTGGAAGAGATAATAATTCTACCTTGCTGATCTCTAGCTTTGGGCACATAAAATAATAGAAAAACATTTTACAAATTGCTGAAAATAAACATAACATTTAACCTACTGAAATGAAGAGAATCCACACAACTAAACAACAACTACCTGTTTTTGATAGTTCCCCAACAATGGTGCAAAAAATGACATACTTTTTTAATTAATTTCTTATTAGTTAGAAAAAAACTGAAGAGTTGTACATTTAATTATCAATCCAGGGTCATATCTTACTTACAAACCATTGTGCACCATATATGCAAGAGTAGTGTTGTTTTGCTAAGGAGTTGTAGTACTTTTAATGTCACAAATCAAAGACTCACAATACTTAATTAATTCACCAATCTATACTATTTCCTATGTTGTGAAGAAGAGTAAATATCACACTTGCAGGAATTGAAATCACACTTGTAGAAATGAAATCACACTTGTGGAAATTAAAATCGCACTTGCAGGAAATGAAATCACTCTTGCAGGAATTGTAATCACACTTGCGGAAATTGAAATCACACTTGTAGAAATTAAATCACACTGGCATAAATTGAAATCACACTTGCATGCATTGAAATTATGCTACGATCTACTGGTGAGTTGCTCAAGTATAAAAAATATCTTGTTTTGTTGTAACAATTAAGTGTTTTTTCAATCAATAACAATCCAATAAATCCTCAAATTGCTAAAAATTAAAGCTATCACAAATTGAGAAGAAAACAAAATAAAGTGTAGTTGCGAGTGAAGTTGTAGCAACGAAGCTGCATCACTGAAGAAACCACAACAATGTAAGTTTCAACAACATGAGTTGTAACAATGTGAATTACAACAACATAGCTACAACGTACTAGCAGTGACGGTGTGAATGATAAAACTCAAGAGTTGTAGCACGTCTGTGATTATAACTCGTGAAAATAGAACCAATGCTGATACATATTAAGATTGTTGTTTCTAAAAAAAAGAAATACCATAAAAAAATTGCAATGATTGTTCTACCAAATTTTAGAATTGTAGTAGACTGAGAAATAAAACAACTACATAATTAAATAAGAAAAAATGAAAGGTTAAATCCTACGCTAATATATAGGAAGTTGTTGAATGTGGAGCGTGATTATCTTCCTAATTCAGAGGTCTTTTTTCAGCTGCGTTTGGACCCCATTACCTGAAACATAGGTCCACATGGGGGGGAGAGAAATTTTGGATCCCACCCTTGGCGGGGGTTCATGGGCGACGCCCTTGAAGATAAAGTTTTGGGAAAATTGCCTTGTAAAATGTTGTAATTTCATAGTCAATCTAGATCGTTCAT
Organism: Picea engelmannii; assembly: GCA_009831015.1. Taxonomy (NCBI): domain Eukaryota; kingdom Viridiplantae; phylum Streptophyta; class Pinopsida; order Pinales; family Pinaceae; genus Picea; species Picea engelmannii. Next base: position 376,291 of record ML791876.1, read on the forward strand.
TATAAGGTCGCAGATCTGATGGTAGAAGTTATGTTAGGGTTTTTATCTCTAAAAGGAAACCCTCTTTTATGAGGGAATTGTATTGTGGCTGTGTATGTGAGTGAATATTGTATTCTGAGAGAGGAGACTATGAGATAAAGAAGAGGAAGTTACAATGGGTATGTTGTAGGTTGTATCCCTTCATTTGTTGGATAATAATAAAGGAAGGACCTGGAAATTTCTCTGGTGGACGTATCCCATACTATGTGAACCATGCATATTTGTGTCTCTATTGCGTTGTGTATCTTCTGTGTTTTATTTCTAAATTTGTTTTATTTTATTGTTTTGCGATATTTTTTTTTCTAACAACTCGTATCAGAGTGAAAGGTAACTTGCAGGAAAAGAGGGTTCTTGGTTCGAGTAGGAGTAATTGCGGAAAATGGAAAGTTTAAGGTCGAGAAATTTAAAGACCAAAATTACCAGTTATGGAAGATGCAAATGGAAAACTATCTGTATCAAAAGGATCTTTTCCCATCGTTGGCTAGAAAAGCAAAGAAGTCGATGATCAAAATCTGGACCAGGGGTCAAATTTTAGCTCAAAAATCAACGTTCTCGGAATTGCCTCAAAACGAACGTGAGCATAGCCCTCGTCGTTGCGAATCCAATGCAACTCATTTTGTCTCAAACGGACGTCGGGAGCGAGAGATATCACGATCTGTCCGAATCGTCAAATAGTAAAAAAAAATGGATGCTGACTGTGCAGTCCGTACAGTCCGTATGGATGCTGACGTGGCTTGGCCGTACAGTGACGTGGCAGGGTATGACTCACATGTGGCAGTTGACGTGGCATGCATTTGACAGGACACGTGGACGAATAGATTGTTGACATGTGGCATTTAATGGGCAAATAGTTTGGTGCCACGTGGCCCAGACGTGGGCTGCCACGTGGCACCCCATTTTGGTTGGTTGTAAAATTATGTTGGAGTCCACGGGGTTCGACCCCCGGACCTCCCCTCCGAAAACGCCTTCACAAATCCACCCGACCATTACGCCCGCACTTTGTTTCTTAACACATAACCTTTTGCAATTTATTTGAATTTGAAGTTTTGTATATGTCGGCGGGGGGTCGCGCTGGGGCTTAGCCCCAACCCGTGGTTACATTATATATGGCATACGACCATGGCTCCGATACAAAAGTGCGCGTGGGGTTTTAAATGAATAGCCCGTGGTTACATTATATATTCCATATGACCATGGCTCCGATACAAAAGTGCACGCGGGGTTTTAAATGAATAGCCCATGGTTTTATTATGTTGCATATGACCACAACCAGGAGCGCGGAGGGGAAGTTGGCACGGTTTTGACCGTTAGCCCTTTTTGCCAATACGCACAGTCTTATGGACCATATGCTCGAGTGCTAGGCGGTTAGGGGCTGGAGGCGCCCTAACCGTCCTACGGTTTGCACCATTGGCGCGGTTGCGCCCGGTGTCAGGTTTTTGCGCTTAAATGAGCGTGTGTGCCAGGTTCACTATGGAAGGGTGTGTTTTGTAGATGCAGAGACAACAAGCTTGAAGGAAGGAAATGGAGGAGGCCTAACTTCTTCATCTTTTGGCCGATTGAGGTGCCGTAAAAGCCCAGCTAGGGGTTTCTGGACGTCCTGGATCCATTGGCACTGTTATCAAGGCCATTTGAAGGCTTCTTCTATAGGATTTTAGCCATTGAAGTTTCAACAAGCTCCAGGAAGCTTGAAGCCCTCATTGATGGAGGACATGGTTTGGTGAGCCTATGTTTGTTTTATGTGAT
>ML791876.1:379498-404296 GCA_009831015.1 Picea engelmannii
TCATCTCATCGACCAATGTTGGATGTTGCATCCAACCACTCATCCACGACATAAGAAGCAGTTGGATAAAGAGTTTGGCGAGAATGGAAGAGGAGATTCCATCATTGATGTGTGTCAAGATGATTCACAAGAGGACGATTTCCGGCAGAAAAATTCACCGTTGAGTTGGCTTGGTAAGAAATGGTTGGATTTATTGAGCAAGTAAGACTTTCATTTTCTGTTGTAAATGCACTTTTCAGCGTTATGTGTGCATTTATGGGAAGCATGATAAGTTGCAACAGTTTATCACAACTTGCATGTGAATGCAATTAATTTTGAAGGCATTTTTGTTGTTGCATAAATTTGCCAGGAGGATGTAAAAGATGGATATGATGTTCACTTGTTACAACCATATATCTTTTTCATTTCAACTCTTATGTACCCACATGTTTTGGGTTATGTATTTATGTTTGTACTGGAAGGAGAGTTGAAGAGTCATGCACATGCATTTGTTTTTATGTATGTGTAAGCAGTGAACCTGGTGATGGTTCATCATGAAGGACTCATGATTGTAACATGACTGTGTATCATGTTTGTCGACTTGTCATTTTGGGAAGATTGAGATGTTTCAAATGAGTCTCAACTGGTGTCGATGATTGTCTGACGACTATGTGTGTTGATCATGTTTTTCGACTTATGTTTTAGTCGATGGTGTTTGTTGACTTGTAAGTTGATTTTGAGTACACCATGATGCAAGAAAACGCCATGTGATTTGATGAAGTACGAGATGCGACAGTTGTTTGAAGAGAAAAAGACTGTGTTGGCATCATTTTTCAGTCTTGTATAATTTGTTTTCAAGATTGATGGTTTTCTTGGCTTGTGACAAGATGTCGCAGGAAGTTTTGCAGCCATTGGAGAGCTGATTGTGTTGACGTCAAAGAGTTCTAAAGAGGGACTTGATTCTCAGTGGGAAGGTTGGAAGTCTTCCAAGGACAAAGAGAGCAGTGGGTCAGCAATAGCCAAAGAGCAGTGGTTGAAGGACATAGTCAGTTGCAGCGCAAGGCATGTCGAAGTATTCAGGTGATTGTCGAAAATAATTTTCAAGTAGAATCAGTTGATAGAACTTGAAAATAGACAGATAATCATAAGATTTTGTGGGTCCAAAAGCCTTTCAGTGGGAACGTGTGATCAAAATCTGGACCAGGGCTCAAATTTTAGCTCAAAAATCAACGTTCTTAGAATTGCCTCAAAACGAACGTGAGCATAGCTCTCGTCGTTTTGAATCCAACGCAACTTGTTTCGTCTCAAACGGACGTCGGGAGCGAGAGATATCGAGATTTGTCCGAATCGTCAAACAGTAAAAAAAAATGGATGCTGACTGTGCAGTCCGTACAATCCGTACGGATGCTGACGTGGCTTGGCCATACAGTGACGTGGCAGGGTATGACTCACATGTGGCAGTTGACATGGCAGGCATTTGACAGGACACGTGGACGAATAGATTGTTGACACGTGGCATTTAATGGGCGAATAGTTTGGTGCCACGTGGCCCAGACGTAGGCTGCCATGTGGCACCCCATTTTGGTTGGTTGTAAAATTATGTTGGAGTCCACGGGGTTCGACCCCCGGACCTCCCCTCCGCAAACGCCTTCACAAATCCGCCCGACCATTATGCCCACACTTTGTTTCTTAACACATAACCTTTTGCGATTTATTTGAATTCAAAGTTTTGTATATGTGGGCGGGGGGTCGGGCTGGGGCTTAGCCCCAGCCCGTGGTTACATTATATATGCCATACGACCATGGCTCCGATACAAAAGTGTGCGCGGGGTTTTAAATGAATAGCCCGTGGTTAGATTATATATGCCATACGACCATGGCTCCGATACAAAAGTGCGCGCGGGGTTTTAAATGAATAACCCATGGTTTTATTATGTTGCATATGACCACAACCAGGAGCATGGAGGGGAAGTTGGCACGGTTTTGACCGTTAGCCCTTTTTTCCAATACAGACGGTCTTATGGACCATATGCCCGAGTGCTAGGCGGTTAGGGGCTGGAGGCGCCCTAACCGTCCTACGGTTTGCACCATTGGCGTGGTTGTGCCCGGTGCCAGGTTTTTGTGCTTAAATGAGCGTGTGTGCCAGGTTCACTATGGAAGGGTGTGTTTTGTAGATGCAGAGACGACAAGCTTGAAGGAGGGAAATGGAGGAGGCCTAACTTCTTCATCTTTTGGCCGATTGAGGTGCCGTAAAATCCCAACTAGGGGTTTCTGGATGTCCTGGATCCATTGGCACTGTTATCAAGGCCATTTGAAGGCTTCTTCTACAAGATTTTAGCCATTGAAGTTTCAGCAAGCTCCAAGAAGCTTGAAGTCCTCATTGATGGAGGACATGGTTTGGTGAGCCTATGTTTGTTTTCTGTGATTGAATAATCATTTTTGGCTAATTGTTATGCTCTGAACACATTGGGATAGGTTTCAGAGGCTTTTGAGGACTTTTACAGGTGTTTTTTCCAAAGAGAAGCTCAGGGAAGCTTATGGCCACATGTAGAAGAGGTCATGCCCGGATGAGCCATGATCCGTTTTCAGAGTTCTATTAGTCATTTTTGAGGTTTTTATGTGTTCTGATCTCAATGGTACAGTCTGTTTTTCCATTGGAGTTGAGCAGAAACTTGTAAAAGGAATTTTGACAAATTAATCCCAGAGAGCCAAGTCCATTGATGGAGGCTCAAGGAGATGTAGCCCGGAGGGGGGTGAACTCCTTTATCATGTTGTTCTTGTTGTGAGTTTGATGGTTTATTTGTTGCAAGTTATGTTGCTGTGTTTTTATTGAAAGTACATATTTAACCATTTAAAAGAACATATCCTCACACATAAGCATTTACAAGAAGATACATGAACTTAACACATAAGTTTATCTTGCATATTTTAACACATGAAGCAAGGTCATGTAAAGTTTATTTTAATGAAGTAGAGGGTGCTTGCATAGCATAAAAAGTCAGCCTTCTATTTGAGATCAGTCGGTGAGTATGAAGGATGAAGAATGGGAGACTCTTGACAAAAGGCACTGTGAATGATACGGTTGTGCCTGGAAGCATCGGTGGCTTTCAATACTTCAAAATAAATGATGATGAATTATCTGATGAAGGCATTGGCTACAATACATGAAAGACCCTCAACCTCCAATAAGGTATTTCTAATGAAGTGATTATTTAATATGAAGATGTCAGAAGGTGGGTCTGTTGCTGACCATTTAAATGAATTTAATACAGTTACTAATCAACTAAGTTCTGTAAAAGTGGAACTTGATGATGAGGTTAGGGCTCTTCTAATCTCGTGCTCATTGCCAGAAAGATGAAATGACTTGGTCATGGTTGTAAGTAACTCTGTCTATGGTTCAAACACTATGAAATTTGATGATGTCATTAGTGTTATCCTTAGTGAGGAAATGCAACGAAAAAGAACATGTGACACATTAGGTAATGCATTGACCATGGAGAACATGGGAAGACAAAATGATAGAGGAAAGAGCTTAGGGAATCGTGAGCATTCTCAAAAGGGAAGATCCAAATCTAGACTAGGAAATATAGAGTGTTAGAATTGTGGGAAGAAATGACATCTGAAGAAAGACTACAGAGCTCCAAAGAAACAAAGAGATGGACAACAAGAGAAAAAATAGGAAGAAAATGTAACAAGTGATGTGTTACAAAATGCTTTGGTTCTTTCTTTAGAAATTATTATTAAATCTTGGATAGTGTATTTAGGGGATTCATTTCATGCCACACCCCATAAGAAATATTTACAATATTATGTTCAAGGTGATTTTAGAAATGTTTATTTGGGTGATGATGAACCATGTCAAATTACTGGAATTGGTAAGGTACAAATAAAGAAAAAGAATGGAAACCAGTGGTTATTGAAGAGGTGAGACATATACCAGATACGAGAAGAAATCTAATTTCAACATGGTAGTTGGAAAGTGAAGGATGTATATCTACATTTAGAGATAAGACATGGAAACTCACTAAAGAATCATTGGTAATGAAAAAAGGAGAGACTATAGGTACAATGTATTTATGTACTGGTAATAATGACTCTCCAATATCTTTAGCTTCTACAGGTGTGGATACAACACTATGGAATCATAGGATTGGAAATATGAGTGAGAAGGGGATGAAAATACTTCACAAAAGGAATTATATTCCATATCTTAAACAAGTTGATTTGGATTCTTATGAACACTGTGTTTATGGGAAACATAAGAGAGTTATATTTCTTAGGGTTGGAAAGGAAAATAAGAGTGAAAGTTAGAGATTGTGCATACATATGTATGGGGACCAACTCAGGTATCATCTCTTGGTGGATCTCATTATTATGTTACTTTTATTGATGATGCAACTAGAAAAACTTGGGTTTATTGCATTCAAAAAAAATATGATGTTTTTGAAACTTTTGAGAAATGGAAAGCTTTGGTTGAGAATGAGACATGAAAAAGATTGAAGTGTCTCAGATCATAAAATGAAGGTGAATACTGTAGAAAGTTGTTTGATGATTATTGTTCGTACCATGGAATTTGTAGAGAGAAGACAGATCCAGGAACACCACAAGAAAATGGTGTGTCAGAAAGGATAAATAGGACAATCATGGAATGTGGAAGGAATATGAGATTGCATGTTGGGGTTTCCCTTACAGTTCTGGGAAGATGCTATAGATACTGTTGTTTACTTAATAAACAAAGGGCCTTCAAGATCCTTGGATGGTGGCATTCCAGAGGAGGCATGGACAGGTAAAAATTTGTAAACTACTCATTTCTGAAGACTTTCGGTTGTGAAGCATTTGTCCATATTGATAAATAAAATAGAACAAATCTTGAGGAAAAATCCAAGAAGTGTACCTTTATTGAATATAGTGTTAATCATTTTGGTTATCACTTATGAGATTATGAAAATCATAAAATCATTAGGAGTAGAGATGTGGTATTCAATGAAAAGGTCACATACAAAGATAAGTTGTAGGGAAAGAAACAGGAAAATGAAAACATAGAATACACAATGCTTGATGAAATCAAAGAAAATGAAATTCCAAAGGTACCAAAAAATCAAAATATACAACAATAAGAGCAACAAACACCTCAAACTCCTGCAAGTGTTATAAGATCTACCAGATTAAGTAGACCCCCTGAACGATACTCTCCTTCATTGTATTATTTATTGTTGATTGACTCTGGTGAACCATAAAGTTATGAATAAACAATGCAAGTAGACACTAAAAAGAAGTGGGAGCAAGGCATGTAAGAGGAAATGGATTCCTTCTTAAATAGACAGACTCGGGACTTGGTTCAGTTACCTGCAGGAAAAAGAGCATTGCAAAATAAATGGGTTTACAGGTTCAATGAAGAAGATGAAGGAAAAAAGCGATACAAGGATAGACTTGTTCTAAAGGGGTTTGGACAAAATAAAGGTATAGATTTTGATGAAATATTTTCTCCTGTTGTTAAAATGACTTTAATTAGGACTATTTTAAGTCTTGTGGTAGTAGAAGATTTGCATCTTGAACAATTAGATGTAAAAAAAAGAATTGTCCATGGGGATTGAGGAAGAGATTTATATACAGTAGCCATAGGGGTATGAGGTCAAAGGGAAGGAAGATTTGGTATGCAAGTTGAAGAAGAACTTGTATGGCCTAAAGCAAGCTCCACGACAGTGGTATTTGAAGTTTTCCAAGTTTATGATAGAACAAGGTTATAGTAGATGTCATTTTGATCACTGTGTTTATTTTAAGAGGCTAGAAAATGGAATCTATATTATCTTGCTATTGTATGTAGATGGCATGCTTGTTCTAGGGTCTAACATGCGGGATATAAATTTTCTCAAAAATAAATTAGCTAATTCATTTGCGATGAAGGATTTGGGTGATGCAAAGAAAATCCTTCGTATGAGAATAAAAAGAGACAGGAAAAATCACAAATTGACATTGTCTCAAGGTGAGCACACAAAGAAGGTGTTGGAGAGGTTTAGATTGTAGACTGCAAAACTAGTTAGTACACCTTTGGCCAACCATTTCAAATTAACCAAGGAAATGTGTCCCAAGACACAAGAACATATATAATGCATGTCCATGGTCCCTTATTCATCAGTAGTTGGCAGCTTGATGTATTCTATGGTGTGCACAAGACCATATATTGCACATGTAGTGGGAGTTCTAAGGAGGTACATGAAAAATCCAGGTAAAGAACATTGGGGGGAAGTAAAATGGATTCTCAAGTATTTGAGAGGTACTGCTACTCATGCATTATGTTTTGGAGGTTCAAACACTATTCTACAGGGATATGTTGATTCATATATGGTAGGTGATAAAGATACTAGGAGAAGCACCACAAGGTATTTTTTTACTGTAGGGGAAACAATAGTAAGTTGTATTTTGAAACTAAAAAAGCTTGTTTCACTTTCAACAATAGAAGCAAAGTATGTTGTTTCTATAGAGGCTAGTAAATAAATGATTTGGTTACAAAGGTTTATGGAGGAATTGGGAAAGAAGCACGAGAATAACATGTTGTATCGTGATAGCCAGAGTGACATTCATCTTGCAAAGAACTCAAGCTTCCATTCTAAGTCTAAGAATATATAGCTCATGTACCATTTCATACGATCTGTTTTGGAAGATGGACAATTTTATTTGGAAAAGATATAGACTAGCCGCAATCCTGCAAGCATGTTAAAAAATGTAGTAACCAGGGAGAAACTGAGTTCCTGCTCAGTTTTAGTTGGGATTCAAGTATGAAGGTGAAGATGATAAATTTTCTAGGTCCAAGGTGGATCATAGTCCAATAGGTAGAAAAATAATGTAGAGTTTGTGATTAGTCTCCAAGTGGGAGATTGTTGGTTGTGGAGCTTGATTATCTTCCTGATTATGAGGTCTTGTTTCAATCGCGTTTGGACCCCATTTCCTTACTGGGGGGTGTGGGGTGGATTTACTCCCCACATATCTCACCAGGGGGATCTAGGGGTGGGGGGGGGGGTGACAATAAATTTTGGAGTCACCCCCTAGCGGGGGTTCGAGGGCAGCACCCCTGAAGATAATTTTTTGGGAAAATTGCCTTGTAAAATATTGTAATTTCTTAGATAATCTAGACCGTTCATTATAAGGCCGCAGATCTAATGATAGAAGTTATGTGAGGGTTTTTCATCCTAGAAGGAAACCCTCTTTTATGAGGGAATTGTATTGTGGCTGTGTATGTGAGTGAATATTGTATTCTTAGAGAGGAGATTGTGAGAGAAAGAAGAAGAATTTACAATGGGTATGTTGTAGGTTGTATCTATTCATTTGCTATATAATAATAAAGGAAGTGACCTAGAAATTTCTCTAGTGGATGTAACCCACAATGGTTGAACCATGTATATCTGTGTATCTATTGTATTGTGTATCTTCTGTGTTATATTTGTGCATTTGTTTTATTTTATTGCTTTGTGATCTTGTTTTTGTAATACAAGTACCTAACTAAGGAGGGGGGACTACCCCCTTATATGAGGCACTAAGCTATGAAATCACAATCACATGATCGATCAACACACCATTATGCGAACAAGAATAAGAAACATAACTGTATTACAAAAGTTTGAAAATTACACTAACAACAAAATGTGATTTCTACAATAATTTCCTCCACCTCAGCTCTGGAGAAGCTAAGGTTCTTATACAATATGAATAATATCTAAAATTATACAAGAGACGTATGGACAACCATGATAATCTGACTGTTCATCTGGTTACATCGATTTTTACAAACTTTAGTGAAGATCGAGTGTGTGTTGACTCGATAGGAAAACCAATTCCTCTTTTAGTTGCCTACTTGCCTCCTGTCACCTTCCTATGTGAGTACCATTCTCCAAATGATGGTTGAAACATTAATGATAGTTGTTTTGGTGATATTTTTAATTGGAGTCACAACCATGGTGTACTCGGAGTTGTAGCGATGGTGTACTCGGAGTCGCAACAACGATGTACTCAGAATCACAACAGAAAGAGTGCACTTGGAGTTGCAATAGTTGGATTGTACACATAATTGCAATGGTTACCTGGAGTTGCAACATGAAGAGTGCACTTGGAGTTGTAGCAGTTGGATTGTGTCTGGAATTGAAACAACAGAAAGTGCACATGAGGTTGTAGTAGAGTGGTATTGCAACCACTATGAGGAGTTGTAGCTACTGTATTACTCTTTTGTAGCAGTATTAGTACCTGAAAGTGACATGTTTATTTAAGATATATGCAAGAATATTGTAAAAATGGAATATGGGGAAGGATTCATACCCTAATGACAAGTAAGGCAAATTAGATAAGGAAAGTATCAAAAAGGAAGTGATCAATGGAAAATGGTAAGCAAAAGGTATTAGACGGGTGTTAAAAGTATGCCAATTTAGGCACCCATCAAGTAGAACACATGTCGATGACGTCAGAGTGATGTCCATATGACGTAGTATAACCAATGTGAAGTGGACAAGTGTCAGTACCTGGGTGGAGGATTCTTATACCCAATGATGATGTGTGGTGTTGTGGTTAGTCCATGTGTCATAGAGGTGATGTGCAATGTGTCTAGGATATTTGGAGCCCATCACAGAGTTTTTTATTGAGTCACGTGGATTCCATGTGTTAAGCTAGGTGACAGGCCTTGTTAGGTCCACGTGTCCAAGGTTCCAGCTAGACCACCATATTGGGCGCTCGAAGTTTGAGTGCCTATGATTTAATCGTGGGCTCAGTGGTTGATGGGCTGATACGCCCAATGGAATAGTGGTTGATTCCACATCCATAGCCATGTCAACGCTATATGGTGACACATGGGATGGTATAGGTGGCGAGGGTCCACGTGGACGTATGGGGGTTTTTGGCAAAAGAAAGTATGGAAACTTTGGGAGGCCATAACTTGTGATCTAGAGATTAGTTTTGAGCATGGTTACTATCATTGGAAAGATCTCGATGAGCAGAACTGAATCATAGGGTCAGAATTGAGATTTTAGAGGGGATTGAGAGTGGTGGTTTTTAGAAAGGAAAAGAGAAAATTTGTACATCCCACTAGCTTAATTGAGGTTAGGGGGTCGAGTTTGTTACAAAGTGGTATCAGAGCAAAGTTTCAAACTCTAGGCTTGAATGGGTCACCCAAGATGAATGAGTTTTGTAATATTTTATGTAATGAAAGTTTGTATTTTAATAATTAAATATTTAGATGCGCTAATGAATACTGAAAACAATCTTGAGAAAAATTAATAAGAAAAATGGAGTCTTGGATGAAGACCGTTGAAGTAGATTGATGTTTGAAAGGTCCAAAATTTTCTTTGTCAAAAATTTTGAAATGTAATTTAATAATAGCTTTTTGTTGTTTCACCACATAAGAGATTTTGAAAATTGAATGGTGCAAGTCAACATGGACGATACCTCTCATTTCATAGATGAAGAGTCTGATGGCATGAGGGATAGAGAAACCCCTCCACATTTGGTAGCCATAGTAAGAATTTTGAAGGCAGACAATGAAAGACTCATGAGAACTCATGTAGAGCAGACAAATGCAATATTTCTACATAGTTTGTATGAGACTAAAAAACAATTACAACAAGGTCCAACCAATAGTAATGCAAGACTACGAAAATCAAAGAAATTAAAGATCCATTCATACTCCTAGAAGAAGGGACCAACTCATAGTAAGGAGGGAATAATTTCTTCCAAGAAAAGGCATCGAGATACTAATAGGAACATAACTAGTGGGGATACTTCCACAAAGTTCTCTAGTAGGAAGACCACTATAGAGGAATTGTCCAACAATGAAACTGGTTCAAGTGTTCCCAAGAAGAATAAGAAGAGACACTCACAAATTTCTTTGACAAAAGAATTCAAAAGGGCTAAGCCACCTACCTTTGATGGAGAAATCAAGAAAGGAGAAGAGGATGAATCTTGGCTATTAGGATTAAAGAAGTATTTTCGAGTGCATAATTACTCGGAAAATACAAAAGGAAAAAATAGCCATTTTCAATCTAAATGGAAGAGATTCCATATGGCGGGAGGAAGTCAAAGAAGTTAAGGGGTTAAAAGAAAGCAAGTTGACCTGGAAACAGTTTGAGGGATATTTTAGGAAGGCATACTTATCAGAGAATTTCTTTGATGAAAAGATCAAATAATTCCACGAGAATAATTTAGGACAACTTACCATGGATGCATGCCAATATATTCTTGGAGTTGTTGAGATATGTGCCTTACTTATAGGATGAAAAAGAGAGGATACAACATTTCCTCAATTGGTTGCCACAATCCTATCAGGACAAAATTGAATTTGATAAGCCTAAGACCTTGGAGGATACCATTAAGAAGGCTAAGTGTTACTATGACCAATCCAAGCATAGGCAGGAGCCTCTTAAGGATTGGAAGAAAAATGATAAACCCAAATTTCAATAGAAGGGATTCAAACTATCCCAATATAAGAATCCCAAAAGGAGTGCTCAGTTTGGCCATCCGAGTAGAAGTATGCACCAACACAAATTTCCATCTCAGAGTCAGAACAGGCCAGAGAGAAAGAAGAGGAGCAGAAGAAAGGACATCTACAGTGTCGAGGTTTTGGGGAGGCACATATGTTGAGAGATTTCCCTCACAGACAACATGAAAACAAAAGAGTCTACTATGTTTAGGAGGATACTACAGTTAAATATGTGGCAAGAAGTGTGCCAAGGACTTATGTAGCCGTTGAGAATTGACAATCAGACCATCAAGCCTCTGTGGCGAAATTAGAAGGTATAATTTCCAAATAACCTATTTCTATTTTGATTGACCCTTGTTCTAACCTTGGCTATATCTTTCCCCAAGTTGTTGAAGCGTGTGCCCTATAGAAAAGGAAGCATGCAAAATCATGGTTAGTTCAGCTAGCCATAGGGACCAAGAGTAAGGTATACAAAATGATTGAAGCCTTCCCAATTGAATTGAATGGTCTACATACCCAAGCAATCCTGAACCTACTTCCTTTGGGATCATATGACATGCTTATAGGCATGGATTGATTGGCTTCCCACAAAGTAAAACTAGATTGTTTTAATAAAACTTTGCACTATGAGGATGAAAAGGGAAACAAGAGGGTGTTGCAAGGTATCCAAAAGCTTGTATATGTAAGACATATATCAACGATACAAATCAAGAAGTATAAAATAAAAGGGTGTCCCATGTATGATATACAAGTGTTAAATTCAACAAAAAAAAAAAAACTAAAAATAGAAGACCACCCGATGTTGCATGAGTACATATATGTGTTTCCAGAGGAGATACCAGGACTGCCCCCTACAAGGGACATTGACTTCTCAATAGAACCAATGCCAAGAGTAGTACCTACATCAAAGTTACCTTATAGAATGAGCACGTCGGAGTTGGTAGAGTTAAAAATACAACTAAAATAAATGTTAGACAAAGGGTATATAAGGCCTAGTGTATCCCCGTGGGGAGCAATAGCTTTATTTGTAAAGAAAAAGGATGGTACTCTTAGGATGTGTATTGAATACAAACAATTAAATTTGTCTATAGTCAATCTCTTTTCGATGGAATTCTTACTCAAATCCGATAGGAAGTTTTCCAGAAGTTATAATTCCATCTAATCCATGAGAATTTTGCTGATGGAACTTTTCTCTTAAACGTTTTGGACCATTTTAAAACAACCAAATCATCAATGTATTGAAAAAATGAGTGAATAAAGTTGAAAATTTACCTTGCCGAAAAAAAAATGAACTCACCATAAAAATCGAGTTTGTCTGCTTATTAAGTCACTCCTATATTTATATATTGAATTGTAAAATTTATCTCTAACCTACTGAGCGAGCTTGAATAGTTGATTGCTTTGAGATTCATGTAATAGGTTTCAAGTTAATTCCTCAAACTTATTACCTTTATTGCATGTCTCAATCAATGTCCTTAGTAGATCAAGCATTGTAATCAATATTAACATGTGTATACTCAATACCATCCACAAAACATGAAAAACATTAAAGAATTACCTACAAAATTAAAAAAAAAAATCATCTCTACACATTAATATATATAAATAAATTAAACAAACTCACCTAATAATTTCAAAAAAGCTTATATATAAATATACCATACTAATTAAAAGTTAAGTTTATAAAACACATATATGTTATGTTATCTTTATCTAATAACATAGTAACTAAAATAATAAAAAAATAAACAATTTTTAAAATAATTTTATTTTTATTTTAAAAATAATAGAGTCCCTTAAATTTTTTTAAAATAATTTTATTTTTATTTTTATAATAGATGAGTCGCTTAATATTTTCAACCTGTCATTCAATGCGATTTAGTTTCAAAGAGTTAGCTTCAATGGATTGAGTGGGATAGGAAGACAAAAGGACATGCATCAAGTTATCCATAGGTGATGCTTCCATAACTGGATAATGGAAGAGAAATCCCTACATAATTAAGTAAGAAATAGAAATAATTCTATCGACTCAGGATCGTTTCATCCGAAGTGTGCCTATACGAACCATTTACTAAGGCCTATAATAAAGAAGGGGCCTATAATAAAAAAAAGTGGGGGAATCATCGAAGCTATTATCTACGTGAAAACAACTCCCACTATTTATATAAAGGGCTCACTCATTAAATAACTCACTGTTTCACTTCCCTTAAATAATAATAGGGTTTCACTTCCCTTAAATAATAATAGGGCTCACTTGTTTACCTAAATACACAATTCAAGATCGAGATCCGACATGCCATCAACGACATAGGCACAATGAGTAGAGGCAACATTCGAGCCAGGTCAAGAACCATAGCTTTTTCAAAATCCATTTTTGCGTAACCAATTCGAGATTGAGATAATGACCCATCTCCCACAGTTCGTGATCGAGAGCTAACACACACATATTTATAAACCTTGAACCAATTGAGAATCCAATTGTTAGCCCAAAAGCTAGGGAAGATAATAGTATAGAACACTCAACTCCTCATTCATTCAACTAATAAGAAAGAAAGTAGCAGAAAGGTAGTAGTAATATAAGACTCACCTACTAGTTGATAAAGGTAGTAAGGGAAGTAGTTTCACTCATTCACTCACCTACTCAAGTTAGTAGAAGACAATTTCCCTCATTCACTCAAGGTAGTAAGATCTTTGGTGGTAACGGTGCTTTAGGTTTTTTTTAGCTAGTTCTATTCATATTCTTGATTTCTTCATACTGTGAAGTGACTACAAAATACATATTAACATAATTACAAAATCATATCAACATTGTTTCCAGCTAGATCTATGAAGTCATATAGGGCTCTTTCTTTAAAATATGTAGTAGTTATCTACGGTGACTACATCTCCTTCTACAGTTTCTTCATAAAAGAGCCATCCAATAGGTTGCTTCAAAGCCTTCTTTGATAAATTGTTTTCTTCTGAGTTGAATTTCTTTTGTACATGCATAAATTTGATTGAATCAAATTTATCTTTTAATCTCTCGATCTTGTCTTTCTAGGAATAAAGATATAGCAGGTTCAAATTCAATTTGGAATTAATCCAGTCAATGGCCACCTTTGAGTCTCTAGCTACCATCAACTTTTTAATGGATAATCTAGAAGCAAAAAGTAAAAGATCCCATAAACCTCATAAACCCAATAATTCTTCTTTCATATTGTTTCCATTACTTCCAGCAAAATGAACTCTGAAAAAGTGGCCTGCAGTGATTTTGAGGAAAATACCAATGCCACAAAAATTGTCAACAACTACACCATCAAAGAACACTATTGGAATGTCATCAAAGAAAACTGGGTTGAGAATATATTCAAAATTGTCATCTTCGGAAATACCAGTGTGTTCTTTGATTGAAAGGAGGATTTTAGTGACTATCATGGACTCTTGTCTGTGCCAATTCTTAAATAAGATTTTATTTTTCTATTTCCATATGCCCCAAATCACCAAAAAAGGAATATGCCTCATCTTTGGGTATTGTATAAACCAGAGCATCCAATTTTCTTCTAAGGAGGAACAACTCCAAGCTTCCGGTATCTTTAGATAATTCAGAACACCTTTCCAACTTTTTTGTGTAGTATCATATTTCACAAAGATATGAGTGGTTGTCTCTTCATCTCTGAGACAAAGACTATGATGTAGGAGCATCGTCATCAAAGCGCACATGGAGGACAAATCAACGCTCTAGTGCGCATTTTGAAGAATTTTTAAATTTCAAAGTTGGCATATCAATGTAATATTTGAAAAATATTATAATTAAAGACAATCTTAAATGTTTGGACGTTGAGCCATCGTATGAGATCGATGGGGAATATATTTTCCTTTAATGATGTAGATTGCAGTACAGATCTAGAGCTTTCTCTCTTATCTGCTTGTCTCGAATATTTATTGTAATAAAGCCTTAGTAGTTGATATCTTTTAATTCGATAGGATAGCTCTACAGTAGTTGGAGGGAAAGGCTCGAAGAGCCCCTCTTATATAAAGCTTTGTATTGTTTCCTAAAAGAGTCTGCTGAAGTTATTATTGTAGTTGTATATGTTGTAGAAGTTGCTGAAGCTTATCAAAGTGTATGAACCCATGTATATTTTCAGTTGAATGAATATAATAGAGAAGCATCATTCTAAATGACTGGTGTTGCTATGGCTATGTCTATTTGAATGAATGAATGGTAGGCTTTCTGTTTAAGTGCAATTCTCTGTTATTTACTCATTCTTGTGTTCATGAATGCATTTACAAGGTTGAATGTACGAATCTTTGAGACATTAGATAAGTTTCAATTGTTTCTCTTCAAAGACTTATGCAAGGAGTGCATTGACAAAGTCTGTTTTGACTCATAAGCTCAGAAGAGATAACTTGAGGTTTTATTTGCAAGGAGTGCATGTTGTCTGCAAGGAGTGCATTGACAGAGTCTTTTGACTCAAAAGCTCATGAGGAGTAGATTTAAGCTTTGTTTGAGAAGAAGTGCAGAAGACCTCGCAAGGTGTGCGTAGGTGGAAACATACTTAAGTTCTTTTGTTCAGGAGGAAAAATTGGGTTGAGTAACGAACTGTTGCAAGGCGTGCACAATTTGTCACAAAGAAGTTGATCAGTTGAGAAGGAGACTTGTTGCAAGGTGTGCACATAAGTCAAATTTTGACTAAGTGTCGAAAAGGTGCTCTGAGGAGTCAGAGGTCTCAGAGAAGAACAAGCTCAAAAGAGATAGCGGGCGATAATTATTCGTTTGGGAGGAGTCCTTGAAGGTTTCCCAAAATCAATGAGCAAGATCCGTCCAGGAGGAAGCAGGATCATTCCAGACCATCATATCTGGGAGAAGTTGGGCGGTGGTTAGCCGTGAGTTCCTTCGGATGTTCATGAATCGAAGGATTTGGAGTGTTAAGGAGTGAAAATTGCCAAAGTCCAAAGCTGTGGAGAGATCCTAGCCATTGGTTACAGTGGGGATACATGACAACATATTGGAGAATTCAGAAGATAGAGTTTCGAGAGTTTTGCGCAGAGCAAAGGTCAAGTTTTTGTGAAGTCGCGAGAAGCAGGGAGATCTGGACCGTTGATCCAGAAAACACGTGGCAGAGATTCGTGGAGTTCAGGAGAAGAGAAATTCAGAGGAAAGCAGGTGAGGAAGAGTTAAACGCCCGAGGTGCGAAGTAGCAAAGCTTACAGGAGCCATCGATTTGAGGAGGATGCATGTCATCATATCGCGAGATCCATAATTGTGCATTCGACAAAAGGTAAGAAGCTAAACCTTGATGGTCGAATGCATGGACACATGGTGCCATCTCCATCACTTCGAAGATAGAGCCTTCGGAAGGAAAAGGAGATCGCCACCATTGGTTGTCAGAGGGAGCGCGAACCATAGATCTGGTTTCGAGTAGCTTTGCCGGTTCGAATTTCGCGTAAAGATATATCTGCTGCATCCAAGGCAGTCGGAGTCCGAAGTCATGAAGCGCTTAGGAGGTTCATCCCTGGGTCATAGCCCGATGTCACATGCGGAGAGGGGCAAGCGCTTGTCAGTGTTAATATTTTAAAAAGTGCTAAGGAGAGGGTCAACGGGTTTCATATGACCTACGCCTAAAGTGATAAAGGCCTATGTTAAAAACAAATTGGGGCCAACAAGGGCTTGAAGAGCTAATTCAACTCGGGAATTTAACGATCCTTGACCGGGAGGTCGCACAACCTTGAGGAGAGAAGGGGGGCGGGGTTACATCAAGTGGTATCATAGCTTCAATTTGTGCTCTGTGTGTGAAGAAAGGTTGGCACAATGTCACCTAGAAGACGTGCATAGCCACCTGTAGAAAATCGAGTTGTAGAAAGGGAGATGAGAGAACTTCGAGCAAGGTTGGATGCTATGGAGACGACCCAAAGGAGATCACCTGATGCTTGAGACATCAGTGATGCAGAAAGCCAAGAAAGGGAATTTGAAGAAGTTGTAGCAGAGGACGCTGTAGAGGAACGCTTGCTGAAAGCGGTTTCCAAATTGGGAGCTAGATCCAAAATAGACATCCCAATGTATGAAGGCAACTTATACATTGAATAATTGCTGGATTGGATAGGATCAATGGAAAAGTACTTCGACTATGAAGACGTCGATGAGGAGAAGAAGGTGAAACATGTTGTCACTAGGTTGAAGGGAAATGCAACACTGTGGTGGGATGAACTGCAGGCTGACAGAAGAAGCAAAGGCAAGCAAAAGATAAAAAATTGGGACAAAATGGTAGCCAAGTTGAAAGCTAAATTCATACCCAAGGATTATCAGATAAATCTATTCAGGAGATTGTAGAACCTGAGACAGAAGGGAATGACAGTGAAAGAATACACAAAAGAGTTCTACAAGATGAACATCAAGGCTAGACAGACAGAGAAAGATGATGAAAAATTTGCCAGGTATATCAATGGCCTGAGATATGAAATCTAGGATGAAATCAACATGATGACAATGAGGACAATGGAGGATTCTTACCAGGTTGCGCTGAAAGAAGAGGAAAAGTTGGCCAGGAAGTAGAGTCAGTGAAGCAAAGGTAAAGGAGTTTCCCATGACAAGGCACATAAACCTAAGGGTGAGGCTGAAAAACCACATAGTCACTAAGAAAGAGGAGGAGTTTCCCGAGGAAGACAAAGTGGTGGAAAAAATTATTTTCCTCGAGGAAGAGGAAGAGGCAGAGGAGGAGAAGTGGATATAAACATGTCTTGGGAATTCCTCAAGAGAAATAAAGAAGGAGGTGAAGCTCAAATTTCAGAAGCGTAGAAGCAGAATGTTGAGGTAGAAGGTGCAGAAGATGGAAACTATCTGATGATGAAGAAGGTTCTCTTGAAACCAGAGCTAGAGGTTGAAAACCAGTGCAGAGGAACAATTTGTTCAGAACTGCTTGCAAGACTAAGGATAGAGTATGCAAGGTGATAATTTATAGTGGGAGCATTGATAACTTAGTATCCACAAAAATGGTGGAGAAATTGGAGCCGGAGACAACTGCACACCCAAGTCCATATAAAGTCTCATGGTTGAAAAAAGGACACTAGGTAATGATAACTAAACAATGTCTAGTTGAATTTAAGATAGGAGGATATAGAGACGAGATTTTGTGTGATGTAATTATCATGGATGTATGTCATGTTTTTCTAGAGAGACCATGGCAGTATGACAAAAATTCCATTCATGATGGGAGGAAAAATACGTATACCTTGGAAAAAAATGGTAGGACACATATGTTGCTACCAATTGAGGAAAAGAAAGTGAAGGAAGAAGCCAACACAAGTATACTTCTCATGGGTGGGAAGGAGCTCCTGAGTGAAGTAAAGAAGGAACATGAGATGCAGTTTGTTGTGGTGAGGAAAACCAAAGTTGTCCTTACAATTACTTCTATGGTTGATTTTTCTGAGGAAGTTCAGGAGTTGTTGGAGAATTTTGCTGACATAGTAGTGGATGAGTTTCCAAGCTCATTTCCACCTATCAAGAGTATCAACCATCACATTGATCTAATAGTAGGAGCAAGTTTTCCGAACAAAGCATCATACAAATTGACACCTCAAGAGAATGAGGAGGTAAAGAGACAAGTCCAAGATTTACTAGACAAGGGTTTGGTCAGAGAAATCTTGAGTCCATGCACAATACCAATTGTGTTAAGTCCAAAAAAATATGGAGGATGGAGAATGTGTACAGACTCAAGAGCCATAAACAATATCACCATTAGGTTTGGATTTTCTTTTCCAAGGATGGATGACTTAATGGATTGATTGAACGAAGCAAATTATTTTTCAAAGATAGAATTGAAGAGTGGATATCACCAGATAAGAATGAGGGAAGGTGATGAGTGGAAAACAACCTTCAAGAAAAACAAAGGGTTGCATGAATGGCTTGTTATTCCATTTGGCTTAACAAATGCCCCAAGTACTTTTATGAGATTGATGAATGAGGTATTGAAAGATTTCATTGGTAAGTTTGTGATTGTATATCTGGATGATATACTATTCTTCAGTAAAACTGAAGAAGAGCATTTGAGGCACTTAACATTAGTAATGAGAAGATTGCAGAAAGAGAAGTTGTGGATAAATCTAAAGAAGTTCTCTTTTATGAAAACATAACTCATTTATTTGGGTTTTGTGATCTCTTCAAATGATTTGAAGATGGACCCAGAGAAGGTGAAAGTAATAAAAAAATGGCCATCACCAAGGAGCATATTCGAGGTGGGAAGCTTCCATGGATTAGAAAGTTTCTATAGGAAGTTCATTAGAAATTTTAGTGGAATTTGTGCACCAATATTAGATACAGTGAAGAAGAGGCACAAGTCTTTTAAGTGGACATAAGAAGCTGAGAGAGGATTCAAGATATTGAAGAATAAGATAACAGAATGACCGATTCTGGTCTTGCTAGATTTCGGGAAGATGTTTCAAGTAAGATGTGATGCTTGTGGAGTTGAAATTGGAGCAGTCTTGAGCCAAGATAATAGGCCTGTTGCAGATTTCAGTGAAAAGTTGAATGACACTAAGAAGAAGTACTCCACATATGGTAAGGAATTTTATGCAATAATTCAAGCCTTGAAGAAATGGAGGCACTACCTTGCTCCAAAAGAATTTGTTTTGTATAGCGATAATCATGCTTTACAATTCATAACCAAATAGGAGAAGTTAAATCAAAGACATGCTAAGTGGATAAAGTTTATGCAAATTTTCACTTTTGTCATTAAACATATTTCTGGTAATGTTAACAAAGTTGCTGATGCATTGAGCAAGAGATGTCTGATTTTGCAGGAATTTCAAGTGAAAACCTTAGGTTTCGAACACCTTAAGGAAATGTATTGTGATGATCCAGATTTTAAAGAGGCATATGAAGCATGTGAAAATCTTGTGCTCAGAGACATAATCCAGTGGATAGAGTATTTGATTCAAGATGGATTGTTTTTTAAAGGTTGCCAGTTGTGCATACCGAAGTTCTCAATGAGGGATAACCTGCTGAAAGAAAAACAGAGTGGAGGTCTAGCCGAACACTTCGATCATGAAAAAACATTTGCAGAGTTGAGAAGTTCATACTATTGGCCAGGTATGAGAGCATACGTGAATAATTTTGTGAACAAATGTAAGATCTGTCAGTATGCAAAGGGAAAGAAACAAAACACTAGATTGTATCAACCATTGCCTATTTTGGAGAGGCATTGGGATGCAATAAGCATGGATTTTGTGTTGGGATTGCCAAGAACACAAAGAGGAAGCGATTCCATATTTGTGGTAATTGATAGATTTTCAAATATGGCACACTTTATCCCATGCTAGAAAACTAATGATGCAACACACATTGCAATTTTTTTTTCCAAAGAAGTTGTGAGACTTCATGGGTTGCCTAAGAGTATTGTCTCAGACAGAGACACAAAATTTGTTGGTCATTTCTGGAGGACGTTGTGGAAGAAACTGGGAACAAAGCTATCTTTTAGTTCTTCATATCACCCTCAAACGGATGGACAAACTGAGGTGGTAAATCGAAGTTTAGGAGATTTGCTAAGAAGTTTGGTCACTGGACATCATAGCCAGTGGGATCAAATTCTAGCACAAGCGAAGTTTGCATACAATGACTTAGTAAACAGAAGTATAGGAAAGATTCTGTTCCATATAGTGTATGGAATGAATCCCAGAGGAGTATCATAATTGAGAGATCTAGATCAGAATGAATTCAAAAGCACTGGAGCATAAGACTTTGCTGCAGAAATGCAAAAGCTTCATAATCAGATCAAGGAACAGTTACAGAGTAGCAGTAAAGAATACAAGTGCAAAGTTGATCAACCTAGGAGAGAACTCCAATTTGAGGGGGGAGATCAAGTTCTGACACATCTCTGGAAGGAAAGGTTCCCAAGGGGAACATACAACAAACTGAAGATGAAGAAGATAGGACCATGCAAGATCTTAATGAAATTTGATGAAAATTCTTATGAGATAGAGCTGCTAGAGGATGTGGGTATATCGCCCATATTCAACATTTCAGATCTATATCCTTACAGGAAAGATGATGCTAAAGGATCAGAAGATCAAAACTAGATTCAACAGAAAGAGAAGATGCTTGTAGCAGAAAATATACAGATGGAGAAGATCATAGATCAGAGAATTGGTAAGAAGACTAGGAGAAAAACATATTTTGAGTATTTGGTGAAGTGGAAAGGACACTCAAAGGAGGATGCCAGTTGGGTAAATGAAGCAGATATTCAAAAGCATGGAAGGCCAGTGCAGGAGCTCATGGACATGAGTCCATGAATTTTTTTCCAGAGGAGTATGATGCGGGAGCATCATCATCAAAGCACACATGGAGGACAACTCAGTGCCCTAACGCACATTTTGAAGAATTTTTGAATTTCAAAGTTGGCATATCGATCTAATATTTGAAAAAGATTGTAATTAAAGACGATCTTAAATGTTTGGAGGTTGAGACATCACATGAGATCGATGGGGAATGTATTTTCCTTTAATGTTGTATATTGTAGTACAGATATGGAGCTTTCGCTCTTATTTGTCTGTCTAGAATATTTATTGTAATAAAGCCTTAGTAGTTGATATATTTTAATTCGATAGGTTAGCTCTAGAGTAGTTGGAGGGAAAGGCTCGAAGAGCCCCTCTTGTATAAAGCTTTGTATTGTTGCCCAGAAGAGGCTGCTGAAGTTATTATTGTAGTTGTTATAGTTCTATATGTTTTAGAAGTTGTTGAAGCTTATCAAAGTGTATGAAACAATGAATATTTTTAGTTGAATGAATATAACAGAGAAGCATCGTTCTAAATGACTGGTGTTGCTATGGTTGTGTCTATTTGAATGAATGAATGGTAGGATTTCTGTTTGAGTGTAATTCTCTGTTATTTACTCATTCTTGTGTTCATGAATTCATTTACGAGGTGGAATGTATGAATATCTAATACATTAGATAAGTTTCAATTGTTTCTCTTCACAAGCTTATGCAAGGAGTGCATTGACAAAGTCAGTTTTGACTCAGAAGCTCAGAAGAGATAACTTGAGGTTTTATTTGCAAGTAGTACATGTTGTCCGCAAGGAGCGTGTTGACAGAGTCTTTTGAATCAGAAACTCTAAGCTTTAAGATTTATTTAATAAGAAATATAGAATACCTCGCAAGGTGTGCACAGATGGAAACATACTTAAGTTCTTATGTTCATGAGGAGATATTGGGTTGAGTAACGAACTGTTGCAAGGTGTGCATAGTTGCTCACAAAGAAGTTGAGTTGAGAAGGAGACTTGTTGCAAGGTGTGCACATAAGTCAAATTTCGACCAAGTGTAGAAAAGGCACTCTGAGGAGTCAGAGGTCTCAAAGAAGAACAAGCTCAAAAGAATAGCGGGCGAGAATTCTATGTTTGGGAGGAGTCCTTGAAGGTTTTCCAGAATCAACGAGCAAGATCCATCCAGAAAGAAGCGAGATCATTCCAGACCATTAGATTTGGGAGAAGTTGCGCGATGGTTAGCCATGAGTTCCTTCGGATGTTCGTGAATCGAAGGATTTGGGGTGTTAAGGAGTGAAAATGTAAAGCAGACTCCTCCCTTCCCTCCTGGGTGATCAGGGGATCAAATTTTGCTCAAAAATTCAGAGTGCTCGGAATCACTTCAAATCGAACGAGTTGTGTTGGGTTAGGACATATTGTTGGTGGAGGTGAATTAAAAATTGATCCTTCCAATGTCAAAGTCATTTTGGAATGGCCCAAGCCCAACAATGTGACCAAGGTAAGAAGTTTTTTGGGAGTAGCCCAATATTAGAGGAAGTTTATTGCTAACTTTTCTTCCATTGCAGCTCCATTACATGCTGTGACAAGTGTCAAGAAAGTTTTTCAATGGGGAGGCAAGCAACAAAAGGCTTTTGATACTTTGAAAGAAAAGATCATTTCAATGCCAGTTCTCGCACTTCCAAATTTAAGACAACCTTTTGAAATCCAAACAGATGCAAACAATTATGCAATGGGAGCAGTTTTGCTATAGCATGGTAAGCCCATTTGTTTTCATTATGAGACTTTTAATGGTGCCGTGATTAATTATCCTACTTATGATAAGGAATTGTATGCATTGGTTCAAAGTGTAAAAAAATGGAAACATTATTTGTTGGGGAAAGAAACCATTGTTCACACCGATCATCAACCACTGCAATACTTACAATCACAGACAAAGATACAACAAGCTAGGCACTTCAGATGGATGGTTTTTCTTCAACAGTTTCATTTGGTTATCAGGTATAAGAAGGGCATTTATAACAAAGTCACTGATATGCTTTCAAGGCCTATTATTAGTGCTTCAGTTATTCTTAAGCATAGTCTTATCATGCAAGAAAGTTATGTTGAGCAACATGCTTTAGATACTAATTTCAAAGAAGTATATGAAACTTTGTGTCATTCTAACCATGTTGAAGAATTGGATTACCATGTGCATGATAATCTTTTGTATCATCTTGGCAAGCTATGTATTCCACAGGGAGAAAGTGCAATTGTTAATGTTGAGAATTTGAAATTGTATGAGCCTCCATCGATTGATGATCATGGAGAGCATGTTCAGATTCCTTCTATAGATGATTTTTCCCCAGAATATCTTACAGAACTGCATGAAGACACCATCCTTGACAGGAGATTGCGAACTTCAAAACAAGGAAATGTGGAGTATCTTCGAGTTGGTCTTAAAGGTACAAATCCAAGAAAAGCCAAGTGGATTGAGGTTGGGAGGGTGAGGGAACTATACCCTCATCTTCACCTAGACTGAATATAGTCTTTTGGAGGTCCAAAAGCTTCCCAATGGGGAGGTGTGATCAGGGGATCAAATTTTGCTCAAAAATTCAAAGTGTTTGGAATCGCTTAAAATTGAACGAGAGCATAGGTCTCGTCGTTACAAACCCAACGCAACTCGTTCAGGTTCAAACAGACGTCAGGAGTGAGAGATATTGCGATTTGTTCAAATCTTCAAATAGGCAAAAAAAGGGACACTGACTTTGCAGTCCGTACAGGTTGACGTGGCAGAGTCCGTACGCTGACGTGGCAGAGGTTATGTGGCAGTTTTTGATTGGCTGACAGTTGGGCAAATCATGTTTCGACACGTGGCAGTTTTTGGTTTGTGGTTGGATTCCACGTGGCCCAATCATGGGCTGCCACATGGCATCATTATATACTTCAAGGTTGAATGAACAAGGGTGTAATTTGTAGATGCAGAGACAACAAGCTTGAAGGGGAGACTTGAAGGAAGCCTAACTTCTTCGTTTTTTGGCCAAACGAGGTGCCGAAAAAGCCCAGCTAGGGGTTTTTGGACGCTCTAAAGCCATTGGAGTAGTCTATTGGTCATTTTGAGCATTGTAAAGCACGTTTTGGAGCACTTTGAGCAAATAATAATAATGATCCATTGGAAGCTGGACCAGGAGATGTAGCCCAAGAGAGGGGTGAACTCCTTTATCATTTGTTGTGTTATGTGTTTATGTTCATTGATTATGCTACTATTTATATGCATCTTAAATAAGTAAATCCTATTAATGATGTGTTGCAAAGTTGATCCATTTTCTTTTAACACATAAATTTTACTTGCAAATATTTTCAAGATTTCAAGTCTTCTTCATTTTTAGATCAAGTTGGTATCAGAGCACTGGTTTTTGAAGACTTGATTATTTGCAAGTGTTTTGTTTTCTGATGCTCACAAGGTTGAAACTCACAAGAGGAGAAGGTCAACTTGTGGATCCAAGTTCTCATCCTTCAAGGAGGAAGCATATACAATCATCACAAGTTTCAAGGAGGCATTCACCAAGTATGGCTCATGAAGAAAGTCATGAACATGTTCCTACAGAAGATGAAGATCTCAGAAAGGCTGTCATGGAAATGAGAGAGATGATGAAGATCTTGATGGAAAGGAATGCAGGGTTGCAAGGTGAAGGCTCCAACCCTTCAAAGCATAAGGGAGGAAGTGGTGATAAAACTCCAAATGGAAATGGAGGGAATGGTGCTTCTCCACCACCCTCTCCTCCATCTTCTTCTTCTTCTTCTTCTTCTACCAATTCAATACCTCTTCCGAACTCTCCAAAGGGACATGGTAAAAATCCTTCACAAATTCCTTCATTAAAGCTTGATATTAAATTTGAATTGCCAATATACAATGGAGAAGTTAATGCTGAGAAATTAGATAATTGGATACGTTAGATTGAGGTATATTGTAGGATAAAAAAAATTCAAGATGATGAAACCAAAATTCAGCTTACTTCTTTAAGATTGGATAGTGCAACACTCATTTGGTGGGAATCCAAGACTCAAGAGGACATGAAGAAGCATGGTAAAATTTTAATTTCTTGGAATGATTTTATTGTTGCAATTAAAAAACAATTTTATCCATTGGCATATAAG
>ML791876.1:406254-417728 GCA_009831015.1 Picea engelmannii
ATTAATTATCCTACTTATGATAAGGAATTGTATGCATTGGTTCAAAGTGTAAAAAAATGGAAACATTATTTGTTGGGGAAAGAAACCATTGTTCACACCGATCATCAACCACTGCAATACTTACAATCACAGACAAAGCTACATCAAGCTAGGCACTTCAAATGGATGGGTTTTCTTCAACAGTTCCACTTGGTTATCAGGTATAAGAAGGGCATTTTTAACAAAGTCGTTGATATGCTTTCAAGGCCTATTATTAGTGCTTCAGTTATTCTTAAGCATAGTCCTATCATGCATGAAAGTTATGTTGAGCAATATGCTTTAGATACTAATTTCAAAGAAGTATATGAAACTTTTTGTCATTCTAACCATGTTGAAGAATTGGATTACCATGTGCATGATAATCTTTTGTATCATCTTGGCAAGCTATGTATTCCACAGGGAGAAAGTGCAGTTGTTAATGTTGAGAATTTGAAACTGTATGAGCCTCCATCGATTGATGATCATGGAGAGCATGTTCAAATTCCTTCTGTAGATGATTTTTCCCCATAATATCTTACAAAACTGCATGAAGACACCATCCTTGACAGGAGAATGCGAACTTCAAAACGAGGAAATGTGGAGTATCTTCGAGTTGGTCTTAAAGGTACAAATCCAAGCAAAGCCAAGTGGATTGAGGTTGGAAGGGTGAGGGAACTATACCCTCATCTTCACCTGGATTGAATATAGTATTTTGGAGGTCCAAAAGATTCCCAATGGGGAGGTGTGATCAGGGGATCAAATTTTGCTCAAAAATTCAAAGTGCTCGGAATCGCTTCAAATCAAATGAGAGTGCAGGCCTCGTAATTACAAACCCAAGACAACTCATTCGGGTTCAAACAGACGTCGGGAGCGAGAGATATTGCGATCTGTTCGAATTGTCAAACAGGTAAAAAAAGGGACGTTGACTGTGCAGTCCATACAGTCCGTACAGGCTGACGTGGCAGAGTCCATACGCTAACGTGGTAGTTTTGGATTGGTTGACAATTGGATGAATCATGTTTCGACATGTGGCAGTTTTTGGTTTGTGGTTGGGTGCCACGTGGCCCAGTCATGGGCTGCCACGTGGCACCATTATATTGGTTCAAAATTATATGGAGTCCGTGGGATTCGAACCCCGGACCTCCCCCACCGGTCAAAGCCTTTGAAAATTCTGCCCTACCAACGAGATACGCATTGTTCCTTGATAACTATATGTGTTTGAATGTAATTAAATTAAAGTAATGTTTGTTATGGCGGGGGGTCGGGACGGGGCTTAGCCCTATCCCGTGGTTCTGTTGTGTTAACATGTGACCATACCAATAACATATGCACGGGAGTTGTATTATAAATGGAGCCTAGTCCAGGGGTTAACACATAATCACAGTTCAAACGCGCGGGGTTTACGTTTAAGCCTCTGGTCACATGACCTATGGCATGTGACCTTGCCACGGAGCGCGCGGGGAAGTTATGATTTAAACTTAGCCCTTTTTATATTTGCGCGGGGTCACATGGACTCATGTGCCCACGAGCTTGGCGGTTAGGGGCTAGCGCACCCATAACCATCCTACAGTTCGCACCGTTGGCGCGGTTGCGTCCGGTGCCAGGTTTTTGCGCTTAAATAAGCGTGTTTGCTAGGTTGAATGGACAAGGGTGGGTTTTGTAGATGCAGAGACAACAAGCTTGAAGAGGAGACTTCAAGGAAGCCTAACTTCTTCATTTTTTGGCCAAACGAGGTGCCGAAAAAGCCCAGCTAGGGGTTTTTGGACACTCTGAAGCCATTGGAGCAGTCTGTTGGTCATTTTGAGCATTGTAAAGCACGTTTTTGAGCACTTTGAGAAAATAATAATAATGATCCATTGGAAGCTGGACAAGGAGATGTAGCCCAAGAGAGGGGTGAACTCCTTTATCATTTGATGTGTTATGTGTTTATGTTCATTGATTATGCTGCTGTTTATATGCATCTTAAATGAGTAAATCCTTTTAATAATGTGGTGCAAAGTTGATCCATTTTCTTTTAACACATAAACTTTACTTGCAAATATTTTCAAGATTTCAAGTCTTCTTCATTTTTTTACATCACCGGGGATCTGTGACCTCCCGGTCTTGGATCTTCAAATTCCTGAGCTGAATTGGCTCTTCGAGCTTTCAATAGACCCCGAATGCTCAACGCACAGGTCCCTTTTACTATTATCCACAGGGTCAACTATCCGTGACTCCGCTCTCCACGCTCTGGGTAACACCAACTTCGTGAGTACTAGCCCTGCACTAGTCTATTCCTCCTAAGTGACCACAAGCTATGACCATGGACCAACTCCATAGCGATTTCAGGCTTCAGAGATATCGCGATCTCTGACTTCAAATCTTTCCGAAACGCTCTCCTCTGAAATTCTGGATCTCTACCACATGTCTCCTTGGATTTTGATGACCCAACAATGTTTCAGTTTTCGTGACTTCGTGAAACTCTTGTTCACATCACACACAAACCTCTAGACTCTCGAATTCAAGATCTCCTAATTCGCTTCCATGTATCCTCTTCATAATTGACAATTAATATTACTTCGTGACCTCGGGAGTACATGACTCTTCTGTTACAACACCTCCAAAATTCCTGAACCATGAAGTGCCAAAATTCTTTATGGTCAACCTCCCCGTAATTCTCCCAGATCTGATGGTTTGGAACAATCTCGCCTCCCTCCAAAACGGATCTGGTTCGTAGAATTTTGGGAAACCTTAAAGGGTTATTCCCTTTGAATATTTCTCACCACTCTCCCTCCTAAGCTTGTCCTCGAATTCTTTGTTCCTCTGAATGCTATCTTCGACACTTAGTCTAATTTTAAGCCTGTGCACACCTTGCAACAGGTTCTCCTCCACAACTCAATTTCTTTGTGGATGATTGTGCACACTTTGTGACTGTTCTCCAACCACTTCTTTGCGACTAAAGTCATGCTACTCCTCTTGAGCTTATGAGTTTGAGACTTTTTCATGCACTCCTTGCGGACAAACTTCCTTCAATATTGACCATTGAAGGATAACCTTTCACTCCTTGCAACAATTATTTTACACTTGATTGTTCCTCCTGAACAATATGACTCTAAGTGTAATTCCTCCTACACGGAAACTTCAACTATCTCAGCTAAACTTCTGAGTCAAAATAGACTCGGTCACGCACTCCTTGCGGACGCCTATGCATTCTTTGCATACATAAGTTTCACGCTACCTCTTTTGAGCTTCAAGTTGAAATAGACTCAGTCACACACACCTTGCGAAAGCTATGCACACCTTGCACTTGCTCATAGAAGAGAAACAATTGAAACTTAGTCAATCTTCATAGCGATTCATACATTCAACCATGTAAATGCATTCATAAACCACAAGAACAATAAGTAATAGAGAATTTCGAATAAATAGACAATCTACCGTTCATTCATCTAGATAGACACAACAACACCATACATTTGGGACAATGCTCCTCTGTTATATTCATTCAACAGTCATATACATGGGTTCATACACTGTTCTTCAACACTCTACAACATATACAATAGATTCAACAACTCATCAACAATTAGAGAGCCAACAACAACCATTTTTTTTTTAGTGGCCACCTATACAATGGATCCAATAGCCTCTTCAACTATCAGCTATCATCATCCTCTTTTGGGCAACAATACAAAGCTTTTATACAAGAAGGGCTTTCGAGCCTTTCCCTCAAACTACTCTAGGCTATCCTATCGAATTAAAAACATTCAACTACTTAATATTTATTACAATAAATATTCGAGTCAGATAATAAGAGAGATAGCTCCATATCTGTACTGCAATATTTAACATTAAAGAAAAATATGTTCCCTCATCGATCTTATGCGATGAATCAACCTCCAAACATTACAGATGTTCATAAATCAAAATATTTTCTAGATATTACATTAATATGCCAAATTTGGAATTCAAAATACTTCAAAATGCACGATAGTGCGCCCAATTGTCCTCCACACGTGCTTTGCTGGTAATGCTCCTAAATCATACTCCTCTGGTTGAAAAATTCATGGACTCCTGCACCGACCTTCCATGCTTCTGGATGTCCACTTCACCGACCCAACTGGCATCTTCTATTAGGTTTCCTTTCCACTTTACTAAATACTCAAAATACGTTTTCTTTTGGGTCTTCTTGCCAATCCATCGATCCACGATCTTCTCCATCTACGACTTCTCTGCTACAAGCATATGCTTTTCCCACTGAATTTCCTTATGGTCCTATGATTCTCTGGCTCCATATGCCTTATACAAATACATGTCTGCAATGTTGAATATGGGAGATATACCCACATCCTCTAGAAGTTCTATTTCATAAGCATTCTCACCAAATCTTCTCAGGATTTTACACGGTCCTATCTTCTTCAGTTTTAGCTTTTTGTATGTTCCCCTCAGAAAAATCTCCTTCCTTAAATGTGCTAGAACTTGATCTCCAACTTCAAATTCAAGTTGCATCCTATGTTTATCAACTATGTGCTTATACTCATTGCTACTATCCTGCAACTGTCTCTCAATCTGATCATGGAGCTTCTGCATTTCTGCAGCGAAGTCTTCAACTCCAACACTCCTAAATTCGTTCTGCTCCAGGTCTCTTAACTATGACACTCCCCTTGGATTCATTCCATACACTATTTGAAATGGAATCTTCCCAATGCTTCTATTTACGAAGTCATTGTATGCAAACTCTGCTTGTGCTAGAATTTGATCCCACTGGCTATGATGTTCAGTGACCAAACTCCTCAGAAAATCTCCAAAAATCCGGTTTACTACCTTAGTCTGTCCATCTGTTTATGGGTGATATGCAGAACTAAAAGATAGTTCTGTTCCCAACTTCTTCCTAAACGTTCTCTAGAAATGACCAACAAATTTGGTGTCCCTGTTTGAAACAATACTCCTGGGAAATCCATGGAGTCTCATAATCTCTTTGAAAAACAAATTTGCAACGTGCATTACATCACTGGTCTTCTCACATTGGATAAAGTGTGCCATCTTTGAAAATATTTTAACTACCACAAATATGGAATCACTTCTTCTTTGTTTCCTTGGCAATCCCAACACTAAATCCATGTTTATTGCATCCCAAGGCATCTTTGGAATAGAAAATGGTTGATACAACCCAATGTTCTGTCTCTTCCCCTTTGCATACTGACAAATCTTACATATGTTCATGAACCTATTTACTTCTGCCGTCATACCTGGCCAATAATACGAACCGTTCAACGATGCAAACATTTTTTCATGGCCGAAATGTTCGGCTAGACCTCCGCTATGTTTCTCCTTCAACAGGTTTTCCCGCATCGAGCGTTTTGGTATGCACAGCTGGAAACCTTTGAACAACAATCCATCTTGAATCAAATATTTGGCCCATTGAATTCTATCTCTGAGCACATGATTTGCGCATGCTTCATATGCTCCTCTGAAATATGGATCATCACGATACATTTCCTTAAGGTGTTCAAACCCCAAGATTTTCACTTGAAATTCCTGCAGAATCAAACTTCTCGTGCTCAATGCATCGACAACCTTGTTAGCATTACCAAAAATATTTTTAATAACAAAAGTGAAATTTTGGATAAATTCTATCCACTTAGCATGTCTCTGGTTTAATTTCTCCTGTCTGGTTATGAATTGCAAATCTTGATTATTGCTATACAAAACAAACTCCTTTGGTACAAGATAGTGCCTCCATTTCTTCAAAGCTTGAATTATGACATAAAAATCCTTATCATATGTGGAGTACTTCTTCTTACTATCATTCAACTTCTCACTGAAATATGCAACATGTCTATTATCCTGGCTCAATACTGCTCCAATTGCAACTCCACTCACGTCACATCTCACTTGAAATGTCTTTCCGAAATCTAGTAAATCCAGAATCAGTTGTTCTGTTATATTATCCTTCAATATATTGAAGCTCTTCCCAGCTTCTTTTGTCCATTTGAAAGAATTGTGTCTTTTCTTCACTGTATCCATCATTTGAGAACTAATCCCGCTAAAATTTCTGATGAACTTCCAATAGAAACTTGCTAATCCATGGAAGCTTCTCACCTCGTAGATATTCCTTGGTGACGACTATTCTCTGATTGATTTCACCTTTTTGGGATCCATCTTCAATTCATTTGAAGAAATCACAAAACCCAAATATATAAGTTCTATCTCCATGAAAGAGGATTTTTTCAAATTAATCAACAACTTCTCTTGCCGCAACCTTCTCATCACCAATGTTAAATGTCTCAAATTCTCTTCTTTAGTCTTGATAAAGACCAGTATATCATCCAGATATACAATCACAAAATTGCCAATGAAATCTTTTAACACTTCATTCATCAGTCTCATAAAAGTACTCGGGGCATTTGTTAAGCCAAACGACATAACAAGCCATTCATGCAATCCTTCATTTGTCTTGAATGTTTTTTTTTCCACTCATCACCTTCTCTAATCCTTATTTTGTGATATCCACTTTTCAAATCTATCTTTGAAAAATAGTTCGCTCCACTTAAACAATTGATAAAGTCATCCATCCTTGGCAATGGAAATCTGTACCTGATGGTGATGTTGTTTATGGACCTTGAGTATGTACACATTCTCCACCCTCCATCATTCTTCCAACTCAATACAGTTGGCACTGCACATGGACTCAAGATTTCTCTAACCAATCCTTTGTCTAACAGATCCTGAACCTGTCTTTTCACCTCCTCATTCTCTTGAGGTGCCAATCTGTACACTGCTCTGTTCAACATGCTTGCTCCTGGTATAAATCAATGTGATGGATGATACTTCTGATAGGAGGAAATGAGCTTGGAAACTCATCCACTACTATGTCAACATAATTCTCTAACAGTTCCTGGATTTCCTCAGGGAAATATTCCACATAAGTACTTGTAAGGATAACTCTCGGCTTCCTCACTACAACAAACTGCATCTCTTGTTCCTTCTTCACTTCACTCAAGATCTCCTTCCCACTCATGAGAAGTATGCTCGTGCTAGCTTCATCCTTCACTTTCTTCGCTTCAATTGGAAACAACATGTGTGTCCTACCATTCTTCTCCAAGGTGTAAATATTTTTTTCCCCATCATGGATGACATTCCTATCATATTTCCATGGCCTTCCCAACAAAACATGAGATACGTCCATGGGAATCACATCACAAAGAACCTCATCTCTATATCCACCTATTTTAAATTCAACAAGGCATTGTTTAGTTATTGTTACCTGGTGACCCTTCTGCAACCATGAGACTTTCTAGGATGTCGGATGTGCAGTCGTCTCCAACTCCAATTTCTCCACCATCTCTGTGGATACTAAGTTGTCAGTGCTCCCACTGTCAATTATTACCTTGCAAACTCTATCCTTAGTCTTGCAAGTTGTTCTAAACAAACTTTTCCTCTACATTGGCTTTTCAATCTCTGGCTCTTGCTTCAAAAGAACCTTTTTCATCATCAAGGATTTCCCATATTTTGCACCTTCTACCTCTATATTTCACTTATGCGCTTCTGAAATGTGAGTTTCGCTTTCTTCTTTCTTTCTCTCGGGGAATTTCCAAGACATGTGCCCTATTTTTCCACAGGCATAACATCTTACTTCTCCTCCTCTTTCTCGAGGAAAATAACTCCTACCATTGGATTGTCTCCCTCGGGAACTTCCTCCTCTTTCAGAGTGATTATGTGGTTTTTCCGTCTCACCCTTGGAATTTTGCGCCTTGTCATGGGAGATTCCTTTGCCTCTATTTGGACTTCGTCCCCTGCCTCTCTGAATTTTTTTTTCTAGCCAACTTCTCCTCTGCTTTGAGCGCAATCTGATAAGTATCTTCCACGATTCTAACTCTCATCATGTTGATCTCGTCTTGGAGTTCATATCTTAGGCCATTGATGTACCTGACAACTTTTTCCTTCTCTCTCTCTTTCTTTCCATCCCTGATGTTCAGTCTGTATAACTCCTCTGTGTATTCCTTCATAGTCATTCCCTTCTGTCTTAGGTTCTTCAATCTCCTGAACATGTTTATCTGGTAATATTTGGCTATGAATTTATCCTTTAGCTTGGCTACCATTCTATCCCAACTCTTAATCTTTTGTTTTCCCTTGCTTCTCTTGTCAGCCTGCAGTTCATCCCACCACAATGTTGCATGCCCTTTCAACCTAGTGACAACATGTTTCACCTTCTTCTTCTCATAGACATATTCATAGTCAAAATACTTGTCCATTGCTCGTATCCAATCAAGCAATTCTTCAGTGTCTAAATTACCTTCATACATTGGTATGTTGATCTTCACTCTAGCTCCCAACTTGAAAAATGCTTTTAGTAAGCGTTCTTCCACAACATCCTCGACTACAAATTATTCAACTTCCACTTATTCATTCTCTGCATTGCTGACGTCTCTAGCATCAGGTGCTCTTCTTTGTAACTGTTTCCATGGCATCCAACCTTGCTCTGAGTTCTCTCATATCCCTCTCCATAGATCTATTTGCTACGGGCGGCTCTGCATGTCTTCTAGGTGACATTGTGCTGATGTACTAATACCACTCGATGATATCAATCTACTTATCCATCTCCTCTTTCTACATAAATCAATTTTGTGCTTGCTCTGATACCACTTGACGCAGACCCACCCTTCCCTCCTGGGGATCTGTGACCTCTCGGTCTTGGATCTTCGAATTCCTGAGCTGAATTAGATCTTCGGGTCTTCAATAGACCCCTAATTCTCAACGCACAGGTCCCTTTTACTATTACCCGCAGGGTCAACTATCCATGACTCTGGTCTCCACACTTTGGGTAACACCAACTTCATGAGTACTAGCCCCGCGCTAGTATCTTCTTCCTAATTGACCACAATATATGACCGTGGAACAACTCCTTCGCGATTTTGGGCTTCAGAGATATCATGATCTTTGACTTCAGTTCTTTCTGAAGCGCTCTCCTTCAAAATTTTAGATCTCTGTCACGTGTCTCCTTGGATTTTGACGGCCCAACAATGTTTCAGGTTTCGCAACTTTGCGAAAATCTCGTTCACCTCAAAAACAAACCTCCGAACTCCCGACTTCTGGATCTCCTAATCTGCTTCCATGTATCCTCTTCGCAACCAATGATTAAGATTACTTTGTGACCTCGCGAGTTCGCGGATCTACTCTTACAACACCTCCAAAATTCCCAAACCACGAAGTGCTGAAACACTTTATGATCAACCTTCGTGTAATTCTCCCAGATCTGACGATCTGGAACAATCTCGCCTCCCTCCGAAATGGATTTGGTTCGTAGAATTTTGGGAAACCTTAAATGGTTCTTCCCTTTGAATATTTCTCACCACTCTCCCTCCTGAGCTTGTCTTTCCTCGACTTCGTTGTTCCTCCAAATGCTATCTTCGACACTTAGTCTAATTTTCATCCTATGCACGCCTTGCGACATGTTCTCCTCCACAACTTGATTTATTTGTGGATGATTTACACACTTTGTGACTGTTCTCCAACCACTTCTCTACGACTAAATTCACGCTAATCCTCTTGAGCTTACAAGTCTGAGACTTTGTCACACACTCCTTGCGGACAAACTTTCTTCAATCCAGACCAATGAAGGATAACTTTGCACTCCTTGCAACAATTCTTTTACACTCGATTGTTCCTCCCAAACAATATGAATCTGAGCGTAATTCCTCCTACATGCCAAATTCAACTATCTCAGCTGAACTTCTGAGTCAAAACAGACCCAGTCACACACTCCTTGTAGATGCCTATGCATACTTTGCATACATAAGTTTCACCCTACCTCTTCTGAGCTTCGAGTCGAAACAGACTCGGTCACACACACCTTGCATACACTATGCACACCTTGCACTCGCTCATAGAAGAGAAACAATTGAAACTTATTCAAGCTTCACAACGATTCATACATTCAACCATGTAAATGCATTCATAAACCACAAGAACAATAAGTAACAGAGAATTTTGAATAAATAGACAGTCTACCATTCATTCATCTAGATAGACACAACAAAACCATACATTTGGGACAATGCTCCTCTGTTATATTCATTCAACAGTCATATACATGGGTTCATACACTATTCTTCAACACTCTACAACATATACAATAGATTGAACAACTCATCAACAATTAGAGAGCCAACAACAACAATTTTTTTTTTTAGTGGCCACCTATATAATGGATTCAACAACCTCTTCAACTATCAACTATCAACAACCTCTTCCGGGAAACAATAGAAAGCTTTTATACAAGAGGGGCTCTTCGATCCTTTCTGTCCAACTACTCTAGGCTATCCTATCGAATTAAAAGCGTTCAACTACTTAATATTTATTACAATAAATATTCGAGTCAGACAGATAAGAGCAAGAGCTCCAGATCTGTACTGCAATCTTTAACATTAAAGAAAAATACGTTCCCTCATCGATATTATGTGATGAATCAGCCTCCAAACATTAAATATGTTATAAATAAAAATCCTTTCCAGATATTACATTAATATGCAAACTTTGGAATTCAAAATACTTCAAAATGTGCGCTAGTGCGCCCAACTGTACTCCACACGCGCATTGCTAGTGATGCTCCTGCATCAAAATCGCCGAATTTTTAATCTGTGGAGAGATCCTAGCCATTGGTTACAGTGGGGATACATGGAAACAAATTGGAGAATTTGGAAGATAGAGTTCTGGGAGTTTTGCATGGAGCAAAGGTCAAGTTTTCGAGAATTCACGAGAAGCGGGGAGATCTTGAACGTCTATCCAGAAAACACGTGGCATAGATCCATGGAGTTCAGGAGAAGAGGACTTCAGAGGAAAGCATGCGGGGAAGAGCTAAAATGACCGAGGCGTGAAGTAGCAAAGCTTACAAGAGTCGTCGATCTGAGGAGGATGCGTGTCGTTAGATTGCAGGATCCATAATTGTGCATCCAACAAGAGGTAAGAAGCTAAACCTTGACCATCAATTGCGTGGAAACGTGGTTCCATCTCCGTCACTTCGGAGATAGATCCTTCAAAAGTAAAATGATATTTCCACCATTGGTTGTCAGAGGGAGTGCGAACTGTAGATCTGGTTCCAAGTAGCTTTTCCGGTTTGGAGTTCACGTAAAAAGAGATCTATTACATCCAAGGCAACCTGAGTCCGAAGTCGCGAAGTGCTTAGGAGTTTTATCCCTGGGTCACAGCCTGAGGTCACATGTGGATAGGGGCTAGTGGAAGGAGCTATCCCCCGTCAGCGTTAAGATTTTAAAAAGCGCTAAGGAGAGGGCCCATGGGTTCCATATGACTTGCGCCTAAAGTGATAAAGGGCTGTTGTTTGCACTCTTTTCATCGTTTGATGAGCAAAAAGTGAGTGCTTACATGCCTAGTTGGGCTCTGCTAGTCATGACAGCTGTATGGTAAAAGGTTAGAAAGAAAACAACAAAGCTACTAACAAGAATTAAACAAAAACTAAA
>ML791876.1:445538-504681 GCA_009831015.1 Picea engelmannii
GAGGAGGAGGAGGAGGAGGAGGATGATGATGATGATGATGATGATGATGATGACGACGACGACGACGACGACGACGACGACGACGACGACGACGACGACGAAGAACTTCCACCAAGACCAAAGATGATTATGATGATGATGACGACGACGACGACGAAGAACTTCCACTAAGACCAAAGATGATGATGATGATGATGACGACGACGACGACGATGAAGAAGAACTTCCACTAAGACCGAAGATGATGATGATGATGATGATGATGATGACGACGACGACGACGACGACGACGACGATGATGAAGAAGAACTTCCACTAAGACCGAATTGGTTTATCAAACCTTAAGAGGGTAAGTGATTACTTGAGATTCTTTAAAATTTTGTTTCTGTACTGAAAAAGCATTAAGAGAAACACATAATATGAAACCTAGGTTTAAGAAAATGATATAAACTATAATGATAACATTAATAAAATTTCTCTAAAAACATTTTTATAAAACTTCTAATAACATATTTAATAGTAACTAAATAACAATAATCTAAAATCTTGAAAAATCTAAAAGCTTGAAATGGTAGTATTAAAATTACATTATTGTGAGATTATATAATTTGAAATGGTAATATTAAAATTACATTATTTAATAATAGTAACCAAATAATAATAATCTAAAAATTTGAAATGGTAGTATTGAAATTACATTATTGTGAGATTATATAATT
Source organism: Picea engelmannii (assembly GCA_009831015.1). NCBI lineage: Eukaryota > Viridiplantae > Streptophyta > Pinopsida > Pinales > Pinaceae > Picea > Picea engelmannii. The sequence goes on from ML791876.1 coordinate 446,258, forward strand.
TGGTCATATTAACAATAATATAAAATCTAGGTTTAAGAAAAGGATATAAACTATAGTGATAATATTGATAAAAGTTTTTCGAGAACATTTTTATAAAACTTCTAATGACATATTTAATATTGACCCAATAACAATAATCTAAAAACGTAAAATAGTAGTATTAAAATTACATTTCTATAAAACTTCTAATAACATATTTAATATTGAACAAGACATTTAATATTTTTTTTTTAAGTTAAAAATAGTTGGAGCCTATTATATTATCATTGCCAAAATACAGAGCTGTGGGGGATGCCAGCTGTCCCGCCTAAGCAGGAAACCGAGACAGCTGGACATCCCTGTCCATGTAACATCATAGTTGCAGAGTAAGCAGTAATTAGCAAAATTTGCGCTGCTATCTCTCGCCCGTAGGAAACCAGGAGTAGCAGGCCGCAACATAAGACTGATGTTTTCATCTAAAACTAAGACATATAGAAAGCTATCTGTCCACATGCATAGACTATTAAAACAAAACCACAAGCAAAGTCTGGGTCTGGACATCAAGTAACCTCGGAGCCATGGTGAGTGTCGTCGTTCACAGTGTGCCGCCATCGCGCTGGAAATGCGTAACCTCTGGCACATGTCGGGCATTGTTTCTTCGGCGTGGCTCTTGAGTGCCCAGCGAAGAACATATCTAGCCTCTGCTCCAGCCTCACGATGCAGAAGGTCTGGTCCTCTAGGAGATTTCTCACATCAAAGATGAGGTTGAGATAACCTCCGTCGACTGAGGGTGGCTATGCCTGGCTGGTGTCTGCGGTCGCTCCATGCTCTTTATCTCCCATTTCTGCTCTGGTGGGTTCAGGAGGAACTTCTTCCTCCACATAGCAAGGAGGGTATGGTTCTTCTTTGCTGTTGTCGCCGTGGTTGCTCGTTCTGCTTGCCATTCCTGGGGTGCTGTCCAAACCAAAGTGCGAGCGTGGGTTCCAGTTTTTTGGGACCGTGAACAAGGTGTGCGCAGGGAGGCTTTCCATTCCTTCGTCCAGGATCACCTCCTTGACAATTTCCATTCCCCTCATCCTTCGTCGTCTGGTAGCCACTGCCAATGCCTTTTCAAAATCCGCCTTTCTCTTTCGACGCGACTGCGCTGCATGCCAAGCCGCCCCTCTTCGTGGTGTCCCTCTGATTCTTGGCATGGTGATGCAGAGTGACAGTGCGGCCAAGCGAAGTGGCAACACCAGTCAAACGAGAGCAAACTTGTTGCGATGCCAATGCTTCCCAGAGACAGAGGTTCTCGGGAGCTCTCTACAGCCTGGAGTTGCAATGTTCACACTGAACCCAAGCGTTATGCTAATTACGATGACCCCCGCCATCCTTTCCTCCATTAAAGTCTGAAACTTAGTGCGGGTACCCTCCCCTTGTGCGAGCAGGCTCCGGTGTTGAATGCACCTGTGTAAATTCATGTCAAATTAATGGGCGTTTGATGTGAGCCGGTGAGCGCCATGCCACCACGTCCCGGCTCACTTCCACGTGGCCTCGTCATCCTCCCTATCACCCCATCTGGGGAACATGACATTTAATATTGACTAAATAACAATAATTTAAAAACTTGAGATGATAGTATTAAAGTATTATTTTAATGATTTTTTTTTATAAATAACTTAAATATTTAATAATGACATATTTAATATTGAACATGACATATTTAATATTGAACATGACATATTTAATATATATATATTTTTGTTAATTTGTGTGGGACCTGTTGGTTATGCGATTAACCTATGGCTTGAGAAACCGCGATTCAGGGGCATCTAAGCCATCAAAATCACCCGGGGATCGCACCCGGCCTGAGCCACACCAACCCTTAACATGGTTGGATTTTTTGTCCCCATAGGTTTCGAACCGGTGACTTTAACAACACAGAGTGGCTTAACAACACACTCCGTCACCGACTGTCCTACACCTCGGGGACTGAAAATTGAAGGACATGGGGGTGGGCTTTGATCCACTTATGTGTGCACGGGTCACGATACCATTTAATATGGTATCTCTGGGTGCAACCACATGTTCGACCACTACCTCAAGGTGTCCCCATGACTCCAGGTAAAGCCCTCACGAAAATTGAACCTTGCCCAATGGTGAAAAACTCCTTGCTTTCCACCATTGGATCCAACCCCTTTGTGCAACATGACATATTTAATATTAATCAAATAACAATAATCTAAAAACTTGAGATGGTAGTATTAAAGTATTATTCTAATTGGAAATTTTATAAATAACCCTATTTTAATTGGAAATTTTATAAATAACCCAAATAATTTTTGGTTATATTTTATTAATTAAAAATTAATTACAAGGTTATATTTTATTAATTAAGAATCACTTATTTTGATTACAAGGTGATGGCTATATTACTTGCATGGCTGAGGCCAATAAAATAATTTAAACAAAATGGAATTTACATAACGTTTAAATTCATTCATGAAGAAAAAAATGGTGATAAATATGATTTATTTCATTAGTGGCCTTTTATGAAGAAAAAATGGTGATAAATATGATTTATTTCATTAGTGGCCTTTTATGAAGAAGAAATGGTGATAAATATGATTTATTTCATTAGTGGCCTTTTATATATATGCATATAATATTTCAGTGATTGAACTTAACTTTGTATTTTTCGAAGCTTATTGTTCTTCGGTTAAAGCACTCTCCAAATATATGCACAATATTTTATATACACATGCATATAATGTTCCAGCGATGAAACTTAACTTTGTACATTTTGAAACTTATTGTGCTTTGGTTAAAGCACTCCAAATATATGCATAATATTGTATATATACAAAATTAAATTAAAAAATAATTAAAATATAAATAATTATTTGATAAAAAAAATTAAAATTAAAATTGTAATATGAATATATTATTATTTTTATTTAAGATTGATATTGAAATATTTTCGTTATTATCTATATTTTGAATTATGTTTTTTTATTAGGGGTGGTAGGTGTGGGGGGATAATTTGTGATCCTGGAGAACATAATATTGTCCACTACATTTGGGGCCTAGGTAATGTTTCTAACAACATGGCAGAGGCATATGCCATTTGGCAAGGCATCAAGCTCACAAAATAAAAAAGAATTAGGAAGATTACTATCCTAGGTGACTCTATGCTTGTGATCAGGGATATTATCAAACAAAATGTCATCAGGAACAATATCTTCACAAGGGTAATATTTCACTCCCTCGGCCTTCTTGCTAAGTTTGAGAATTATAGTATTTTCCACATCAAGTGAGAGTATCACAGTGAAGTGGATCATTGGGCAAAGTATGGTTCTAGACTACGAGAAGGTGAAAGTTTTATAAATGGAGAGATTGGGGTATTGAATATATCATAATTTGATGTTGGGATCATTCAATTAGAAGTTTGTGTGGCAACGTTCGGGCTTGTACAACCATGTGAACGGTCACCTTGTACATTTGGAAAACTATGCAGTTAATGAAATCATTCAATTCAGCTTGTGCGAGCGTTGGTTATCTTGGGAGTTGGCTTCAAGCATGAGCCTCATTCCTTTTTGTTTCTCTGGAGCCTGGTGTGGTGCGTCGTGCAATAATTGGAGCGAGTTGGTGTGGTTTAGGTGACTTGCGTTTGATGTCAGGTACATATTCTCTCTGGTCTCTAGGTTCCTCCTTTCTAATATCTATTTTTATAGATTTTTGGACTATGTTATTTTGAGAATTGATCTTGTAGAAGTTCCTTTCTTCTCCAGGTTTATCAATTTTGGTTGTGGTTTTGATTCTGGGGATGGAAATTTGGATTATCTTATATTTGCATCTATTTATAATCTAGGAGGTGAGCTCGAAGATAGTAGGTGGTCTGGTAGTTCTAGTCGTTTTTTGCTCTCTGGTTCGACCATTTTGGGGTATGGTAGGTTCTGATGTTGTTTCTTTGAGCTTTGAATAATCATTACATATTTTTGGACTCTGTAAATTCAAGCCTTGAGTGTGCATAATTTTCTTTCTTCTCTGGGTATATCATATTTGGCTGGGGTTTAGACTCTGGGATTGACAATTTGGAATGTCATATATCTGCACTTGTTTATAATCTGCGAAGTGTGTTATAAGATTGTAGGTGGTGTGGTGGTTCTAGTTTTTTTATGCTCTTTGGTTCGACCATTTTAGGTTTAGGTTCAATGAAAATCTATGGTTGGGAGACTCATGTTACTACTATGAACTTTGAAGTTTATATTCTCTCTTTTGGCTCTCCCTATTTTGGTAGTGGGTATGCTCAAGGGCTTTGTAATTCTGATTTCTATTCTGGAAATGGGTTTGCTAATGGGTCTTGTCACTTTGAATTCTATATCTACACAAATGATTTAAATTTGGGAAGTGGGATGTTTGTGGACTGTTGGTATTGAATGTTTTCTTGCCTCTATTTTGGAAAATTCTGGTAGTGGAGTTACTTGTAGAGTGAGGCTTGGATACAAGGGAGGCTTTCTTAGTTTAAAAATGGAACCATCTTGGAGTGAAATTAAACGCATCCTTCGTCGTCATGAGGAAATTTCAGAATCTAACTACTCTACCCTTCATCGATTATTAGTAAAAATGGGGAATCTGGAACAAACTGTATCAAACCTCACTTGGTATACATTGAGAGTCTAGAAACATAATATCAATTTTTGAGATTGTTGGTCCTGCCACAACATACTCAGTTAACATCCATCAATCAAGTGTAAGATGCTTCTCGTCATGAAAACACATAGAAAAAACAAGGAGGTCTTGGTGTAACGCCAATGGAAGTGGAGGGAGACTCTCCATTTCAAAGTGGAGCACATGAGGTGCCACACTATTAATTAATTCATAATTAATGTATTGCAAAATCATCCTTTTGTTGAGATAGTTTATTAAAAAATTGTTGTAAGATAATATGGAAGTTTTTCATGAAGATGTGTATGTTTTATTATATGATAGTAGTAGGAGAAATACGAGCTATGAGTCAATTTTTTTGTAAAATTCCTTTTTATTTTGCTTTTTTCTCTAACATAATTGTTTATATAATATAAAACTTCAATTTCTTAAAATAAATTATGTTTTTTTTTTTTAACTTTTATTTACTTTTTATATTAATATTTTATTTATTCCTGTAGAATAATCATAACCGTTTATATAATATAAAACTTCAGTTTTTTAAAATAAATTATGTTTTTTTTTTAACTTTTATTTATTTTTTATATTAATATTATATATATATTATTATTTTTGTATAATAATTGCGAGAATGCACTTCTCGTTTTTATTTTTTATATTATTATATATATTATATTTATTCTTGTAGAATAATTGCGGGAATGCACTTCTCGTGAAAGTATTGTGAAAATGCATTTTAAATGTTTATTAAAAATGTTAAAATAATAAATATTTGTTTTTAAATAAAATATAATTACATTATGTATAGAAAACATCATCATACAAATATTTAGTTAAACGCATTATTTTTTATAATTTTATTTTATTATATTTATGAATCATATTAGTGATTTTTATGAATTATAATTTTTTATATAAAATATATTTAATTATATAAAATAAATTTTTTACCTACTCATTATTTAATGGTATATGGTGATTCGGTGAAACTATTTAAAAAATGCTCGATGGTTTGGCATCTAGCCTCTTTTAAAGATCAATATAAATCTTTTATTTCCTCTCAATAACATTTCTTAAAACCTCCCCATGTCTTCTTTGGACTTATTCCGATGAAATATTTTGTTTTACTTCGATGGTAATCTTGGAAAAGTTTCTGATGGCTTAGTCGATGGTAATCTTGGAAAAGTGTATGATGGATCAATCATCAAGATTCTTATAAAGATCATTTAAAATGTTTAATATTTGTTGGATGGCTTTCCATTTAGCCATTTTTGAAGTAAAATTGCATGTTTAAAAAATTTCCAATGTTTTTCCTCTTAATAACATCTTTAAACCCCTCTGGCATCTTTGGTTTTACCTTAATGGAAAGTTTTGTTTTACTTCGATGGTAATTTTGGAAAAATGTCCCTATGACTTAGCTATCAGGCATCTTTTAAAGATAATTCAAAATCTCTTATTTCCTCTGATGACATATTTTATTTCTTCCTTTTGACATCTTTGAAAACCTCATTTATTTATTCCCAATGACATCTTTGAAAACCCTCAATGACATCCTTGGATTTGCCCTTTGAAAACCTTCAATGACATCCTTGGATTTGCACTCATGGAAGCTTTTGTTTTACCCCAATGGTAATATTGGAAAAGTGCCTAATGACTTAGCCACCAAGCCTCTTTTAAAGATCATTTGCAATCTTTTATTTTTCCATGATGGTATCTTTTGTTTCTTCACAATGACATGTTTTAAAACCCAATGATGGTTTCTTTGGATTTAACTTGATGGAATGTTTTTTTTAACCCTAATGTAAATCCTAGAATAATGTTGATGGTTTAATAACCATTAGGGCTATTTTACAGATCATTTGAAATCTTTTTTTTACTTTTGATGGCATCTTTTATTTCTTTCCAATGACATATTTTAAAATTCCAGATGGTATCTTTGGATTTACTTTCATGGAATGTTTTGTTTTCTCTCGATGGTGAATCCCGGGAAAGTTTCAAAATCTTTTATTTCCTTTTGATGACATATTTTATTTCTTTCAATGACATATTTTAAAATGGTCGACGATATCTTTTAATTTACCTTGATGGAATGCTTTGATTTCCCTTGATGATAAGTGTTTATGTCTTAATTATTGATCTTCTTATAAATATAATTTGAAATGTTTAACATTTCTCAATGGCTCAACCATCTGACCATTTTTAAAAGTCAAATTAAAAAAATAAGCCCCAATGGATTTTAAATATTGCATTGACATCTTTGAAAAGGACCCAATGGCAAGTCATTGAACCTATTCTAAGGATCAAAGTACAATTTCTACAGATATGATCCATGTATGTATGCATTTGTTTCTCATTGCAAATGGTCATTCATTGAATTCATAACAGTGAAGCATCAATGGAGGTTGGCATTGAGGGGGTGGGTACATTGGATTCACAAACATGCTTTCATTCTCAACATTTTTTACCACACATTTGTTTAATGTGATTGACTATTCAATTGTAAGTTATGGAAACAACAACCAAATAAAAGAGGAAGTGTACGTTTTTTGTAGGAACATATCAACTAGTTATTGACAGTACAAGACTCATTGTGTGTGTCCTCATTACTTATTTGGTCTAGTCATTGGTATGTTTTGGCTAGAAATGGAGTGATATTGTTGTATTGGCATCAAATGTAATACTACATATGTCCTTTGAGTTGTTATTGATTTTGAAATATAATACACGAAGGAATCAAATGAATCACATTAGTTCATAGGGTACTCCATTACCCTAACCAAAACCATGACATTGTTGGTTGTATGCTTGTTCTAATCGGTCTTAGCTAGTAAAAACTTCAGTACTATCATTTGTAAAAACAATAGCACTATCATACAATGGAGTTACATGAATATATAATTTGAAGTTCATAGAGTACTATTAGCAGGAAAATGAGCTATAGTGTCAACACATTTGTATAACATGTCCACTCTGAATTAGAATCAAAACCCAAGGATTTCAGCCATAAATGCATGCAAGCATTTACCAATAATCGAAAGGCTAAAATTTATTATCATTAATGAAATCGTTACAACCAAGACTAGGTGGTTGTTGATCTAGAAGATTGTTTCACAGTCTTAATATCAACCTCACAAGGATATGAATCCTCCTATGTTTTTAGAGAGGTGGTGATCCTGTTTTTCTTATGAAATTATAAACAAAAATGTAATAAAGTCTGAGAAGGACCAAACTTTGAAAAAACTAACATTTGCACTCAAAACAATACACGAGATTGGGACCATGTATCTTATAAAAGAAAATATGTACAATATTTTACAAAATACATAAATCAAATGAGTATGATAAATAAAAGGATGATAGTTTCATAATAACATTCATCAATATAGTAAACAATATCTACAACAAAGAGATAAGAAAAATGGACCGCATGTAGAAGATAAAAAATTCCAAGAAGATTATGATGGATAAAAAATTTGGAAAGTCAAGCTTCAAATCAAAGTCTTTGAGAATACAATAATGTAATATCCCAAGTAGTTCTCTTGAAGTCTCAAAAAATAATATGAGTCTGTAAATACAAAATAAATGTCTTCAAAGAAAATATTTGCATTCACCCTTTAAAGAGGACTGGGATTGGGCTTCCACGGTCCATAAAATGAAAAGATCTGGAAGATAAGAGGAAAATAATCAAGAATTAGCCTGGTTTTCACACCATATTGAGAAATAGAAGGTAATATGACAAATTTTTGTGGAATAAATAAAAGGGGGAACAAAGTTATTGCTTGAATCAAATGGAAAGTTCTCGTAAACCTTTACTTTCTTGGAGGTGTTTCTTTTATAGATACATGTTGTGGCTAAGGTGGCATAACCGCTGCCACTGTTTCTTGATTTTCTGGCTTAGCAATTTTGATTAACGCTTTCTTCAATCACTCCTCGATATACTCTCTTAAAGGAGATACAATAATCTCATTCTTAGTTTTAATTTCAAATAATTCATTTTCAAATTCTCTCAGATCCATCTCCGATTGATGCAGTGTGTCATCAACTTCATCATTTCTATTGATATACCAGGCTGACCATTTGTCAACTTATTCTTCGGAAAATTCTATTGTTTCGGTAAATTCATTTTCCCAAGAAAATTTTAATGAATTAAGTTGTCCCATTAAGGTTTCCTTTGATAAAATCATGGTATCCATCAATAAACTGGGACCATCAAGTTCCTTGGTAAGATCCACAAGTTTAAGAAATAAAACACTTTTTTTATTTTTCAAAACATCAATCTCATTTATCATTTCTTTCAAATCTTTAATTCTTCTCAGCCAACGTGCATTGACCCGTTTCATCTAGTAAGTCAAAGGAATTTTTTTTTCTTATTTTAGGTGAGCTTCACTTAAGCTTGATACTTTATCTAAGAATGTACTCACAACTTCCTTGTAAAATCCTTCATTGTTTTCCAGGTCCTTTTGGAGATATTCCTTGAAATTTTGTATTCTTGATGAAAAACTAGCAATACTTTGAGCAAGGTCCCAAATTTCTTGAATTATATCAATTCTTTTATGTATGGCATCACCAACATATTTTCTTATTGCTTGTAATAAACTTGAAGAGCCTTAATACTTACAACTGCTTTCTGGAATGTTTTCTAATACAAGTGCATGTTCAATTGAATTCAAGGGCTATGGAAATAATGGTCTTGGTATTAAGGCCACTTCTAACTCTTTTATTCTTTGTTTTAACTTTAAATTTTCTTTTTCCATAGTATGAACAGACTGCTTCAAAGCTTCTCCAGTTGCTCCGTGGAACTGTGCAATTTTTTATTGTGCAACTCCATCAAAATCAATTGATGACTTTCATCTTTCTGATGAATTTTTATTTTTATTGTTGACTTTTTACAATAAATGTTTTTTAGACTCATAATTGTAGGCCACATGGTGCAAAGTAACATATTCCTCCTCGAATATTTTAGGTTCCTAGGTAATGAGGGCTTCAACAATTTCCTTGATTTCCAGTAGTATTTGTACAGACTAGCTAGGATCTTCAATGAGTTCATATTATCCAGGTGGAAATCGGTGGCCACCCACCTATTCCATTGGCTCAAAACTTGGGTTTCCACCTTGGCAACATTTCTACGGTATTTTTGGGTCTAGAACTTCCGGGGCCATTTTGAGGCCCTAAACGACATTTTTTGGGCACGACAATGTTCGAATAACCAGTAAATGTGTAGGCTAGGCTGAAATAAATATGTAATCCTCGTCTAGACCTTTCCGATGAGGTATAGAACTCCTCAAACAAATATCATATGCAAAAATTACGCCCTTGGGAAGTTGACATACCAACTACCCCCATCGGGGTCCACAAACCTTTTGGCGTTTCATCTTCCAGGGTTAAGGTTTTGGATTTTATTTATGTTAAAAATTCCTCTAGAGCCTCATTGCAATCATCATCATCATCATCATCATCATCATCTTGCGAATGAGCGTAGTTGTTCATACTGAGAGGGGGGTGAATCAATATCAAGTACAATTTTAACACTTTCAAAACTAATGTTAGATTACTTGTTACAACTTTTACTTCAAGAAGATTATGTATCCAATATATATCCAATGAGAAATGAATAATATCCAATGATCAATAAAGAGTACTAGAAGAGATACACCATACACCATGCACAATAAAGTTATGTGAAGCAATCATGAATTATTGTTCAAAGGAAGTAATGACTTCCAAGGGAAGCTACAACTTCCAAGTTCAAGGGAGGGATAAACCTCCAAGGGAATATACAATCCTCCAAGATAAAGAGGGGGTTAAACCCTCTATTCTTTCCCCTTCTTTCAACCTAAGTATATACAAAATATAATAAGCCTTACATCACCATATCACTGATAATATCATCACCAGAACACAACCATACTCAGAAACCTAAACCAGATGCTAAGTTGTGCCTTCCTTTAGAAATTTCTCAAGCCTTTTCTTATGTACACTACCTATTATACTGTCATCCTGCGTACCTGTACGCTACCTATTACATTTTTATCCCACATTGTATGCTACCTATTATACTGTTATCCCACATATGCCTAAAAAAACTAGGGTTTCTGCAATTTCGAAACTTTTGGGCCTTCTAGACTTTTCCACCTTAGACTTGCTCCACGCTGAACTCTGCACATACTCCTAGAAAAAGTGTAGACCCACTTATGCTAGCTCCATCACACTTACTTGGATGATAAAATGATATGTATTCAATGTGTATTTATACTTGTTGTGAAACTTCCTTTTGACATTAGGGCTGACCTATCACTTTCTCATTTTGTAATTATTTTCAGGGCCGACCTATAAATTCACATGTTCATATTCAAAAAATCATTTCTCCTCAACCGTGAGGATCCATGTGACATGCCACCTACCACCAGAAACAACATGATGTATATTATCCATCCATGGGTGTTGTATCTGCATGTGCATTGTCCTTCATGTCCAAATACCTTAATCAATATTGGGGTCCAAAACCAATGACTAGGGTTGACATCAATGAAAACATCCAATCTTCTAACAATCTCCCCCTTTGGCATTGATGGAAACACTCATGCTCCCCCTATCACCATGATCCTATTTCTCTCCCCCTTTGACATCAATGGAAAAGGGTGGGGCTTCTCCCCCCGAGTTCAATGAAAAAAAGTAACTCTCTTCTTTGGGGTTGCTCCCCCTGAACATATGGCACTTAGTAATACTTCATTTTTCTGGTCTCTTTCTTCCTTGGATCTCTTTCCTGGATCTATGATGTATATGTTACTTGGTCTTCTTGTAGAAGTTGCAACCAATCTTCCTGAGTCTTATTTTTTGATTTTGCATCTTCGGGAGTCAAACGTGAGAGTGTATCCTTGATCACACATTTTACTAACACCAAGAGGATTATGCCTCAAGTATTCAACCAATAGGACATTCTTTTCTTTTACATCTTTGCTTCCAAGATCTACTACACCTTTTCCAAATATTTTGGCAAATGAGTCATCTCCAAAAGCAACATTTCCACCTTTTCTATTCAAGCTACTGAATTTATTTTGATCACCGGTCATGTGTGAAGAACATCCATTGTCTATGTACCATTCATATTCTTCTTTACATTCTTCGACGCTCAATGCTACACAACAATCTTCATGGTTTGGGATCTCTTTCCTTTTCCATATTATGATTGGCATGGGGACATTTTGCATAGCAATATCTCCATTCACATATATGAAATCTCGTTCTTTATGACCAGGATTATTACATTTGTAGAATACAATATTTTGGTCCATCAATGGATCAAATGGATTGTAATTTCTGTTGACAAATCCATGAACATTTCCATATATACTATTTACACCATTCATGTTTCTTGCATAGTTGTTCCTTTCATTGATTTTGCAATTAATTACCTTATGCCCAAAATTTTAGCAAGTATAACAATGGCCAAGAAATAAATTTTGATACCTGGGAGTAAGTGGTATTCTTTGTGGTGTAATCCATCTGGGTTGATGCCATGTTTGATCATGATCTATTCTTTTTTAGTTTCCTTCATACTTAATGAAGATTCTTTGATTTCTGAAGGTAGGAGGTCTTCTTGGATATTCATCTCTTCTATAATTGTTCTTTATTTCCGACATCCCATTCCACTTTTCATCAACTCTCCTTGTTGGCTGTGTGGGGCCTTCTTCAACCTTCTTGCTGGAATTTGTATCTTCTTTGTGTGAAGTTTCAACCATGCATCCAAGATGTGTTAAGTATTTTGGCACTTGAGAGTTTCTTAACTTCTTTTTTAATGAGACAACTTCTTGTTCAAGCTTCTCACAATATTCTTCTTTCTTCATCATCTGGACATTTCTTAATTCTTCTATTTGTCTTGCTTCTTCGAGTAGAGTCTTCAAGGAAATGGTTTCTTCTCTTAGTTTCTCTTAGTCTTCTAATTGTTTTTTCAAGTTATCAATTTTCTTTTCACAACTATCCAATTCACTTCTTAGTTTTCTATGCATGTTTCCGAGCTTGCTATTTTCAATCTCAACATGAATCAATTTTTCAAGATTCTCATCTTCTTATTGAATCATTTTTTCTTCTATTTTATAATTGTCTTCTTCTTCATTGATCTCTTCTTATTCCTTGGTATCATTTCTTTCAGTTTTTGGATAAGGGAATTCATGTTCAATATGTCCTACTCCTTCATAATTAAAATAAAAGAATGCACCTCTAGAATTTCTTTGACATGTGAGTTACAAATTGCTTCAACTTCTTTTTCTTTTGGATTTTCATATATATTTTGTAGCTTATCCCAAAAATCCTTTGCTGATGCACATTATCCCACCTTGGCTTTCATTGAATCAGTCAACCCATCAAGGATAGTATCCATTGCCAATTTGTTTTTCCTTCTTTCTTCCTTTTAAGCTACAGTCTTTGGTTTCTTTAGAAACTTATATCCTGAAATAATTGAGAACCATGCATCTTCCCCAAGAGATTTCAAGTATGTTTCCATTCTATTACTTGAGTATTCAAAATTGCTTCCATCAAATGGTGTAATCCCATTTGGAATGTTGTATTCCATTTCTTATTAGGATCTTCCTTCCAGTGGTTAAACTATATTGAAGGCAACCCGCTCTAATACCAATTGTTGATACTGAGAGGGGGGTGAATCAATATCAAGTACAATTTTAACACTTTCAAAACTTCAATTAGATTACTTGTTACAAATTTTACTTCAAGTAGATTATGTATCCAATATATATCCAATGAGAAATGAAGAATATCCAATGATCAATAAAGAGTACTAGAAGAGATACACCATACACCATGCACAATAAACTTATGTGAAGCAATCATGAATTATTGTTCAAAGGAAGTAATGACTTCCAAGGGAAGCTTAAACTTCCAAGTTCAAGGGAGGGATAAACTTCCAAGGGAAGATACAATCCTCCAAGATAAAGAGGGGGTTAAACCCTCTATCCTTGCCCCTTCCTTATACCCAAGAATATACAAAAGCTAATAAGCCTTACATCACCATATCAATGATAATATCATCACCAGAACATAACCATACTGAGAAACCTGAACCAGATGCTAAGATGTGCCTTCATTTAGAACTTTCTCGAGCCTTTTATTATGTACGCTACCTATTACACTGTCAGCCCGCATTCATTTATGCTACCTATTACACTATTAGCCCACATTGTACGCTACCTATTATACTATTATCCCGTGTATACCTCAGAAAACTAGGGTTTCTACGATTCTGAAACTTACGAGCCTTCCAAACTTTTCCACCTTAAACTTTCTCCATGATGAAATCCACACATATTCCTAGCACAAGTGTAGACCCACTTATGCTAGCTCCATCACACTTACTTTGATGATAAAATGATATGTCTTCAATGTGTATTTAAACTTGTTGTGAAACTTCCTTTTGACATTAAGGCCGACCTATCACTTTCTCATTTTGTAATTATTTTATTTAATTATCTTCAGGGTCGACCTGTAAATTCACATGTTCATCTTCAAAAAATCATTTCTCTTCAACTGTGAGGATCCATGTAACGTGCCACTTACCACCAGAAACAACATGATGTATATTATACATCCATGGGTGTTGTATCTACATGTGCACTGTCCTTTATGTCCAAATACCTTCATCAATATTGGGGTCCAAAACCAATGACTAGGGTTGACATCAATGCCAACAACCAATCTTCCAACAATAGCCATGACATATCTTCCCAGAGATAAGATGCCACCATTCTAGTGAGTCATTCGCTCTGTAATTTTATAGTTTCTGTATATTCTCTCATTAATAAAAATTGTGCATTATTGTGTCTATGTGTTTATTGCAATATTTTTGTGTATCTCGCAATATATTTGTATATTTCATTGTTATATGTCTTCCTTCATTTCTTTCTCAAAATAATTTGGATCAGTGGTATCAGAGCAGGATGCTCATTGTCATTTCTTAGTGCATGTCCCGATGAGGTCAGGGTACATAGAGTTGGGTCTCCAGATAGTTTCCCTTGAGGACAACCAATCTCGTTAGCCTAAGCGACCTCCCATGGTGGAAGAAAAGAGAGACACGGGAGCATAAGATCCCATCAATATGTTGCTCATGGAATCCCTCGCGCAACAAAGGAATGAGATGTTGGATAATTTTCCCCAAATCCTTCAAATATTGCCGACAATAACATGCATGTCTTCATCAAGTAGTCGCTTTGGAGATGCTAATCCATTCAAGGTACACACTAATTTTGATATTCTCGTATTTGAAGGTCAAATCAATGTGGATGCTTTGGAAAAATGGTTAAATTTGCTAGAAGGTTATTTCTCTCTTCACAATTTTTCCAACAGAGAAAAGATCACCTCTGTGCTCCTCAAGGCTCTCCCCCATGTCAAGCATTGGTGGGAAACTTACTAAGAGAAAAGTTCCACAAAGGAGTATGGAATATTTGGAGCCGAACCCACTTGGGATATTTTTATGGATGCGGTCAAGGAGAAATATTACCTTGTGGGAAATTATGATGACCAATACATGAGATGGACCACGCTGCATCAAAAGGAGAATCAAATAGTTCCAGAGTTCAAAAATACCTTCCATACCTTGTGCACCAAGTTGGGGATCAAAGACTCTGAGAGACATCTAGTTATAAAATACCGCAGGGATCTACACATGTACATCCAAACCGAAATGGAGTTTCTAGACATCTCATCACTGGGAATCACTTATAGATATGCCATCAAAACCGAGCAGAAATTTAAGAAACAAACAAGAGGGAATTTGGGTCTGCAAATATGCAACAACCAAAGTATGGTAAAGGTAACCCTAACTCATAGAGAAGTCAACCTTAAGACAACCATTCCAAGCCACATGAAAAGAAGGGTAATGAGAAGACGAAGAAGGACACTAGGAAGTGGTGAGACTTCCACAAAATCCCTTAAAACAACACCAATGAATGTCCCTCAAAACAATCATTTGTGGGCGAGCTCAAAGAAACAGAGTTGAGCCTTGAATCAGACTCCAATTAAGACACTAATAAAAGGAGACAGATAATTTATGTAGAACCCACTGCCACTTTCACGACTGCAACAATCCAACCAAAAGAACTAGAGGATATTGAGGAGGGGGAGTGCATTTTCCATTCGCAGATGTGGGCGAAGGGGACTCCATTGAATTTTATTGTTGATAGAAGAAGCCAAAAGAACCTCATCTCAAAATAGGTCGTCAATCAATTATATTTTTTGACAACACCACACTATCAACCATAAAACATCGGATGGCTCCGCTAGGGATGAGATCTCTGTGTCAGCCAATAGTGTCGCCTGTCATACGACATCAAGCCTTTCAAGGACGAGGTACTGTGTGATGTTGCCCCACTGAAAGTATGTGATGTTCTTTTAGTACAACCATATATGTGGGTGTTACACATCAAAATTACTCATTTCAATGATGACCTATTGTTGTCATTACAAGTGTCGCATTTTGGCCACAAGTGTCGCAGACATCATACAGTCATCTTTCCCATGTCGTATCTCGAACGACATCACAAGGAACACTTGAATACACCCTCAGAGACTGGTTATAGAAGAAGAAATCATTTGATGAAGAGTACAAAGCTTTTGCCATGAAAAAAACCACTTAAAAATGAATTTTGAAGGCCAACGCTCCCCTACCCACTGTCAGGGAGTGCTAGCGCTCCTTGAACTTCTTTGGGGGAGTGTTTCAGCACTCTGTGCACCCTTCTGGGGAGCATTGGGATTTTTTGAGGAAATTTTGTGTAGTTCTCCCCTACCCACTGTCAGGGAGTGCCAACTCTTCCTTCCCTCCTTTGGGGGACCGTTGCAACACTTTGTGCCCCATTCTGGGGGAGAACTGGGTTGTTTGAGGAAATCTTGGGCTGTTGAGACAAATCAGGGAAAGATCCCCCTCATTTATGGAGTTGGTTGGATTCGAATCTGAGGTCAAGGCTAGATCTTAGGGAAGATCCACAAATGATGGAGAAGGATCCTCAACCTATCCCAAGAATATCTAAGGTGGTTGGGTCTCTCTAAGCTTATATAAGGAGGCCTTCTCATGGTGAAATAGATGGAGTTTTAGAGATACCAAACTTATGATCTCATGAGAAGTGGTGTTGAAGACATTGAAGGCATCAAACTTATGATCTCATAAGGGAGATAATCAATGAATCATAGTCAGTTTGTTTGTGGATCATTTGAGCAAGGGGTTAGACAAGGAGAGCTTGGTGAGGCTACTGCAACTTCATCAAAGGTTTGTAACTATTTCTATCGAGTTCTCATTAATACACGTGCTTCGCCTGTTTCTTTTGTTTTCTTTTAACAGAAGAACCAGTCACCCTTTAGGGATCCTTCCCCATTTTTCCATAACTTTGGGAGGGAAAAATGTCTTTATTGATGTTATGGTAGTCCAGGACCCATTGGATTTCGATTTACTCCTTGGGAGAGATTATGTCTATGCCATGAAAGCTATTGTGTCCACTCTTTTTCGTGTGATATCTTTCTCGCACGATGGAAGAATGGTGACTATTGATCAACTTTCGTTTATTGGCCCTGGCATGATCATCAACCCAATGAAATCCCTACACAGTTCTTATATGCAGTCGGTATCAATCCTGCCATAGGTCAATTATGTGGCGTTGTCTCAAATGAATTCAACTTCCGATGACTTAGATCCGGTAGTTGACATGGTGATCTCTTTGATAGGGATATTAGAGCCATATCTCCCTATCCTTATCAAGGTCGTCGACATGTATTCCTTCCAGAGTGCTTCTCTTCTATCTAGTGAAGATCTCTTGGAAGCCATGATTGATGTTTGTCCCTTGACATGTATCCCTTCCAAAGAATTATCCTCTTGGAAGCCATGATCAAGTAGAGGCCACAAGCATAGTTTCTCTTCTCTGTGGCAAGCATAGTCACTCTTACAATCACCATTGAACATGACACTTTGTCTTTTCATACATTTAATCCGCTAAACCTCTGCACTAAACCAATCCTTTGAGTTTCTTTACTCCTTTGGGTCACCCGATGAAAGTCACAGTGTCCATTGCATCATCATGTTTTGGTCCATGTCATGTTTCTTCTGTTGTGCCTCAGTGTTCAAGGGAAGTATCTTCCTCGAGAGTCAGCCATCACAAATACCCAGTTTCAATACCTGTGTCATTCCATGCTCATATGATCTACCAATTTACATCTCTGTGTCAGTTTTGTGTCGTTGATGGGGGATACATAAAGGCCCTCCTTCAACGAGTCTATTCCTGTCGACTTAAGCACATTATCTGGGAATTAGACTTAGAAATCAGTTAGTACCTTGGGACCTACATGCCTCAATGGAAATCCTCCTCGCTTCTGACAGTCGGTTTACATCATTGACCTTTGATTGGATGATTCCCCGGATGTTCAACTTTAGCTCATCTATTCACATTAGTTGGAATGTACAAGGGTACCTTGGGAATCATTGACATCAATGGTGATTTCCCTCGTGCTTGTTAACGATTTACCTCATCGACCGGTAATCAAGTGGTTTCTGCCATGTTTGACATCAGAACATCTATTCACATGGTTAGACTCATACTGCATCGGGATCGGTAAGAATACCCCAGGTTGAGTGATCACTCTGATATGTACTTTACCCAGGTTGCGACGGAGTTTCTCTTGAATATTGACTCATATACTGTTACATAGATCCACTTTGTATTGGTCTATGGCTATGTCTTGTCATTTCGTAGATCCACTGCGTATTTTTCGTGGCTACAATTAGTTCATGTCATGGAAGTATAGATCCACATTGTATCTTTGGTGGCTATACTCTTTGTTAATATAATTATGGATCCACAATGTATCTTATGGCGGCCATACCTTGCAAGTATTTATCACCCAAGCATAGGTATGCCTACCTTGGGTTTGAAACATGTCATAATATTTGTTTCATGGTTGTGTGCAACTTCTACCAGGTTCTCCGTGTCCATACCCTTTCTCGAAAAAGTCTACAAATTACTTCAGTCATCAGTTTACGTCTTCTAACTTCACAATTTGGGGGGCAATCTATTATACATCAAAATTACTCATTTCAATGATGACCTATTGTCATCATTACAAGTGTCGCATTTTGGCCACAAGTGTCGCAAGTGTCGCAGACATCATACATTCATATTGCCCATGTCATGTCTCGAATGACATCATAAGGAACACTTGAAGACACCATCAAAGACTGGTTAAAGAAGAAGAAATCATTTGATGAGGAGTACAAAGATTTTTCCATGAAAAAACCCACTTAAAAATGAATTTTGAAGGCCAACGCTCCCCTACCCATTGTCAGGGAGTGCCAACGCTCCTTGACCTTCTTTGGGGGAGCGTTTTGACACTCTGTGCACCCTTCTGGGGGAGCGATGGGATTTTTTAAGGAAATTTTGGGCAGCGCTACCCTACCCACTGTCAGGGAGTGCCAACGCTCCCTTCCCTCCTTTGGGGGAGCATTGCAACACTCTGTGCACCATTCTGGGGGAGCGTTGGGATGTTTGAGGAAATCTTGGGCTGTTGAGACAAATCAAGGAAAGATCCCCCTCATCTCTGGAGTTGGTTGGATTTGAATATGAGGTCAAGGTTGGATCTTAGGGAAGATCCACAATTGATGGAGAAGGATCCTCAACCTATCCCAAGAATATCTAAGGTGGTTGGATCTCTCTAAGCTTATATAAGGAGGCCTTCTCATGGTGAAATAGATGGAGTTTTAGAGATACCAAACTTATGATCTCATAAGGGAGATAATCAATGAAGCATAGTCATTTTGTTTGTGGATCATTTGATCAAGGGGTTAGATAAGGAGAGCTTGGTGAGGCTGCTACAACTTCATCAAAGGTCTATAACTATTGCTATCGAGTTCTCATTAATACATGTGCTTGGCTCATTTCTTTCAAGGTTGTGTATGCCTACATGAAATTGTCTTTGATAGATATATCTAGTTTTGATTTAATCATGGTAGAATAGGAAGTTGTTTTGTCTTTGCTGTTATTGGACTACAGGACTTGTTGAAGAGCTTGGGGATCAAGGCTCAACTTGGATTGGGGAAGGATAAACATCGTAAAAAGGTACATATTCTTCCTTTTCTCCATTTGATTGACTTAGCTAGGTTTAAAAGGATGTTAGTGACCAAAGTTAGCACCTTTCTATCTTGATCTTATAGATTTAGGGTTCAAGAAGAAATCCACTTGTCCGCAGGGGGATTTTCCTATAACAGTGGGGGCGTCATACTGTTTATGATTCTCAATCCCGTAGCATCATTGTTACTCTGGGGGGTCATCCCTATAAGATACTAGAGGTAGTTATGACTATTGTGCTGAAAAAACAATTTCATAAAGTAATCTCTCATACCACAAAGTTTAACCTCTTCACAACTTGGTCAGAAGAGAAGTACACCGCAACCATTGCGCCCTCAGCCCAAGACCCTTCTATCCAACAAAAGCAGATCAACAAGATTGTATAAGAGCACCAAGATATTTCTACTCCACCTACAGGGGTTCCTCCACATTGCCCAGTCAAACCAAGTTATGATAAATTCCCTCATGTTCTTCATGCCACATCTTCACCAACACATTCCTCCCACACTCAGAGAGATCATACAACCATGTTGGTTCAACTAATCCAACCCCTCCAACAATAGGTTCATAACAACCTTCAACAAGCTAAGCAGGGAAACATCTTTAATGAGGAAAGCAACTCACCAAGGTTCAGATTCAACAAAAGATTCCCTGGGGACTTGACACAATGGAGACCATTGCTTCCTGAGGGGGGAGGATTGATCTAGGCAGAAATAATTGGTGATGCAGGAGCATCATCATCAAAGCACAAGTGGAGGACAACTCATCACCCCAACACACATTTTGAAATGATTTTGAATTTAAGAAGGGCATATCACACAAATATCTTGAAAAAATTGTAATTAAAGAACTTCTTTAATGATTAGAGGTTGAACCATTGCATGGGATCAACAGGGAGTGTATTTTCTTTAATGTAGTAGATTGTAGTATATATCTGAAGAATTTTCTCTTATCTGTCTGTATCGATCATTTATTGTAATAAGCCTTAGTAGTTGAAAGATTTTAATTTGCTAGGATATCACTAAGGTAGTCAGAGGGAAAAGAACTCTATGTGTCTTTTTGTATAAATAAATGTATTGCATGCCCAAATGAGGATACAAAAATTTAGTTGAAGACTTTTGAATGTTATCGTTGTTGAATCTTATCAGAGTTGTAGCCATGTATATAGCATTTGAATGAATATAACATAGATGATTGATCCAAAGTGTCTGTTGTTGCTATTACTGTGTCTATCTCAATGAATGGTAGGATTTATGTTTAAATTATGTTCTTTGTTATTACTTGTTCTCATGTATGCATGAATTACACTATTAAATGTATGAATCTGTGAGATATTAGATAAGTTTCAATTGTTTATATTCTATGATCTTACGCAAGGAGTGCATAGTGTTTGCAAGGTGTGCATTGACAAAGTCCGTTACAACTCAGAAGCTCAGAAGATATAACGTGAAGATTTTGTATGCAAGGAGTGCATAAGTGTCCTCAAGGTGTGCGTCGACAGAGTCTGTTATGAATCAGAAGCTCAGAAGAGATAATGTGAATCTTTTCTATGCAAGGAGTGCATAAGTGTCCGTAAGGTGTGCATTGATAGAGTTTGTTTTGACTCAGAAGTTCATGAGAGATAACTTGAAGTTTTATTTTCAAAGAGTGCAGAAGACCTCGCAAGGTGTGTGTAGGAAAAAACACACTCAACATCGTATTATTCAGGAGGAACAATTGAGCTGTGTAAGAACTCTTGCAAGGAGTGCACAACCACAAACGAAGAGGTTAAGTTGAAAGAGACATGTTTTCAAGGTGTGCATAGGGTCGATAATCAACTAAGTGTCGAAGAAACATTCTGAGAAGTTCTGAGTGTCAAGGAGGAACAAGCTCAAAAGAGATAGAGGGTGTAAATTCTTCAACAGGGAGGAGCCCACTGAAAATTTCCCAATTAATGAGCGAGATCCATTAAGAGGGATCATGATATTTCCAGACCGTGAGATCTAGAAGAGTTTCACAGAGGATAGCATCTGATTCCTTTGACGCTCCGAGTATTCAGAGGTTTGAAAGTATTTAAGGAGCAGGATTGTCGAAGTCCCGAAGAGTGAAGTGAATCCTAGTCACCGGTATTAGGGAGCATACCTGGTAGCGGATCAGAGAGTTCAGGAGGTAGAACTCTAGAATATTGCATAGAGAAAAAGGAAAGTTTTTCGAAGTCGCGAAGACCAAAGAGATCTGGACTGCCAGATCCGAAAGGACATGTGGTGGAGATTCATGTATTTCAGAAGCAGGGTACTTCGGAGGAAAGTGAGGGCGGAGTGTGAAACACTTCTGAAGCCTGAATTAGTGAAGTCCATCGTGACTGTCTATATGGGAAGGAAATGCGTCACCAGATTGTGGACTTCGGGGAAGAGCGAGGAGAAAGAAAGCAGAGGAGCATTGACTATAAGTCATCCGAAGCGGAGTAATAGATGAATCTCAATCGTTGATCAAGAGGAGCACATGGCGCTTGATCTAAAGCTTCGGGTACAGAGAAATTCGAAAGAAAAAGGTGTTGTAATTCTCGACACTCCCGAAGGCTGGAGTCCCGAAGTGAATAATAGCCATTGGTTGTCGGATAAGAAAGAACCGTCGATCTTCTAGGTGAGTTCGCGGTTTGGGGTTCGGGAAAAAAGGTTGTAGCTGTTTCCAAACCAGCCGAAGCCCAAAGTTGTAAAGCGCTTTAGGAGGTTTAGCCACGAGTCATAGCCCGATGTCGCATGTGGAGAGGGGCTAGAAGAAGGAACTAACACCCGTCAGTTTTAAAATTTTAAAGAGCGCAAAGAAAAGGGCCCACTAGTTCCATATGACCTGCGCTTGAGGTGATAAAGGGGCCTGTGTTAAGCCGATTTGGGGGCTAGCAAGGTCCCGAGGAGCTAATTCAGCTCAACTTTGTGAAGATCCTTGACCAAGAGGTCACGAAACCCCTAGGAGAGAAGGGGGGTTCATCAATGGGACACCCACCTATTCCACTAGCTCAAAACATGGGTTTCCAACTTGGAAATTTTTCTACAGTTTTTTGGATACTGAACTTCTGGGGCCATTTTGAGGCCCTAAACGACGTTTTTTGGGAAGGAAAACACGTAGGCAATAGTAAAAGGCATGGTCTGGGCTGAATGGGATATGTACTCCTCAGCTAGACCTTTTCAACAAGGTATATAAAGCCCCAAACATAGATCGATGCAAAAGTTACGCCCTTGGTAAGTTGATGTACCAACTACCCCCATCAAGGCCCACAAACCTTTTGGCATTTCATCTTCCGGGGTCAGGATTTTGGATTTTATTTATGTTAAAAATGCCTCTAGAGCCTCATTTCAATCACCATCATCATCCTACAAGTGAGCATAGCCATCACATCTCTTCTCAGAGATAAGATGCCACCATTCTGGTGAGTCATTCACTCTGTAATTTTACAGTTTCTGTACATTCTCTCATTCATGAAAAATGTGCATTACGGTATCTTTGTGTTTATTTAAATATTTCTATGTATTTCACAATATGTATGTATATTTCATTTTTATGTATCTTCTTTCATTTCATTCTCAAAATAATCTAGATCATCATCAATATCCATTGCTCGTGGACTCTCCTAGATTTCAGGTATGCTTAACCTTCTGTTGACGGGTCCAAATTCACTCGACAACAGTAGGGGGTTCTCCCTGGTAAGAAGTCCCAATTAGACCTCTCACCATTTGTAATAGGGAACCCATCCATATTATGGCCCGACAACCATTTATGGTTGGTTCTAAAAGTTGTGTCCCGATACACTGATGAGGGTGAGTGATGGGTGGTTATGCAAATGGAAGATGTAGATGAAGACTATCTAAATGCAAATTTAAACTACTTCTAATATAACCTATCCTAGATACGATTGAAATAATGTAAGTGAATGAGATGTGGCATGAAATGAACTCTACCAATAGCTTCACCCAAATAGCTGAAATGAAGAAATAAAGCCAGATAACACATGCACATGAATATATAACTAGAATAGTCTAAGTCACTATATTACATACATTAGCAGCTCATTCGTTTAGGACATGTAATGTATGAAAGAATGAAAAAACTGCAAGAATACATATATTGCATCAAAATACTCCATAAAAGAACATGTTCTTATAGCTCATGTGAACAACATACATATTGCTTGAAATAGTTCGTAGCAAAACAACCACACATGCAAGTTCTTCTCTTTGTCAAAAGTTGGCCCTAAGGGCTTCTTCATATTAACATTTTCAACAATTGTACATGAAAAATCTAAGGACAACTCTCCAATTTTAGTTGACATTGTATTCCCAAAGTAGTTCATAAGTGCACAATGTTTGAAGAGCCAAAAGCCCTTTCTTTTGGTTTTATTCTAGTATTTATTGAGGTTCAATTATACCTTTGGCCTTTCGTCTCCCTATTGTGACCTTTTGTCTTCCAACATTTTTCCTCATCCTCTTTGTGATGATGAGCAACAAGGACAACAATTACATTTCAAATTTGTCTCCTAGTGCAAGTGGGTCATCATGTATTTCGACCATTTGTGTCTTGCACATCATGAAGACTGGATTTGGGTCTGGGTGCATCTTCTTCATCCTAAATTTGATAGTCAATCGTCATGGAGTTTCGATCTTGGTTCCCCTCACTACTTTCTGTTTCTAGAACAACTGACATCGTTTTACCATTCTATTTTCTTTGGTTGTAGATCACATTGCAAGAGTGTGCCTCCCTCTTGGCATGGGTACCTAAAACTGTTCAACATACAATAGATGAGAGTAAATCCAAATAAGACATCAAAAGTGATCATTATAATTCATATGAATGGGGCATAAAATAATTGAAGTATCATTTATAAACTTCCTTGAGTTCGATTCATGGTTCCTTTGCTAGCGGTAGAGTTATGGTGTTCTTCAAGGCTATCAACATGGTGATACAAATGATATATCTAGGAAGTTGTATATCTCTAAGATACATTTCCAATGGTATAAATAATGTGTTAGAAAAAAAGGATTGCAAAGAAATAACATAAAAAAAATGTGGAAATAAAACACAAAAGATACACAATACAATAGAGACACTGATATATGTGGTTCACCCAGTGTGGGCTACGTCCACCAGAGAAATTTCCAGGTCCTTCCTTTATTATTATCCAACAAATGAAGGGATACAACCTACAACAGACCTGCTGTAACTTCCTCTTCTTCTCTCACAGTCTCCTCACCCAGAATACAATATTCATAATGATACATAGCCATAATACATTTCCCTCATAAAAGAGGGTTTCCTTCTAGGGAAAAAAAACCCTAACATAACTTCTTCCATCATATATGCAACCTTATAATGAACGGTCGAGATCTACTATGAAATTACAATAAACATTTACAAGGAAAATTTTCCTTCGGGGGCTTCGCCCCCAACCCCAATCGAGGAACACTGTCCCTCAAACCCCCACCGGGGACCTACTTTCCCTCAGACCCTGTAGGGGGGTAACCCCCCCTGCACTCCCCTGCGTGGAGGAGTGTACATTATTCTGGGGTGTAAAGTCTTCATGGGATATAATCACGTCTAAAAACAAAGACCTATGAATCAGGAAGATAATCAGGATCCACAACCAACAATATCCCACTTGGAGAATGATCTAAACAACTCCACCGCTTTTGTATCTGCTGGACTATGATCCTTCTTGGACCTGGAAAATTTCTCATCTTCACCTGCATTCTTGAAGACCAACCAAAACTGAGCAGGAGATCAATTTCTCCCTAGTTACTCCCTTAGTTAACATGTTTGTAGGATTATGTCTGGTGTGTATCTTTTCCAGCTTCAAATGTCCATATTCCAAGACATATCATATGCAATGGTACCTCAACTTTATATTCTTAGCCTTCAAATGGAAGGATGGGTTCTTTGCAAGATGAATGACACTCTCACTGTCACAATACAAACTGTTATTCTCCTACTTATTTCCCAGTTCCTCCATAAACCTATGTAACCAAATCATTTCTTTACTAGCCTCTGTAGCAACAACATACTCTGCTTCTATTGTTGAAAATGAAACAACCTTCTATAGTTTCAAAATCCAACTTACTTTTTTTCCACCTACAGTAAAAACATACCATGTGGTGCTCCTCCTTCTATCTTTATCACCTGCCATATATGAATCAATGTATCCATGTAGAACAATGTCTGAACCTTCAAAACATAATGTATGAGTAACAATACCTCTCAAATACTTGAGAATCCACTTGACTGCCTCCCAATGTTCTTTACCTGGATTGTTCATATACTTTCTCACAACTCCCACTTCATATGCAATATCTAGTCTTGTGCAAACCATCACATACATCAAACTACCAATTGCTTATGAATAAGGGACCCTAGACATGTATTCTATCTCCTCCTGTGTCTTGGGGCACATTTCCTTAGTTAATTTGAAATGTTTGGCCAAAGGTGTACTAAATAGTTTTGCATTTTGCATTCTAAACCTCTCCAACACCTTCTCTATGTACTCACCCCGAGACAATGTCAATTTGCAATTTTTCCTATCTCTTGTTATTCTCATACCAAGGATTTTATTTGCAACAACCAAATCCTTCATCACGAATTATCTAATTTCTTCTTGAGCACATTTATATCCTGCATATTAGACCCTGCAACAAGCATGTCATCTACATACAATAACAAGATAATATAGCTTCCATTTTCTATCTTTTAAAAATAAACACAATGATCAGAATGATATCTACTATAACCTTGTTCTGTCATAAACCTGTTAAACTTCAAATACCACTGCCTTTGAGCTTTATTTAGGCCATACAATCTCTTCTTCAACCTGCATACCAAATTATCCTTCCCTTTGACCTCATATCCCTGTGGCTGTTGCATATAAATATCTTCCTCCAAATCCCCATGGAGAAAAACTATTTTTACATATAACTGTTCAAGATGCAAATCTTCTACTGCCACAAGACTTAAAATAGTCTTAATTGAAGTCATTTTTAACAACAGGAGAAAGTATTTCATCAAAATCTAATATACCTTTCTTTTGTGCAAACCCCTTTACAACAAGTCTAGCCTTGTACTTCTTTTTTCCTCCATCTTCTTCCTTCAACTTGTAAACCCATTTATTATGCAATGCTCTTTTTTCTGCAGGCAGCTGAACCAAGTCCCAAGTTTGTTTATTTACCAACGAATCCATTTCCTCTTTAATTCCTTTCTCCCACTTCTTTTTGGTGTCTACCTGCATTTCCTCTTCATAACATTCTGGTTCACGAGAATCAGTCAACAATAAATAATACAATGAAAGAGAGTATCGTTCAGGGGGTCTACTTAACCTGGTAGATCTTCTAACAACACTTGCAGGAGTTTGAGGTACCTGCTGATCCTGTTGTTGTACATTTTGATTTTCTAGTACCTTTGGAATTTATTTTTTAGTGATCTCATCAAGCACTATGTATTCTGGTTTTTATTTTTCATGTTTCTTTCTTTGCAACTGATATTTGTACATGACCTTCTCATTGAATATGGCATCTCTAATCCTAATGATTTTTTTATTTTCATAATTCCATAAGAGATAACCAAAATCATTAACACCGTATCCAATAAAGGTACACTTCTTGTATTTTTACTCAAGCTTTGCTCTATTTTCTTTATCAATATTGACAAATGCTTCACAACCGAAAGTCTTCAAAAAATAATAGTTTACCTTTTTTCTGTCCATGCCTCCTCTGGAATTACACCATCCAAATAATTTGAAGGTCCTATGTTTATTAAGTAAACAACAATATCTACAACATCTTCTTAGAACTATAAGGGAAAATTAACATGCAATCTCATACTCCTTGCATGCTCCATGATTGTCCTGTTCATCCTTTTTGACAAACTATTTTCTAGTGGTGTTCCTGGAACTGTCTTCTCTCTACGAATCCCATGGTATGAACAATAATCATCAAAATCCTTGCTGCAATATTCACCTCCATTGTTTGATCTGAGACACTTCAACCTTTTTCCTGTCTCATTCTCAACCAAATCTTTCCATTTCTTAAAAGTATCAAAAACATCATATTTTTGTCAAATGAAATAAACCCAAGTTTTTCTAGTTGCATCATCAATAAAAGTAACATAATAATGATACACCAAGATATGATACCTGATATGGTCCCCATACATCTGTATGCTCAAGCTCTAACCTTTCACTCTTCTTTTCTTTTTCAACTCTGAGAAATCTGACTCTCTTTTGTTTTCCATAAACACAATGCTCATATAAATCCAAATCAATTTGTTTAAAATTTGGAAAAAAATTTCTTTTGTGAAGTATCTGCATCCCCTTCTCACTCATGTGTCCAAGCCTATGATGCCACAGTGCTGTATCCACTCCTGTAGAATCTAAATATATAAAAGAGTCAGTATTACCAGTACATAAATACAATGTACCTACCTTATCTCCTTTTTCTATCACTAATGATCCTTTGGTGACCTTCCACAACTTATCTGTAAATATGGATTTACAACCTTCACTTTCCAACTTCCTTATTGAAATTAGATTTTTCCTTAGATCTGGAACATGTCCGACCTCTTTCAACAAACATTGGTTTCCATTCCTTTGCTTTATTTTTACCTTTTCCATTCCAACAATTTTGCATGGTGCATCATCACCCAAATGAACCTGTCCAAAATCACCTTGAACATAATCTAGAAAATGTTTCCTATTGGGTGTGGCATGAAATGAAGCCCTTGAATATACTACCCAAGACTCATAAATATTATCTATAGAAAGAATCAAAGCATCTTGTACCACATCACCTGCTACATTTGTTTCCCAATTTTTCTCTTGTTGTCCATCTCTTTGTTTCTTTGGAGCTCTGGAGTCTTTCTTCATATGTCCTTTCTTTCCACAATTCCAACACTCTATCTTTCCCAATCTGGATTTGGATCTTCCCTTCCTATAATTCCCGTAGTATCCTGAGCCCTTTTCTCTATCCTTTTGTCTTCCCCTGTTCTCCATGTTTAATGCATTACCTGATGTCCTCCTCCTCTTCCCGATGAAGGTAAGTGTATCCGATTATTGTCTTAGAATGGAAGACTGAGTTCTTTGCAAGATGAATGGCACTCTCACTGTCACAATACAAAATACTATTCTCCTACTTCTTTCCCAATTCCTCCATAAACCTCTATAACCAAATCATTTCTTTACTAGCCTCAGTAGAAACAACATACTCTGCTTCAACCTTTTTCCTGTCTCATTCTCAATTAAATCTTTCCATTTCTTAAAAGTATCAAAAACATCATATTTTTGTCGAATGAAATAAACCCACGTTTTTTTAGTTGCATCATCAATAAAAGTAACACAATAACGAGAGACACCAAGAGATGATACCCGAGTTAGTCCCCATACATATGTATGCTCAAGATCTAACCTTTCACTCTTCTTTTCTTTTTCAACTCTGAGAAATCTGACTCTCTTTTGTTTTCCATAAACACAATGCTCACATAAATTCAAATCAATTTGTTTAAGATCTGGAATTTTTTTTTTTTTTTGAAGTATCTGCATCCCCTTCTCACTCATGTGTCCAAGCCTATGATGCCACAGTGCTATATACACTCCTGTAGAATCTAAAGATATAGAAGAGTCAGTATTACCAGTACATAAATACAATGTACCTACCTTCTCTCCTTTAGCTATCACCAATGATCCTTTGGTGACCTTCCACACCTTATCTGTAAATATGGATTTACAACCTTCACTTGCCAACTTCCCTGTTGAAATTATATTTTTCCTTAGATCTGGAACATGTTTGACCTCTTTCAGCAAACATTGGTTTCCATTCCTTTGCTTTATTTTTACCTTTCCCATTCCAAACATTTTGCATAGTGCATCATCACCCAAATGAACCTGTCCAAAATCACCTTGAACATAATCTAAAAAATGTTTCCTATGGGGTGTGGCATGAAATGAAGCCCATGAATCTACTACCCAAGACTCATAAATATTATCTATATAAAGAATCAAATCATCTTATACCACATCACCTGCTACATTTGCTTCCTGATTTTTCTCCTGTTGTCCATCTCTTTGTTTCTTTGGAGATATGGACTCTTTATTTAGATGTCCTTTCTTCCCATAATTCCAACACTCTATCTTTCCCAATCTGGATTTGGATCTTCCCTTCCTATAATTCCCGTAGTTTCCTGAGCCCTTTTCTCTATCCTTTTGTCTTCCCCTGTTCTCCATGTTTAACACATTACCTGATGTCTCACCTGTGATTTTCCATTGCATTTCCTCGCTAAGGATAACACCAACAACATAATCAAATTTTAAAGTGTTTGAACCAGAGACAGAGTTTCTTACAACCATGACCAAGTCGTTCCATCTTTCTGGCTATGAGCACAAGATTATAAGAGCACTAACCTCATCATCAAAGTCCACTTTTACAGAACTTAGTTGATTAGTAACCGTATTAAATTCATTTAAATGATCTGCAACAAACCCACCTTTTGACATCTTCATATTAAATAATCTCTTTATTAGAAATACCTTATTGGGCGTCGATGATTTTTCATACAGTTTAGCCAATACACCCATTATCTTCTTTGTTTTCTTTTCTTTCGAAATATTGAAAGCCATCGATGCTGCTGGGCTCAGCCATATCGTTCATAATTCCTTTATGTCAAGAACCTCCTTCATGGTCGTCAACTTCTTTTCTATTACACCCAATGGTAGGAATAGATCCTTCTGATATAAATAATCTTCTATATGCATCTTCCATAACTGGTAGTTTTGACCGTTAAATTTGTCGACCCTAAACTTTTTATCTCTTGCCATTGCTCCCACTGGAATTGGGAACCCTCTTTTCCTGCGAGTTACCTTTCTCTCTGATACCAGTTGTTAGAAAAAGAGGATCACGAGAAATACCTTATATCAGGTAATGCGTTAAACATGGAGAAGTTACCTGATGATGAGATCTATATCATATGGAACCCGAGACATGTCCTCCTCCTCTTCCTGTGTCTTGGGACACTGATCCGCATATAAATTTACACCAACAAGAATAAGTACCTTGACCACTTTACATCCCTGCATATTAAGCCTCTACAATATTGCCTTGACATATTTTCTCTAATTTAACCATAATTTCCTCTTTTTCCGATCTCTTTTAATTTCCATGCCCAAAATGAAATTTGAAGCACCAAGATCCTTCATTTCAAATTTAGAGGACAACTGATTTTTCACATCCTGGATAATCTCCTTGTTGTTTCCTATCAACAACATGTCATCCACATACAAGAACAAATAAATCAAATGATCACCAATTAATTTAAAATGCACATAATGATCCTATTTACTTCTTGTGAAGCCAAGTCCAAGCATATAAGTATCAAATTTTTGATAGCACATCCTTGGTGATTTTTTTAAACCATACAGAGAATTTTTCAGCTTGCATCCCAGCTCCTTCTTTCCCTTCAAAGCAAATCCTTCTGACTGCTTCATATAGATTTATTTTTCTAGATTCCCATGTAGGAATGTTGTCTTTACATCCATTTGTTCTAATTCAAAATCAAATGCAACAAAAACAAATAACATAAATCTTATAGAAGTTAACTTGGCAACAAGAGAAAAAATCTCGCCAAAATCAATTCCCTCAACCTGGGAATAACCCTTTGCTACTAAATGAGCTTTTTATTTCTCCACTTTTCTTTCTGCATTCAACTTCTTTTTAAATACCCATTTGCCACCGATGGGATTTCTTCCAGTCAACAACTCCACTAGATACCAAGACTCATTCTTATCCAAGGCTACCATTTCTTCATCCATGGCCTTTTTCTGGAGCTTTCCATCCTATGAATCCACTACCTCCTTGATAGTTCTAGGAACATCATCAGTAATAGACAAAGAAAAATTTGAATGGAATCAGATGGAGTATACCTTTCCAATAGCCTTCTTTCTCAAACCGTTCTCCTCAATACTATATTATGAGGAACTTTTTCTTCTAATTCCTGTTCTTCTGTAGAGTCCGATTCATCATCCTTTAAATCAAACTCTATTTTCTCCGGTTCTTCCTTACTTGGTAGGAATTCCTGTTTAACAACATCTTTCATTTCTCTAAATACCACATCTCGGCTATACACAACCTTCTTAGTTTCTGGGTTTCAAATCTTATAACCTTTGAGACCATCTTTATACCCAATAAAGATACACTTTTTAGCCTTCTTATCTAGCTTACTCATGTTTTCCTTTGGAACATGAATATAGGCCTTACATCCAAATACCTTGAGATGTGTGAGAGAAGGTTTCTTACTAGTTCATACCTCTTGTGGAGTATTTTCATCCAACATCGATGAGAGTGATCTGTTGACCAGGTAACATGTAGTACCCACTACCTCTACCCAAAATTCTTTCCCTAAATCGACACCACTAAGCATGAACTTTGATTTTCCCATCAACATCCTGTTCATCCTTTCTGCAAATCCATTATGCTTAGGTGTATATGGAGTAGTATTCTTCTTGATATTCTGCACTTCTTACATAATTCTTCAAATTCATTCCCGCAGAACTCTCCGCCATTATCTATCCTCAACACCTAAATTATTTTCTCTGTTTGATTCTCAATAAGAGCCTTAAACTATTTAAACCTGTCAAAGACTTCGGATTTCTTCCTAAGAAAATATATCCAAGTATTCCTCTAG
This sequence comes from Picea engelmannii, assembly GCA_009831015.1. Classification (NCBI taxonomy): domain Eukaryota; kingdom Viridiplantae; phylum Streptophyta; class Pinopsida; order Pinales; family Pinaceae; genus Picea; species Picea engelmannii. The sequence continues at coordinate 478,678 of ML791876.1, forward strand.
TGGTCATCTATAAATGAGACATAGTACACATATTTTTCTAATGATGGAACCAACAGAGGTCCAAACACATCACTATGAACTAGCTGTAAAATTCCTTCTTCCCTCGTTGCTCCAGAGGGGAATCTTACCCGATTTTGCTTCCCATATACATAATGTTCACATAAATCAAAATCCAAAGAGCAGTTAGACATACTTCAACCATACCTTTATCGTCTAGTAGTTGAAGACCCTTCTCTCTGATGTGCCCCAGTGTTTGATGCCACAACATAACCTTTTCTCCAGAGACTGTAGGAGTTCTTTCTTCTTCAACTCCAATATCAGGAACAATGAAACTATTACACCCATCACTAATAGCTCTTCCTTGTAGCTTATACAAAGTTCCAAACCGAACTCCCTTCAACAACACCATTGCTCCTCAAACCATATTGCAGGTTTCCTTTTCAAATATTGTGTTTACCCCTGCATTGTCCATTTTTCTTACATAAATTAAATTTCTGGCCAAACCTAGGATGTGCAAAACACTAGGTAGTGTTCTAATCCTTCCATCTATGAGCCTCAACTTGAATTTTCCTCTTCCTATGATTCTAGTTGTCGAGTCATCACCTAGGAAAACATTACCTCCATCATACCTTTCATATTCACAAGACCACTCCCTATGGGGAGTCATATGAAAGAATGCACCTGAGTCAACCAACCATGCCTCATGATCTGGATGTGTGCTTGAAGAAGCCAAGTACACATCCCCTCCTTCTTCCTTAGAGGTCTTTTCTTCCGTATAAGGAGCTTCTTAAGATCCCTTCTTTTTCTCAATTTTGGATCTACACTACTTCTTGTAGTGCCCTTGTTTTCCACATCTCCAACATATATTTACAAAATTTCTGAGAGATTTAGATCTACCCTAAGACTTAGATCTCCCACTTGAGCAATTAGATCTATTTCTTTCCTGGGAGTGTCCTCTTGCAAATAATTCATCTGTGCTATGTCCTTCCACGTTCTTCTGTCTCATCTCCTCTGACAACAAGGATGACACCACTTCATCAAACTTCAAGGAATTTTTATTACTACCTATGGCCACAACTAGACTATCCCATAGGTCTAGTAAAGAACATGATAATCTGATACACTTACCTTCATCTGAAATTCTAATCTCAATAGATACTAACTGACTTACCATAGTATTGAAGGCATTCAAATGCTCTGTCGTCGAGTCTCCATCTCTCATCCTCAGTTTATACAACTTCTTTCTCAAGAAAATTTTATGTACTAGGGACTTAGACTAATAGAACTTCCCCAACTTATCCCATAAATCTTTGGCTATAACTTCCTCTTACACATTCAATAATACTGAATCTAAGAGACATAATCGGATTGTGCTCTTCGCCTTTCGATCCAAATTTTTCCGATCATCTGTTGAAGTTCCTGTAGGTGCAGTACCTGTATCCACTGCGATCCAATGATCTCTATCCACCAACAAATCTTCCATATTGAGCTTCCACAACTGAAATTTTTTCCCATTAAACTTCTCGATCTCCATTTTTGAATTCCTCACCATTTCTTTTCACTTGAAAATCAATACCACATATCTCCCAAAGTAACAAGGCTTATCACAGTCCCAAGCCAAACTCTTGACCACAAAGGTGTCTACCTGAAGCCAACAAAGCTCTGATACCAAATGTAGATTTTAACCTTGTACAATATTTTACTGCAAATAAATTTTCAATAAAAGAATAGAAAAGATACAATGGAAAATACACATATTACACAAATATTTTTCCCTTAGAAACCCAAACCAAGAAAACCAACATATTCTATATTCATTCATCTTGATACATTGTTTAGAATACAATATACATATAGGATCCAGCGACATCCAAACCCCTAACCCAATGACTTGGATTAGTCAAAAACCCTAATTCCTTAACCTAAAATAGAAAACCATCGACAAAAACCATATGCCGAAAAACCACCCAACAACGGACACGAAAAATGAGGCAAAAATATGACACGTTTCTCGAGGAATTTTTTTTTAAGAGCACTACCCCCGAACCCCCAAAGGGGGGTCCTAGATTAAACCCCTCTATGTGCCTAACACAACGTAGCAGACACTAGAACTAGTTGTGCAAATAATATAACACATATGCAACAATATGTGCCTCATTATTGCTATTGCTTCACTCGAATCCAATTCTGTCAGTTCCTGAGTCATCTGTGATACATAGGCTCTTATATAATTAATTGAAACTAAGGTAATATGTCAAGGTCATAGAAATATAAATCCATCAAAACAACCAACTAACATTCAGTGTGCCTGGAACTGTGTAGGAGCTGGGAGAACCAATTTTTTGTTGAGATGCATTTTAGAGCCATTACAAGACCTATAGATGCTTCAGTTATCCCATATGATGATATACAATACTTTCATGCTCATGGTTAGCCATAAAATCAAGAGGTGAAAATCAAAGATGATGTGTTACGTGATCATGAGCTACAGGAGACACTGACAAACTTGATTATGAATGCGGTCTATAGTGGATCAGGTGAGATAGACAATCAATGACCAAATTTTTATATAGGTGTGGATATTTTAGTCATTGATAATTGTAAGGAGATTGATTGATGAACAAAAAAAGAAGGGATTTGAGCTGGGAGGGGGACGCGATAATCCTCAAGGCGAAAGTTAGCCATGTTGAGCTAGTCAGTGTTAGTGAGAGGGAGAAGATCATCTTCGATGTGATTAGTGATGATGAGGGGTTGATGTCCTTCAACTGATGTATTGAGGACATGAGAGGGAAACTTATCAACAAGAATCACATCGGGGACGAAGAGGTGATCCTTGTCGGTAAGAAATGAAATGAAGCGAGAGGTAGGGACGCTGCTAAAATGAGATGCAACGATGTGAGTGGAATGAAGTTAGCTGGTGAAAGGAGTGATCATGATGAATATAATAATGTGACCATTATTGGTGAGACATCATTGATCATGTGAACTTCACTGACGATGAAGATGTGTATCAGTGAGGTTTGGCAGAAGTGCGATAGTGAGTTAGCCAAGTTCAAAGGGAGGTGGATGATGAACTAGTGAAAAAACCAACGACATGTCAATGGAAAGGTGGAATAAGGATGCAAGTTTCAGAATGCTATGTTTGGGCGCAGGAAGAGGGGACTCACCGAAGTGTTTGTCGGGTATAAGTGATCCGAGGAGTAACCGAAATTGTTAAAGTGAGGTAGGGTGAGGAGAACTTGGGCATAGCTATTTGCATGACAGAGAGAGAGTGCGAGGGTTCCGATTGGAAGAATTAAAGGGGGGCCCAATTTATTGTCTTGGATAGAGGCTAAGACAAGAAAATTGGGAGGCTGTTGTGGGGGCACAACACCCTGTTGTTGATGTATTTATTTTTCTTTTGACAAAAGTATATGCAATATGATATTTCTCAAGATTCTTTCTTGGTGGACATTTATCACTGCCATCATTTAATCCTCCAGTTGATGCCTTTCTCATCTCCATACCACTGGTTCTATTCTTTGTTCTTGATGGAGTACTCTTTTGGGAAGTTGTTGGAGAATTAGGGTTTTTTTCTATCACTTCCCTACCATGTTGCCAATAAACTTCATTGGTGTTGATTATTTCTTCTATATTATTTGAAACTTGGTCTGCCGCGATTTATGGTAGATCAAAGTTATCTCCACCACCTTCTTGAAATTGTTCAACTTTAGTGTAATATTAAGAATAATAAATTAATTCCATATGTGCAGTGAATTTGTTAATTGGGTCAAAATCCTTAACAAATTTGGCCTCCTTTAAGACCAGCTGGTCATGATGTCCCATGAGTTCGTCGAGATGGGTTATGTTGTTTACAGTAAATTCTCCAATTCTCCATGGTAGGGGCATGAATAGTTTTTTCCTCCTCTCATAAAATAAATGGGCCTAGGTTCTATACTATATGAACATTTCCTCAACAAAAAGTCTATCTGATACATAAAATGGTAAAAGAAAAGGCTTTTCTTCACCACCAAACAACTGGATGACAACAAATTCTTCTAAAGTTTCATAAATTCCTTTCCTAGAGATAAAGGTGTTTGCTTGAAGAGATAGTATTGATGTACTAGGACCAAAAATAATTTTTTTAAACTCTGAAATAAAATTGTTATGAACATGGTTAAAATTGTATTGATCTTTGTGTCTATACAAAGCCGAACAACATGCATAGATTGGTTCCATCTTAAAATCAATTTTTTTCCCCTTGGAAAATATTCAAACACGTGACCATAAGAAATGACATAGATGGTTAATGGTGGATCAGAGAGGATGGAATCGAAGGAACTCTACGGAAACCCTAGCCGCATGAGCTTTAGTTTTTTCTCTCCTTAGCACAGATCCACAATTTCCCTCTAAGAAATAGGTGCACACCAATTTTTTCCTTGTTTTGTTAGCAGTTGGGCGCAATGGAGGAAAGGAACATGGCTGAGGTGGCCTCATACGAGTTTGATCATGAAGATGGGAAACTCATCTAGAATATGCCAGTTGTCAGGCTCTCTGACATCGACACGTCATTCTTGTCACCTCCTGTCGGAGGGATGTGGGACGCCTCCTTGCAGGACCCAGCTTGAAGTTCTCCCTTGGGTTTACAGATGTTCGAAGTTGGTGGAGTTTTTGGTGCTTTGACATTCGAACCCGTACTTTGGGGGAACTTCCCCCCTTCTTCTCCGAAGGTCCTCTTAGACTCTTGGAGTTCAAATTATTCTCCTTTCATCCAGGATCCTTTCTAGGTTGCCGCTCACAACTTTGAAGTGAACCGATCACTCCAGGATCTCAAAAATTTTTCTTTCTCTGGTCACCTAGAAAATCTTGAGGTTTTTTCATCTTTGCCCAATCTAGTAAACCCTTTTCCTGGAAATCGTCCACTTTTTTCCTATTTTTCCTTTCTGGAGCCAGGTTATCCATCTTATTTGAACTTGAATGATTTTATGGCCCTTCCACCCTCCCCTTGTGCCACTGATCNCCCCCCCCCCCCCCTTGTTCCCCTTTGTCTTCCTAACCCAACAGATTTAATCCTAGCAGTTTTGCGTCGAAGGCCATTTCTAGAGAACCCTCGGCCTTGAAGCTAAAGATAGGTCATCTAGGTGTAGCTCTAGTTCCTCAACTATGCTCCTTGGCCCTAGGAGATGACGTCATGTTACCTAATGTCCCAGAACTCACTGAGAAGGTGGCGATGTGGTGTACAAATAGGAGGCATCTCAGCCAAGAGCTTATTTCGAATTGGATCTCCTATTCGTGGAAGGACTTGGGGATTAAATTACTATCTGTACACTCTCTAGAAAAGGGATGGTTTATGTTAAAATTCCACTATGCCTCAGACATGAGCAGGATTCTTGGATAACCTTGGTGTGTGGATTTGACCCCCCTTCTACTGAAAAAATGGTCCCCTTTTTTTGATGCAAATCGTGAGAGGATCAACAAGTTACCAATTTGGGTCTGGCTCCTTGGTTTGTCACTGGAATGCTGGAGATGGAAATTCTTTGAGAATATTGTAAATACCCTTGGAAATTTCATGAAAGTGGACATGTTGTTTGCCTCATCTGAGAAAATGTTGGTGGGCCAGATCTTAGTTTCTCTCAATATCAGGAAAGGTCTCTTAGATACCTTAGAGCTCACTCGTGAGGGATTAATTTTCATCCAGCCACTGGATTATGAGGGAATTTGTTTGAAATTCCACATATGTCACAAGCATGGGCACAAAGCGACAAATTGTCTTCTTCCTTTGACGCGTCAAACCTCTCAAGGGTAGACCTGTTGACAAAGGTCCTCCATTTTCTTTTTCTATGGTAGGGGAGTGTCGTCACCTCCACCCCAGTCGAGGGCCAAGTTTCGGGCATGGAGAGAGGTGTCAGAAAAAATTTTAGCGGTTTCGACCGACGAGGGGATAAATGACTCCACTACTATTGAGTCAAAGGAAGAGGGAAAGTTTCAAGCGCATGAAGATGTCACTACAAATTATGAATATCAGCTCAAAAAGGGTGTATAATCTCATTTGGGTATGCCCCCCCTCTCTCCTTTCTCTGTAAATTTTAATTTTTTTATAGTCATTCACCCATTTTTGGATTTAAATAATTTAAATAATTTCCCTTCCCTTCCTTATGTGATGGAATTTCCAGTGTTTTTTTCCCCAGGTCCTCCTCTTTCTAGTCTTTCCTTTGGTCGTCCTCCTTCTCCTTGTGAACATCCGCCCTTATCCCAAAGTCAAGACTCCTCCTTGCTTTCTAATGATGAATCCATTTTCTATAATTTGAGGTTTTGTTCAATTCCCTCTAAAAACTGATCGATCCCTACTCCATTGGGTCTGGGGTTAAACTCGTCTCAGGTATCTACACACAAAGGGAGAGGAAGACAATATTTATTTTCAAAAGCTCATTCACAATAAGCCGTTGATGTAGCAGCTGATCATAAACTCTCTATCTTCAGGGAACTTAGAGAAATTCCAACCCCAGAAGGGTCTCCCAAATGAAAGTGTTCTCACTAAATTGTAAGGTGCTGGCAAGCCCCTCAAAGCATCTCACCCTCCAAAAGTTGATGGAGCTCTCGCAGCCTAACACAATTTTTCTACAAGAAACCCTTGGGGAAGAGATTGTGGTCGTCCTGATGTTGGAAATGTTACAAAAAGGATGGTATTTCTTCAGATCAGATGCATTTGGTCACTTGGGAGGACTGTATATGGGATGGAACACAAAAACTATCAAGCTTGAAAACTCTTGGGGTTTCTATGGGGGTGAAGGAATGAATGTCTTCATTGAAATATTGGGGAGATCCTTTACAATCATAAATATTTATGGACCCACTCAAGAACGTCCCCAGTTTTGGAGTGCCCTCCTAGAAAAATATTTTTTGAAAGTCCCCTCTCTCATCTTGGGATGAGATCTAAATTTTTCAATAAGGGTCGGTTGAATCCTGGGGACTAAGGTCCAAGGTGGATTCTCTCTCTAATTTCTTTGCTCGTAAGATAGATGAAGTAGGGATAATTGATATTGCACCTACTAAGCTTGGTCCTTCTTGGAGAAATAAGAGACTGGGAGATGATTATATCACAAAGAGGATGGATCATTTTTCGATTTCTAAATAGCTCGTAGAAGAACCTTTTATTTTCAGACAATGGATTAGTACAAGGGGGGAGTTGGATCATTTCACAATTTTCCTAGAAATAGTAGGAGATTATAGAAAACTGACAAGCCCCTTGAAGTTTAATTATGATTGGCTAAAAGAGGAGAGATTCCAAAAGATGGTGAAGGAAGTTTGGTCTCCCATTAGTCATTGAAAATGGGTAGTCATTCAATTCGCTAGAAATTTAAAAGAATTAATAATAGCAACAAAAGTATGGGAAAAAAGGAGAAAGAAACAGAAAGAACATGAATTAATCCACACAAAAGCTGCTCTACAATCCCTATATGACTCGATCAAAGGAGGATATGCCAATCAAATACAAAAAGAGACTCTATTATCCTTGGATAAAAACAAAAGAGAGTTACTACAAGCTAGAGAAGAAGAATGTAGACAAAAAAGTCGGGCACTATAGTTGTACAGTGGAGATGAGAATCCAAAATGTTTCCAAGCATATGCAAAAGGTAGGAAAATGGCAAACACTATCTGGGGAATAAAATACCAATATGGCAGTTTTTTATCTTCTTTTGAAGATATGACAAGGTTGGGTTCATCCCACTTCAAATCCCTGTACTCAACAGATAGAAGAGTTTCCATTGATGTTGTCTTACAGATGACACTACCGTTCCTGCATTTTGTTGAAGAGGGGGGAAATGAAGAACTTATGGCAGATGTGTCTAAAGTAGAACTAAAATAAGTACTACTTAGTTTTCAAAAGGATAAAATCTCGTGTCCAGATGGGTGGTCCATGGATTGTTTTGCAGGTTTTTTTGAATTCTTAAGCCTGGACCTCCTCAAAGTCATCGAAGAATCAAGGGTAAATGGGTTTATCCATCCCACTTTTCATGCCACCTTTATAGATTTAATCTCCAAGCAATATTCCCTCGATAGCTTGGATTATTACATACCCATCTCACTGTGCAATTGTATCTATAAAATTATTGAAAAGATCACAAGTAGACGAATAAAAGGAATTCTCTCCAAATCAATCTCTCAAGAACAATTTGGTTTTCTAGAAGGAATAAAGATACATGAAGAAATTGGTGTTTCCCAGGAATCCATGCACACCACAAAGACACATAAGAAAAATGGGGCAGTGTTAAAGATAAATCTCTCTAAGGCATATGATCGTGTCCACTGACTCTTCTTGAGAATGATTCTCACTCATCTGGGATTTGGTTTTCCTCTTATAAGTTGGGCCATGAGCTACATCTCCTTGGTCTCTTTTGCAATACTCATAAATGGATCATCCTCCCCTTTCTTCCAAGACGAGAGAGGCCTTTGACAATGATTCCCCTTATCCATTCTACTCTTCCTATTGGTGGCTGAGGGACTAAGCATGGCTCTTTTGGAAGAAAAAATAAATAGATCATTTATCGGTATTCCTCTTACCCATCTTCTTTCACTCACTCACTTGTTGTTTGTTGATGATGTAATAATATTCTATAGTGGTCTAGGGGGAGATGATGAAATGTTGAGTTCCATTCTATACCTTTTCAGTAGGGCTACTGGAATACTAATAAATAACACAAAATCCACACTATCTACTCATCTAATGGAACCAAAATAAGTTCAATTTTACAAAGGTATTTTTCTTTATCTGGAAAATCCACTTGATGAAGGCTTAAAGTACCTTGGATTTCATCTAAAACCAAATTTCTACACCAAAGAGGACTATAATTGGCTATTAGCAAAGCTTGATAACAGATTAAATTCATGGAGTTTTAGGTGGATTTCTAGAGCAGACAGGTTGATCCTGGTTAAATCAGTCCTTGAGGCTATTCTAGTCTGCTAGTTATCAATGGGATGGATCCCAAAAGGAAATTTGGAGAAAATAAGGAAATTATGCTTCAAATTTCTATGGGAAGGACAAAAGGAGAGCTTTGTGATGCCATGGATCAAATGGGATTCTCTGGCATTTCCAAATATTTTGAGGGGTTGGGGACTAAAAAATATACATTGTTTATCCACTTCCCTTGCAGCTAAGACAGGGTGGATACTAATATCTTCAAACACTCTCTGGTCAAAGGTGGTTTTTCAAAAATATATCAATCCAAAATCAATGGTGGATTGGATAAGAAGACCAGAAAAGGCCATCAAAATGGCTCCATCATGTGGAAAGCTATGGTAAAATATTTTGATGTGATTAGTCAAGGACTGGAATGGAAGGTAGGAAAAGGAAACTCTCTCAGACTCGGTAGGGATCCATGGATAGGCAACAAGGGACACACCTTACTCCCCCAGAACCTAATAGACAACCTACATGAAACATGTTTTTTTCACCTAAACCAGGTAGTGGATTACCAACAAACTTTGATCCGAAGTCAAGGGTGGAAAGATACAAAAGCTATGTGTTTGGAAGAGCACTTCACCTTATAGATCCACATGTCTGTCTATTGATACTCACATAGAGATGTTTAACTTGGACTCACATCAATACATTTCACTTGCCATAGAATGCAGAACTATAACTCCCACTTGATGAACCTCCTAATAAACTACACAGTTCCTTGGAATGATTATATCTAGGCCCTCAAGATAAGCCACATCAAAATTAATGATCAGGAGGACAAAATTCTCTGGAAACTCAGTCCCTTTGGGATATACTCCTCCAAAATAGGGATATTATTTCCTGATGACTATCCTCCAACAAAAATCTCCTCAATGGTGGTGGAAGGTGATTTGGAAGGTCAAATTCCCCCTTAAGGCTAGACTATTCATGTGGTGCCTCTAAAGGAAAAGGGTCCCAACATGGGATAGTATGAAATACAGGGGTTTGGAAGGATGACCGAGTTGGCTCCCCCTATGCAAGGAGGATGAGGAATCTTCTCTACATCTTTTTTTGGGTTTCCCCTTTTCAATTCAAACTTGGCAAATTGTCTCAACTATTTTGGGTCAAAATTGCAATTGGCACGAGACTTCCATTGAAGAAGCATGGAAGTATTGGGTTCAGAACCATATGAACAAAAACAACAATGCACTTCCTATTCTCATACTACGGGGAATATGGATTTCTATAAATGCAGCCATATTCAAGGAAAATGCCTTGCTGCCCGATTTAATTGTAGCCAAAAGTCTAGCCATCCTAGCACATTTTCCACAAGTGAAAGATATTCCTCCCCTGAGGTAGATAGTGGAAGAAAAAATAGATTTCTCAAGACCTTGGGATTTTTTTTTTATGGGGCTTCCGAAGACAATGGTGAACATTGTGGGGGAGGGGGAGTCCTACATATCTCTCCAACACATTTTTATAAATTAAAGTGGGGTCTAGGCTAGGGATCAAATAATTTTGCAGAAATAATGGCTTTAAATCTCTTGCTCACTTTTGTTGGGGAAAAGGGGATCTCAAGTCTACATATTTTTGGTGATTTAATGGTGGTCATCAACTAGTTGAGGAAAACACAAAAGTGTCATAACATAAATCTATCTTCTATCCTTGAAGAAGTCTTTTTAATTTCAAATATATTTACAAACTTGTTATTCACCTATGTCTACAAGGAAAGGAATGGTACACCACACTCCTTATCTAAAGAGGGCACTCAAATGGCTCATGGGAAATGGAACATCTTAGAAATCTCAGATGGGCATAGACACGAACATTATCACAAACCCTTTATAGAACAAAGGGACCAACCTGTCTTCAATGTCTAAAGTCATTTGCCACATTCTGTATGTAGTTTTTTGATGACATACAAGGGAGATGTTACAAATTATCATTTTTTTAGGAATGGGTCATTCTTGAGACACTTATATACTACAACATAACTCTATAATCTATGGGGCAGTTTTGTATATTTTATTCTCCAAGTTACTTGTTCTAGATTTTGTTTGTCTTCTCAGAAAGACTAGTAGTATGGTTTACCTTTTGGAGAACCGTGCTAAACAAAAATTCAGTTACTATTGGTGGCAACTAAAGATATTTGGGACTAAATGAATGTCTACACATGCATTCTTCAGAATGTAAATTTTACTTCTTAATAAAATTTACGCTTTTTTCCTTTGGAAAAAAAAAAGAAATGACATAGATGAGTAAGAAGTCATATAGAATTTTCGAGTCTTTTTTTAATTACCCAGTTGGAAAGAGACCTCACTTAAAATTAGATAACCCCAATCTATAATAACTTTTTCATGCAAATCATAATGCAAGGAATATATACCATTTATTGGTACAAATGTAGTAGATTACATACCAATAATACGAGTGAACAACCATGCAAATTTTATGTATGGGTATTTTAGTAAAGTTACCTCAATCCTGGAAATATCAAGGTTACTGCTTGGGTCCTCAAAATAATTGCTTAGTAACCTGTCCCCTCCTTTATGTTGCTTCATGAATTCATCCACTTCTTCATTTTTAGACCGCAACATAGGTGTAGGGAGTCGTAGTGTTTTGGAAAATGCTGAAGCATCTAGAGAAATGGGTTGATGTCCTTGCAACTGAATTATTCTTTTCTCAGAGTTAAACTTATTTGTGCACCATTGAACAAATTTTTTGATTAAGTCTGTTACTTTAGGAATGCGACCTGCTAATGATATTCCTGAAGTCTAAATTAAGTTCATTTTCTTCTTGGCTGGAGACAGTCTTGTAATAATTGTATGCTCTCGACCACTAAAAATATTGATCTTCACGTCCTAGTGTGTTTAGTGTATCTCAACAATACAACTCCTTTTTCTTACTTGGAATTCTTTTTCTTCTTTTAGCTTTGACAATATGTGGCGTTGTTTTCGATATTTACATCTTGGCATATTATTTTTTACTTAATTTCACCATGTGTTTTCCTGATAGTTCAATCAATCATAAATATTTATTTAAATATTGCTAGCTTGTATTATATTTTAATTTAATGCAAGTTCTATGAATTTTTTGTGAATTTGATAACGACATTATGCTTACAGAAGTGGCAGCTGATGTGGTGGGGACAATAAATGTGATGGGAAGTGGTGATGTGATATCATGGCAGATGAAAAATGTTAAGTATGAGAGTGTAAAATGAGGGATAAAAAATGCAAATTGAGTAACATGGGACTGTAGACCTGCATACCTATGGACACAGGAACACAGAAAGGTAAGGAGGTATGCTTTGAAACTAGAAATGCAACTAAGTATTGGATATGGTCGTTTTGCGGATAAGAGAAGTAGAAGGTCCATTTTGAAAAACTCGGGACTTCGGACGTGCGGACCTGCGAACTAAAGAAAAAGTTTATTGGGAGATAAGTGGCCCCGCATCCTCTTTTTTGAAAATTGGTTAAGTATTGAAAAGAGAAAAAGGCACAATTTGGGAAATGAAAAAGTGAAAAGTGCATTTTGGGGGACGTGGGATTGCATACTTCATACCTATAGAAATGTGGACATGCATATACAAGATTTATGCCACCCCCTCTCCGCATTACTTGAATTTGGCTAAGTGTTGGAAAAATTTTGATAAAGGAGAAAAAAACTAACAAAAAAAACCAAAGAAAACAAAGGAATAATTCTATGGATGGTTAAATGAAAAAATATAAATGATCATGAATGTGGATTAACAATGGTGACAATTTTTTTTTCTTAATTCAGAATATTTCAATTGTTTTTTAATCTAACAATTTCCCATAAAATCAAGAGTAAGAATTTTTCTTAATTCGGAAAAATTTTAATTGTTTTTTAATCTAACAATTTCCCATCAAATCAAAAGTTTTTAGTTAAATCATTATCCTTTACCAATGGAAAAATAGAAATATCAAATTTTAACAATTCAAAATTTGAAAAAATAGAATATCAAATTTTAAAAATTCAAAATTTTTCTTTCTTTTCGTGCAATTTTTTTTAATTTTTTTAATTCATGGTTGAATAAAAAATTACATTGTTTAGATACCCTTAACACTTTGTTAAAAAAAAACTAGTTCATAATGAATATATTCTCAAAAACCATATTGTTTACTATTTATATTCCTTAAAAGAAATATAAATCTATCTATTTTCAAAATATTAAAATCAATAAATAAAATTCCATAAACTTTTGAATTCATTGAAAAATTTAATTAAGAAAATAAAAGGTCAAACTATCTTAACTTTTGATTGAAAGCTATATTTCCTACAAGGCAAGTACTAATAAATATAAACTTTATAAGACATTAAATCTCACTTTTGTAACTAAATTATATGAATAAACTTTTGAATTCATTGAAAAATTTAATTAAGAAAATAAAAGGTCAAACTATCTTAACTTTTGATTGAAAGCTATATTTCCTACAAGGCAAGTACTAATAAATATAAACTTTATAAGACATTAAATCTCACTTTTGTAACTAAATTATATGAGTAGATAAATTATGTTAGGACATTATAATTTTAAAGTGTTGCTTTACATTATTGTATTCATTTATATTATTTATAATACAAGAAAATACAAAGAATAAATATAATCATTTTTTATAATTTTAAATTTGTTTAATTATTAATATTTATTATTATTATTATTATTATTATTATTATTATTATTAAATTAAATTTGTGAATTATTGTTAATAGTTTTGATCTCATATAATGTGTTTTTTTTTTTTTTTACATGTGGTTGTCATTTATGTGATGTTTATACTAAACATAAGTCTTACTACTATATTGTGATATTTTATGATTGAGATTTTATTTTAATTAATATTCTTCTCTTAACGTATGTAACATATCTAATACGTTCCATGCACTTTGAAGATATGGAGTATTTCTTGAAACCACTAAATTCACACCAACTTTTGATCTCTAATACCAAAATCAATAATATAGACTAGTTGTAGAATTCAACAATGAAAGTAAAGATACAACAACCTTTAACCATCAATTTCAAGCTTAACACATGCATGCAACTTTATAATAATTTCAACCGTGAGTATGAAAATTAAAATCATGAGCACAAAACTATGGAAAATGGAAATAATAATATGCAGAAGAGAAAGAACAATAACCTTTCTTTTCATAACACAACCAAGTATACTTATCTTTCTGGGAAAATAATCCACTAACTTATTGCAAAAGAAGGACATTACACTCAAATACAGGATCTTTAATGCACTTAACCTCTTTGCAATATATGCCACCCCCAAGGTGAGGCTATGAACCCACAAGGGAACACTTTTCCTATGAATTCTAATTCTCTTCTCACAACCCAATTCCCAAGTTAATGATCAATATTTACTCCTATAGTAGTCCCAATTCACAACCCTCTTTCCCCATCAACTTGCACAACCCAAGGAATGAGATCCCATTCCTTCATGGCTCTAGCACACATTGGTAATGAAATCTCACTATTGAGATTCCATGGATTATTAGTTGTAGTGAAATTCCTCAATGATAGTAATATACAACCACATATCTCTCATAATTCATGGTTGTAGCTTTCCATGATTAGATTGCAATAAGTTCATGATAGCTCGCTTGAAGAGAGGCCTTATGATATTTCCCCAACCAAATGATAGTTCACATGGTAATTCAAACTCCTAATAAATTCAGAATCTCCCTTAATTTGAATGACACACAAAACATTCAAACTCTTTCCCCCAAACAAAACTCCCAATTTTCTTGTATGGAAAAAACATATAGCATAAGTTTTGCATGGTATGAAGGGGGCACATATCCTTACAGGGACCCATGCACCTCCTTCATGCACCAACCCCCAACGCTTAATAAAACATAGATTAATTAGTAATCAAGGGGAATAATTAAGGTTGGAAGGAATTTGGGTTAAGTAACTTACAAAAGCCCTTTCCCTTTAGCCTACTTAAGCCCCCTTGTCTCTCCCCTCTTGTGGAGTCATATTCCCACATTCTTTTGTCCTTCTCTTCTATAGTCTATGATATTTATTATTATTATCATTCAATGCACAATCTTACATATTACATCATTTGACTTTTATCCATTCATCATATACATACACAATGTTGAACCCAAGATCAAAACTAGGGTATTACAACATTAACTAGGTTGTGGTCTATCACTAAACATGTGGAGTTTTCCATCAATGACCCAACTTTGATTCCTAACCAAAAATAGGGAATCCTCATAGTGACATGTCTAGGCATGCAGTTCCATTAACTTTGACCCAATTTTGGTAAATACAAATAGATTCTAGTAATGTATTGGGAAGAAATAAGTCCTCGAATCAAGCTAAAAAATAAGGGATGTTACGATTAAAAAAAAATAAAAATTATTCTCCTGTAACCAATGCCACATTTTTGCTTGGTGCTTAAGTCAAAGAGATGATGTCTACTTGTCTTCTATTTGGTTAAGGTGGTGACATGTTTTCAAACTCAAGAACTCAAGACTTTTTACCTTTTGATATGGACCCCTAAATCAAAACACCAAAATGATGTGTTTAGCAAGGTACCAATATTATTAGTCTTGTATTCTTGTATATGGACTTGTTACATGTACACTACTTAGGGGTTAGAACTTGAGACCTTTTTCATGTCAATATGGATCCTTAATCAAAACATCAAATTGAGATATTCGACAAGATACCCATGACATTAAGCTTTTACTCTTGTATACAAGGATCTTATAATACAGTGCAAACACTTAAGTATTAAAAACCACTACCTTTATTTGTAAATATAAATCCTTAACCAAAACACAAAATTATAAAAAACAATAAAAAATACCCATAACATTAATTTTGTTCCAATAAATAAAAATATTACAATACAACAATACCATTTAAAAATTTGAACTTAAAACTTTTTATTCATAAATATAAAATTATATCTACCAATTAAATAAAAACTCAAATTTTTTAAATTAAAAAAACTACATCACATCATTTAAAAAAAAATAAAAAATAAACAACCAACAATGTTTCTTTATCCTAAATGCCAAACCGAAAAGCAAGATTGAAAAGATTAGAGTGTTGATATACAACTATATATAAATTATATAAATTGATGATAAAGAATACCAACACCAACTATTTTTCAATTCTTTCTCTAACTATTTATTTAGAGATAATCCATGTAATGTTTATCTTTTCAATGGATTGGAAACCATTTTTATTTAAGAAAATGATTTCTAATTTCATCTCTATAGCTATAAATTCAATTGAGAAATTTTAAATTATATTATAAAATTTTTAAATTTAAAATGAAAAATTCCAAATTATATTATAATTTTTTTTTTAAATAATTATAATCATTTATAATATTTTTTAAATAATTTTTTTGATATTTTAAAATTATTTAAGTAATTTTTATTATAAGTTAATAGAAAACTACGCTGTTAACATCATCCAAGATAACATAATTCATAAATGAAATAAAAACAAATGATTAACGCTCATAGAGAGCTTACAATTTATTATTTTCTAGGGATATAAATATTTACTCATTTTCTAGGGATATAAATATTTACTCATTGTAAATTTTTGAATGTTTGGAAAATAGATTTATCCCATTCATTAATCTTTTATATCCCTCTTAGAACATCCATAGAGAGCTTACAATTTATTATTTTCTAGGGATATAAATATTTACTCATTTTATTGTAAATTTTTGTATGGAAAATAGATTTATCTCATTCATTAATCTTTTATATTCTTTTTAGAAAATCTTGATTACATATGTTTTCTTAGATATTTGGCACTACTTGTTCCCCATCAACCACCACTAAAATAAACTTAATTATTCATCTATATTTGTTGTTTTATCCATATAACTCTTCATTTTACCTTGAGTTACCTTGAGCCTTTAGTACCTATGTTTTAGTAATCTTATTATAGGAAAACCCCTTTAACTAGAAAAGGGTTGGTCTTAAGTGAGAAGAGGCCATGTTTGAAGGGATAGTGATAAGCCTCTTGAGTTACCCTTTGGCTTGCATTGATCTTTGGAGTTTGGATCTTAAGTGTAAGATTAATTCGTAACATATGACATATTTATGAGAAGCCTAAGAAGCAGGTGTATACTTTGGAAACCTGTATTGAGAAGAAATAAACATTATTTGTGAATTAGGAGGTGGATGTTGTGTTAGGTTTGGTCATCCTGGACTGTTGACACTCAAGAGGTTGAGATTCCAAATATGCTAAAATTGTTGACTTAGATTGGCATGTGAAAGATATGATTGCTTGTAACATTGATCAAGAAGTATCCAAAGAGATCCCAATCAGGGAAAATCTTGAACAGGTGGAAAAAATACAATGCCCTTATTAATTCCATTTTAGCTTGTATGAGATGGTTTCTGATGGCGATACAAGTGTTGAGGATATTGTTTCCAATGAAGATATTGCCTAAGATTTTGTTGTTATAAAGATAAAGATCCCTTCCAACCCCATCAATCTTGATATTGATCACTGAAAATGACTCTTAAGCTTACTCAGTTTCATGTTGTTTATTGATTTCCATTGTGTTAGGTCTTAGTTTTTGAAATTCTATGATTATTAGTTTTCTCGATAATATTGGGTTGATAACCTACTTAGTATCTTACTTCCCCTAACTTAAATTTCCAAGTTGTTTTCAAACAATGCAACAAATGATGATTCGTCTTCTTTTTTCTCTCATTCTGAATAATAGGCCTTGTTATTGACCTTACCCCAAGTTTAGTTTAACTTTTTCTCTTTAAAATCTAAGTTAAAAAAAAAATCAACTAAGAATATATATCATTCATAATTTATTTGAATTGTTTTGTTTTTTATATGTGCATACATCGTATAGATGTAATCTTGTTTCAAGAGCACTACATAATCTATAATAATATCATCGTATGCTTCACAAACACTACATTAGTCTTAATAATACCATCACTTAAGCCTATATGTATATGCATGTTGATGCATATTGTTGCCACATAATTATTATATTTAAATTATGTTTAAAATATAAATTTATTAATTAAAATGTTTTGAAATCAATAATAATATAATTATCATTTATCCACATCCTATAATATCATTCATATATAAAACATGTGTTGCATGGTAGCGTAGTTTCTGTCGGGTTGAATTGGGAATAAATGCATAGGGATGGGGAAAAAGTAGCGGAGACAAATGGAAACTGTAACAGAAACGTGGAAAACAACATGCAACACATGTGGTATCCATGCAGGAAATGACACGTGGCCCCTATAGGAATTCTGGCATTGAAACCATTTAGTTTTTGAAAGTATGTAATCCATCTTGCTTTTATTTTTTACTAGTAGTCTGACTTTCTATGTTCAAAATTTCCGTTCCTACCTTGCATGTTTTATCTCTTCAATGTATTTATGAAATTCATTCATAATGATTTATGTATACTTCCAACTGGTTAGAGTTAAGTACAATTTTCATAGTCACTTTAAATAGATCATATGGCTTGTGTGTGTCTATATGTTCCAGGACAAATAAAGTTATATGCAGTGGAAAATAAACACAATCTCTTGACATTCAACATAGTTGAAGATAAAAATTTCTGAGCACATAAATACAAAAGGAGATAAAAATAGTTTTATTTGAAATATATCAAAAAATAATATTCTCTGTTACATATTCCTGGAAATTTAAATGCGTTTGTCATATAGACTGGGATTGGGGCTCCCGTGAACCATAAAATAAATGTGTACAAGAAATAGGATTGTAGAAAGAAGAAGTGGGTGACGGTAGAGAGAAAGACCTGAAAAGAAGAAATTGGAACGTATCAGTTTTTGGCTAGACATTTCTATTTAAAAAGGTGGAATAACTGGATTGATAAACAAAGCAGGATGTGATCATTATAGACTTACAATGATGATATATATATCCCCCGTTGCTATTTTCTTGCCGATGCATTTTTATTGTTGTCGTCGACGGCTACTGGAATTGTGCCAACTGTCTGTTTCCCTTTGTCAGCGAGCTTCTCCATTTCCCTTTGGACCCATTCTTCAATGTATCCTCTCAAGGGGGCCACGTTTATCTCATCCCAGATGTTTATGTTGAAAATATCCTTTTCTAATTTCCTTAGATCGATAGAAAGATTACGCAGATCCTGATCAATTTCTTCATTTTGTACCGAATAGTCGACTAGACAATTGTCCACGTCTTCTTCACCATATTCAAGGATGCTGCAAAACTTTTCTAAAGACAACCCCTTCAAAAAATTAACTTGTTCATCGAAGACTTTCTTAGTTAAGGGCAAGGAGTTGATGATTAAGTTAGGGTCTTAGACCTCGTTGGTACTTCCGGATAAGTCTATTTCAGTGAGATTTTTGAATAATTCTTCTTTCTTTGATATGGCTTGTTCACATGATTGGACAATGAGATGCATGTTCTTCACTTTCTCTTTCCAGCATGCATTTAATTGAGTGATCCGGTTTTGGGAGGGGAGATATTCTTGTCTTCTTCTCATATCTGTCATGTTGTTGACATGGACGCCAAAACGAATGACTGTCTAAATATAAACGTTCTTCATTTTTAAAATTCACCTGCAAATGTTCTTGGAAAGTATGTGCCCTCGTTCCAAGGGAAGCCATACTTTGTGATGTTTCCCAAGCCTCAGTAATCAACTCCATTCTTTTCTTGATATTCTTCTCCACATAGCCTCTACACGATGCGAGGAGGTTGGAGGATCCTTTTAACTTGGCTGCAGGGGTGGAAGGCATGGCTATTGCTAAAGGACTGGCAATCAATGGCATAT
Source organism: Picea engelmannii (assembly GCA_009831015.1). Lineage (NCBI taxonomy): Eukaryota > Viridiplantae > Streptophyta > Pinopsida > Pinales > Pinaceae > Picea > Picea engelmannii. Next base: position 498,427 of record ML791876.1, read on the forward strand.
GAATCAAAGATTCTTCCAATTCCTTGACTCGGTCCTTCAGTATGGCATTCTCGGCCTCAAAGCCTCCAATGGAATCATCAAGAGCATCTCCGGTTGCTTGATGAAGTTGAGAGATTTGGGACGACCACATGTTTCCAAGGTTAATCTCTAAACGAGATTTCCCTTTCTTATTTTTTACATCTCTCTTTTCAATAATTAAATTTTTAGACTCGCTGTAAAAAAAATCACTCTGGAATACGAAGGATTCATCTTTGTCAAAAATTTTGGTCTCAGTTATTTCCATTGGGGGACTATGCTAGATCATGTCCCTGAGCTGATCAACATTGCAAAATATGCTATCCAGATCAGTCTCAAGTTCCATGTCCTCACTCTCAATTTTGGGTTCTTCCGCTTGCCCTACATTTTTTTTTCTTTTCTTCTTCATGGGAAACTTGTGAGAACTATCAATTTTAGCGTGAGGAGGGTTGTTATCTCCTCCTCTGTTTGAAGAATTCTGGGTTGATTTCTTACTAGGGTAGGCCGTTGGAGAGATGCTTTGGGATGTTGTACTCTTGGGAGTGGTATCCGGGGATTGAACACTCTTCTCACCGAGGCCTTTTTCCTGTTGCTTGTAGAATTTATTGGTGCTTTGCAATGTCTCTAGGTCATCAACATCAGAAGCATGAGTGTTGTTGTCATTGTCTCTGTTTTCTCTCATGCATATCTGGAAAAGAGAATTTATAAAGCCAACTTCAAGTAAATGTTCTAAAAAAATTCCATTGGGGTCGAACCCTCTTAGCCTTTCAACATATCTTAGGTTCAAATTGTTGAAATGGGCTGCAAATTCCTCAATTTTGTTGACGTTCCTCAACACGAAGTCCTCGACTTTCCAAGGCAGAGGAATGAACTGGTTTTTTCTCTTCTCATGGAATAGATGCAACCAATAGTTGTATTTCCTTGCTATTTATGTAACAAACATTATTTCCGTAATGTGACATGGAAGGAAAGCAAGATTTTCCTTGGAGCCAAAAATCCTTATCACACTGTAATTTTCCATTTGTTCAAGTGCCCCCTTTTTGTCCAAAAAATTGGTTTCCTGGTCAGACATGCAGGGAGCATCCTTTCCTAACAATAAATCTTTGAAAACAGAGACAAAGTCATTAAAAACCTCATAAAAATAGTGGGAGGCCTTGTGCCTCCAGAAGGCCTAGTACCAGATGGTTATTGGGTCGAATTCCCAGTTTACCTTCTTGGACACAGACAATTTTGGAAACAGACAACAATGCACTATCGCAAAAACACAGTAGGATGCCATATAAAATTTATTCTCCTTTTTGAAGCTTGACAATTAGGAACAAATTTCAATGGAAATTAGCTCCCCCAAATAAAAAGTGGCTTGTTCCTTGACTGTGAAATACAAAATATAAAGAACCATGCGGGAAATACTTGCTATGGAGTCCTGTCATGTTATTCTTGTAAACAACCAGGAAATTTCCTGAAATGGATTTCTAAATGAACTAACCTACAAGATTGTGATATCTTCAAGAACTGTTGTCGGGTCTTCCAGGAAATTGGGCAAGAGGTCCAACTCGTTATCATTCTTTTTTAGGAACTGCTTGCAGTCTTCTCCTCTGAAGGTCAATGTTGGCTCCGACAATCTTAACATCTTGCGGAAGACCTGAGGTACAAAGAAACAAGAGAGTGGTTTCACAGTAGAATAATTCTTTGGCCAGAAATATATCTATCGGCTCACCAAGAGACCATCTCCTTATAGTCAAAAAATTTAGGGATACAACCTGCACGAGCAATTCCAGAGGTCCAAATTACTTCATTTTGGGCGGAAGGGGATGAGTAGTAAGAATATACCCTGGACCACTAGAAGTTTTGGTCCTCACGCCCGAAGATGTTCACTGTATCTCCACATATTTGTTGTCGAGCTGGTGCCATAAGTTTACGAGAACTCCCGCTTTCTCCAGACGATGCTTGAAATGAACAGTTGGAGGGGATAATATAACTCTCCGCAAATGTTGGTTCAATGTGTGTGAATGGGAAATCTCCTCGATCCTTTCGCTCATTAATGAAAATATCTATGGGTGATGCATGATGAGCTATTAGCAATAAAGCTTAGTTATTGCATACTTAGAAGTGCCAAGGTGGCGAGTACGACGGAGAAAAATTAAGGATTGGAGGTTTCATCAACGCACCAACCCGATGACGTGCGAAATACATTCCATGAGGTTTGAAATTAACACTCAGAAGTGATAATATAACCCTCCACAAATATTGGTTTAATGCGTATTAATGGGAGATCTTCTCAAGACTTTCGCCCATTAATGACAATTTTTACGGTTTGTGCATGATGAGTTGTTAGCATTAGAGCTTACTAATTGCATATTTAGAAATAAGACCTTAGATATCTATATAAGACAATCTTTACGGTATAATAGTTTTTTTTATAATTTTTTTTTTTATTATAAATAAGACTCTTATATATATATATATATATATATATATATATATATAAGTATGAAAAGCGGTCGGATGAGCTTCAAAGTAGGGTTACAAGGGATAATCAAGAGAGGTGAGGGCCACACGATCAAATTGTATGTCTTTACAATCTCTCTCTCTCTCTCTCTCTCTCTCTCTCTCTCTCTCTCTCTATATATATATATATATATATATATAATGTTTTTATAAAAAATGTTTTATTATAAACAAGGGCGAAGGTGGCGAGAACGGGGAAGAGAAAGTAAGGAATGGACAAGTATGAAAAATAGTTGGATGGGCTTCAAAATAGGGTTACAAGGGATACTCGGGAGAGGTGAGGGCCCAAAGGTCAAATTGTATGTCTCAGAAACTTTGAGTGCAAAATGCGTAAAATGAAAAAGGGCATGATGGGGCAGTCTAGCGGTCAGTTTGTATATCGTGGAATTCTGGTTGCTATTTTCAGGTCGTGGAACAATGGAAGAGCAATATTGAACCCGCCTGTCTGGGAACCCATAATTGAAAAAGTGGCTAAGTATGGAATAGGGAAACGGTCGGTCAGACTCGTTTTTGCTAATATATTGAAATTTTGTAATAGATATCCCATTTCCTGGCAGGATCTTTTCTTCATGTTTTTGGACAAGTTGTGTAGGGATAGTCAATGTGACTGTCTCCTCAAGGCTCTTACTCATTAATGACAATATTTACGGTATAGTAATGTTTTTATAAACAATTTTTTTATTATAAACAAGACTCATATATATATATATATATATATATATATATATATATATATATATATATATATATAAGTATGAAAAGAGATCGGACGGGCTTTAAAGTAGGGTTACAAGGGATACTCAGGAAAGGTGAGGGCTCGATGGTCAAATTGTATGTATATAATAATAATGATGTTTTTATAAACAATTTTTTATTATAAGCAAGTGCGAAGGTGGTAGGGACGGGGAACAAAAAGTAAGGAATGGCCAAGAATGAAAAGCTGTCCGACGGGCTTCAAAACAAGGTTACAAGCGATACTCGGGAGAGGTGAGGGCCCGACGATTAACTTGTATGTCTCAGAAATTTTGAGTGAAAAACAGGTAAAATGGAAGAGGGCATGATGGGGCAGTCCAACGGTCAATTTGTATATTGTAGAATTCTGGGTGTTGTTTGTAGGTCGCGGAACAATGGAAGCACAATCTTGAGCCCGCCTGTCAGGGAGCATGAAATTGAAAAAGTGGCCAAGTATGGAATAGGGAAACGGTCGGTCAGACTCGTTTTCGCTAATATATCAAAATTTGTAATAGATATCCCATTACCTGGCAAGATCGTTTCTACATGTTTCTGGATAGTAGGGATAGTCAGTGTGATTGTCTCCTCGAGTATTTTACTCATTAATGACAATCTTTACGATATAATAATGTTTTTATAAATATTTTTTTAATTATAAATAAGACTCTTATATATATATATATATATATATATATATATATATATATATATATAAGTATGAAAAGCAGCCAGACAAGATTGAAATTAGTGTTACAAGGGATACTGAGGATAGGTGAGGGCTGGACGGTCAAATTGTATGTATTTATAATACACACACACACACACACGCACACACACACATGTTTTTATAAACATTTTTTTATTATAAACAAGTGTGAAGGTGGCAGGGACGGGGAAGATCACGTAAGGAATGGCGAAGCATGAAAAGCGGTCAGGTGGGATTCAAAATAGAGCTACAAGGGATACTCAGGAGAGGTCAAGAGAGGTATGGAACAGGGAAATGGTCGGTCGGACTCATTTCCACTAATATATTGAAATTTGTAATAGATATCTCATTACCTGTCAAGATCTTTTCTACATGTATATCGTGGAATTCTGGGTGCTGTTTGCAGGACACGGAACAATGGAAGATTAATATTGATCCCAAATGTTCGAGAACCTGCAATCGAAAAAGTGGCTAAATATGGAATAGGGAAACAATCGGTCGGACTCGTTTTTGCTAATATATTGAAATTTGTAATATATATCCCATTCCCTGGCATGATCTTTTCTGCATGTTTTAGAACACGTTGTGTAGGGATAGTTGGTGTGACTGTCTCCTTGAGGATTTTACTCATTAATGAACATCTTTACGGTTGTTGCATGGTGATTTGTTAGCATTAAATCTCAGTTATTGCATACTTGGAAAGAAGTGCGAAGGTGGTGGGAAGAAGAAACAATGATTAGGAATTGGATATTCCATGAACCGACCAACCCAATGATCTGCGAAAGAGATTCCAAGAAATGGCCAAGTATGGAAAGCAGATCGACGAGCTTCAAAATGTGGTGACAATAGTTCCCCAGGAGATGTGAGGACCCGACGGTCAAATTGTATGTCTCAGAACTTTTCAATGCAAACTATGTGTAGTGTCCCCAAGGACAAGCCCCGTTGTAAACCATGTTCTGAAATGAATTGTAATTATGTTTTATAGGCTGGTGAGCCAAGTTTTTATAAGCTAGAGGCTTATGTGTTTGTTAGGCCAGGGAGCCTGAGTGTTGAAGGCCAGGAGCCTGTTGTTGTATATGTAATCACGCAGAACAATTAATAAAATATAAACACCTCCATGTGCAGACTGACCACGATGAATGAGTGAAGGGGGACTAAGAATCCATAGAATGGGCAAGGAATTAGGGGCTGGAAGGTGGGAAAAGGGGCTAAGTGTTGAGCCTAGTGGGCTTAAGCCTGGGAATAATATTTTAATATTATCCCAAAAGACATGTGCATTTTATGTTTTATCCTAAGTTTTTGGCAAGGGAGAACATGCAAGGGAGATGCGTGCTAGTGGAATGCATGCAATTTCATGGGTGACAAGTGTCAACCCAGCCGCATGCGAATAAAATGGCCAGAGTGAGCCATGAGAAGGGTTCCTTCCCCATTCTACCCGATTTTATGAACGCGTACGGAGCTCTGGATAGTACTACCAACCCGACTCCTGCAGAGAACCTTGGTGCGTCCCTGTGATTCGAAAAAGTCTGTATCTGGCTCTGAGAAAATCAGTGTGTATATTCCCTGAACGAGAAGCCTGCGTGGATTTGGGAAAGAGTCTGTGTTTGTTCTGGAAAGTTGGTACACCCCTTCTCTGTTCTAACCAGGGAGTCTGAATCGACCCCTACGTGGACGACTCATCACGCATCCATGAGAATCCAGAGTGTGAGTCTATTTCGTGTTGCCAAATTGAGAAAATAGAAGTGTCTCGTCCTTGCTAAGCCTGGTTATACTGTTGCACCTGTCTGGAGCTACCTTGGGGTGTTCGTATCTGGATTCCTATGGATTGTGGTGGACGTGTAGTGTTTGATCCTGTGTGGCTTGTTGGCCATTTTGTACAACACTCTCTCCAGGTGAGAGAGGTGGTTGAAGTTGGAAGAACAAGTTGTTGGACCTGTGAGCGACTCCCTCCAGGTGAGAGAGTGTGCAGAGGAAGGAGAGAACTCCTAGAAGGAACCTTGTAGCTGCCATAGAGCCCGAAGACTTCCGGTCCGGCCTGTTCCTGTAACCCAAGGTAAGGGAGATTAGCAGTCGAAGGACTGTCCAGGTGACAGAGAAGGTGTATACTCCTGGGGTGGAACAAGCATGTGGGGAATGAGGGTCTGTAGGCAGTGAGCGTGGGAGGTTCCTTGGAGAGAATCCCTTCCTTGTGGTTGTGTGTTGTTTTCCCTGTAACCTCAACCTAGCCTAGGATTCCTTGTCTTGGGGTGGAGCTTAGTCCTAGCTCGAGGGAGACCCGCTGCTGAGTTGATGAG
>ML791876.1:504813-537658 GCA_009831015.1 Picea engelmannii
TTATCATGATTTCTGCTGTGTATATGAATTAGTATGAAATGCTATTGATTGTTAATTATGGCAGTAACTCATATGAATACTCTGTGTAGAATGTGTTTATTTGTTTAAATGCATGGGATTTATAATACCTATATGAGTTATGTGGAAAGTGGTGTTATAGTCTTCTTTTAATAGTGTTTAAACCTTGGTAGCTAGAAAAGGTGCGCTACAGTTTGGTATCAGAGCCAAGGTTTCGACACTGAGCCTAGATGGGCCAGTGGAGCGGTCTTTGGATCGAGAATGCGAGGGGAAATTGGGTCTGGAAGGCCAATTTTGGACCCTGGTTTTCTCCAAAGTGTCAAGGAGTTACTTGATGAGTTTTTAAAGCTCAGGAGGTATAGCGGCGTTATGAAACTGCAGCCAGTGCGGTATAAGTCCACAGGGAGAGAGGACTCCACACCAGAAGTGTAGGAGCTTTAGGATCTGTTCGGGAGGGAAGGTGAACCCTCGTGACCGTTAGATCTGGAAAGTGTGCATGGGGTTTAAATCCCTTTGGAATTGCACAGGAGTGTGGAAATCGCGATGCGTGAAATCCTGAAATAGATGTAGACTATCCGAACGACGGAGGCCACGTGTCGTGAGATTTCCCATTTTGGGAAATCGAGAATCGTGAGATCGAGAGTCCTGATGACAAGAGATCGGGACTTTCCATGGTGGAAATCCCAGGATAGATCTGGACCGACGGATTTAAGGAGGCGATGTGTCGAGAGATCACCCGTTTCGGGAAATCGGGGATCAGGGATTCAGGAGTTCCGCTAACAAGAACTCGGGCTCTCTCCTTGATAAATCCTGACCCATAATGTCGAGATGTTAGCATGTGGCTAAGTCCCGATGAACGGACGAGATTCCTTCGGGGAATCTCAGGGTCTGTGATGACCGTCCAATGTGAGGAAGAGATGTCGGCTTTAAGCCGGGGTGAAAATGTGCATTAAGGTAAGTAATGGGCAGATCTGGACGACCATAGTCCACCCGCCCAGATCTACAGCTGAGGCTTCATTCCGGGACCCCCTTGCCATTCTGTCGTTAATGGGGGGTGTTAGCGATATTTCTTGTCTCGGGATTAGGCGTACCCAGGTCTGCAGTTTGCAGGGGAAGCACCCAAGCATAACACGAGAGAATTCCATTTTTTAGCAACAAATCAAGCGAGCAGGTGAAGTTTTTCCATCAGCAGCCGAGATCCATCCATAGAAGAGGATCGATGGCCATTGGGTTTTCGTGGCTGACCAGTTGCCCAGGGTTTAGCAAGGGGAAGCACCATGGGTCAAAATGAATCTGGACCGTCCGATCTCATTGGGACAGGTGGCAAGCCTGTCGGCATATCACAGATCAGGGTTTCGAGGAGGAGGCACCCCTCGTTTCATGCATTTTGAAGCCCCGAACCCCGAATTTCCAATAGCGCCTAGGATCATGCCCATGGTTCTGGCGCCTGGTCGTAAGAGAGCAGTCCTGGAGGAGGGGCATTTATGTTTGTCATTTGGCCACTCGAGCCCCGAAGTGTCAAGCTAAATCTCAGAAGGAAGGCATTATGATGCTCCAGATGCCGATTCGACGTAAGCTAAATCCCAGTACCTGTTGGAGATTAATGAAGAAAAGAGAGGGTGGTTCAAACCTCACCTCACTCATTTATTGCAGAGTATGGAGGTCCCGGCCGAAAGTCTGCCTGGGAGGGTCCCCTGTACCATTTCTCCTTTGGGAAGCCACGCCGAGTCTTCAACTCGCCAGAAGAACCTACACACGCCAAGTCAACATTCAAAGGGTTCAGCTACTTCTGGCGCGGGCCATGCCTAATTAAGGTAGCGTTTGATAGAGAAATGCAAGCCAGATTTGATTGAGGTGACACCATCCATTGAAAGTTCTGAGACGCCTCTACTGGGCGAAAGGAAGGGAAGAGTATATGTAGGCATTTTTTCCATTTTGTAATGATCGATGGTTGAGCAGAGCTCCCTACTGTAATGTTTTAGCAGCTACTCTAGCTTTCAGCTTATGCATCTATATATGAGATTTCTTGTTTTATGACAGACAGTTCTTCTTACTCCGTCTAATTTTTATCTTATGCTAAGAGGGTTCGTGAACAACTGACTCGCGCGAATTATTGCAGTTCTGTTATGATAAAAGATTTATTATTACATAATTGTGTCCTCTGGCTTTGCGTTTGAATGCAAGCCGATCTTGTGTTTAAATGCCTTCTTCTATAGTCTGTTAGAAACCTGTTGTTTATAACAGACCTACGCTTTTCTCTTGTACAAGTCTTCTGCCTGTTCACCCTTTACTACAGCTCACTGTCTGAAATTTACGCAAGACCTCACTTGCTCATGCATCTTGGCCTGGTTTTAGAGTTGGAACGCTATTGTTTTGAGTTTCCCTCCATTCGATCACCCATCTATAAACAATCGTGACATAAAACTGATGGACGTCGGGCTCTGCTCCTGTTAGCAATCCAGGAGTGACTTCCATCGCCAACATTTCTGGCACCGTTGCCGGGGACAAAGTTGAATATTTTCCTCGGGATTGAACAACAACGATTAACTAATTCTGAAGGTGCATCAGATATCAGAATTATCAAGATTGTTGTTGTGCACCTGATGAATCCATTGTGACGAATCCACTGGGGAGAATCTTCTCTATCAATTGTGGCTTTCAGAGGCAGACACACGTGGTCTCATCCATAGCTGCCCCTAGCTACACCTGAAATCGATCCAGAGGTGGTTCTCAGAAAAGGAAAGGCCCTTGAAGAATAAGCTTCCACCGCCGAAACAGGTAATCTGTCATCTCCTTCTGTAAGAACTCCATTTTCTTCTCCTCAGTTTCTTAATAGACCTCCTTCAGAAGTTTCCCGTTCCCTGAATTTTGGGAGTGTTCCTGCTGAGTTTTCCCCTCCTGGTCTGGGATTGGAGGGAGAAATCTTTGTCACTCCCCTCTCCTATGAAGCTGTACCTTGGCGTAGACCCAGGACCACAGAAGATTTCCCCACTCCTGCATAAGGAGGAGCATCTGCTGACTTGAGCTCGTTATCTTTCTCTTTAAATCCTCTCTTGTTTCCCACTCCCATTAAGAACTCATCCCTGGTATCCATGTTCCGAGTTCCTTCTCCTCCGAGTTCCCCTTCACATAATATCCATATGGCCAGAGAAAATCCCCATATGACCATGATGGAGGCCATCATAGCCGCTAGGTATGCTCCTCTTGTCTTACCACAGCTTCTCAATGCCCTCCCACCAGATGGATACCTAAAGCAGCTGCCGAAGTTTACAGGCGAGGGGGACATAGCTGCTGAAGAACACCTAGCAGCCTTTTATACTTTCGCGGATGATAATGTTATCATGCACGCAGACGTATGGATGAGGATTTTTGTCCATAGTCTCCAAGGAGAGGCTAGAAAATGGTTCAAGGCCCTGCCTCCTGGATCTATTGATAGAATCGAAGCTTTAGATAGTACCTTTTTGAGACAGTGGGGAGATAAAAAAGATTTCATGTATTACATGACAGAGTTTGGGTCGTTGAAGAGAAAGGAAGGAGAGTCTGTTTTCGACTTCTCCAAGAGATTTAATAAAATGTACAACAGAATCCTTGCTGAGATAAAACCCTCCGAAGCCTCTGTAAAGATCACTTACTCCAGCGCTTTTGATCCTGATTTCTGCCTAGTGCTAAGGGAGAGAAGAGCTGCTACACTGGCCCACATGCAGGATGCGGCCATGGAGGTAGAATCTAACATATTCACTATCAACCGACTCAGGAATGCAGGTGATAGAAATACGTCCAAGAACAAGCCTGAAGCTTCCTCATCCAGTTCCTCTCCCCTGCCCCATCAGACAGATGAGACAGCTAGAACACTAAAATCGCTTGCTGCCAAGATGGAAAGGTGGGAATTAGAGAGGAAGCCCATGTACATAAATCCCCAGAACACTAATAATAGAGGTTTCAGATGACCTACTAACAATATGCCTCAGGTTTTCTCGAGGGAACAAAAGGGAAAAGACAGAGAAGATAAAAGGGTTCAAACCCCCCTCCAAAACAACCTAGTTGATCACGAGGAAAGAGAGGAGATAGACGAGTTTGGCCCTGAAATTCACTGTATTGAAGAAATTCCCCCTTTTCCCCATTTGACGCAGTCTGCATATGAAGAATCCCTGATGACCGCTCAAATTCATGAGTTGGGGAAAGAAAAAAGGGCCGGTCACACTTCTAACATATATAATCTCAGGTCGAGAAGGAAAGAAGGAGACTTTGATAGCCCAGACCAACCCCTCATAGCAGAAAGACCTACTAGATCTGCAACAACCGCTACTAAAGATAAAAGAGCTCAGAGCGCTTTGCCAGCAGTCAAAGAACCCGTCATCGAGGTAAGGGAAGCTCCTAAGCCCATTCCATCCTTTATTTTTGAACATGAACTTCAAAAGATCAGGATCCCCGTCCCCCTCTCAGAGCTAGTTAAAAACGAAGATTTTAAAAGATCCCTCTCCAAGATGATACAATCCGAGTTCCCCTAGCCTCCCTCTGACTCAGTAAACCTTCAATATGAGAAGCCAACCATCATCTTAGGCCCCATGGTAGAAGACAAATATGACTCATCCCCTCCCTTCTACATGTCCCTGAACATACATGATAAAGTGCTACATAACTACCTCATGGATTCAGGGGCTTCCCATAACCTTATGCCAAAAATAGTCATGGAATAATTGGGACTGGAGGTGACAAGAACTTATCATGATTTATATTCTTTCAATTCAAGGAGAGTGCAGTGTCTAGGAGTCATCAAAGACCTAGTGGTTTCCTTGTTTCAGTTGCCCATGAAAAGTGTGGTCATGGATATTGTGATAGCCGACATTCCCCCCAAATTTGGTATGCTATTGTCTAGATCATGGATCAAAAATCTTGGAGGGACACTACAGATGGATCTCACATACGCCACCATTTCGGTCTTCAGAGGGGAACAAAGGAGATTGTATAGAGAAGCCCAGCTAGCCTATATTGTCAGTGATGAAGCAGACCCTACCAATCACCCCATCTTTGCACTTGACACCGACTTGGGGTCTAGTTTGCTGCAGCTTACCGATTCCCTTGAAATATCTTTACTAATAAGAAAACATCTCAGCCTTGATCATCCAATTTCCCCTCAAAGCTCCTCTATGTGGAAGATGTTTTTTGACGGATCTTTTTCTAGCGAAGGCGCTGGCGCTGGAATGGTTCTCATATCACCTTGTCAAGAAGTCGTGTGCCTATCATACAAGCTGGAATTCAAATCCACCAACAACGTGGCAGAGTATGAAGCTCTTGTTCTGGGTATGAGGGCTGCAAAGGAAATGGGAATTAAAGAGATAACAATATTCAGAGATGTTGAGTTGATTATTCAGCAGGTAAGGAATGCTTATCGCGCCAATAATCCACGGCTCAGAAATTATCGGAATGACGTATGGGAACTTATTGATAATTTCTTCTTGGATTTTAACATTTCTTTCATTCCGAGGGGAGAAAATACTTTGGCCGATTCTTTAGCTGTCTCAGCTAGTATGCTCAAATTTCCTCTGCCGCCTATGGTAAAAAATGAGGTTGAAGTAAGATACAGGCCCTCTGTACCGGACAATGTCAAACACTAGAAGGTGTTCGAAGATGATCCTAAAATTGAAAGGTTTCTACAATCTGTGGATGAATTTTATACGTTGCACATTGACCAGGATCTCGACATGGAAGGTGACCCTCATCCTGAGGAGTTTTTAAATAAAATCACTAATCAGCAGATCATTCAACTGCCCAAAAATCACATTTCGAGAGGACTCGTCCCTTTAGAAAGATTGTTCAATGGGAATGATGTTCCAGTAAAGGGCAAGGTCACAAATGAAGATGCCGAGACAATTGAATGTAACATCGGCACACCGGAGGAGCCCAGGTTTGTCAAATTATCTAGCAGTTTGACCAGAGAACAGAAGGCCGAATATACTGAGTTGCTAAAAGAGTTTGCTGATGTGTTTGCATGGACGTACGAAGACCTCAAGACCTATGACACATCTTTCATTGAGCATAAGATCCCACTAAAGGAAGAGGCTAAACCGTTTAGACAGAAGCTGAGACAGATAAATCCCATGTTGCTACCTGTCATGGAGAAAGAAGTGAAGAAATTGTTAGATGCCCAAATTATTTTCCCCTTGAGATATTCTGAATGGGTGGCCAATTTGGTCCCAGTAAGGAAGAAGAGTGGAGAAATCAGACTCTGTGTTGATTTCAGGAATCTCAACAGAAGCTCAAAGAAAGACAATTACCCCCTACATAAGACGGAACACATACTGCAGAGGGTAATTGGTGCATCCAGGATATCCATGAACGATGGGTTTTCTGGCTATAACTAGATATCGATCATGCCCGAGGACAGGGAGAAGACAACCTTCACCACTCCTTGGGGCACATTCATGTATGCCAAAATTCCATTCGGGCTAATGAATGCAGGAGCAACATTTCAGCGAGCCAGGGATATAGCCTTCATCGGGGAAAAAGACCAGTTTGTAGTGATCTACCTAGACGACATCACGGTCTTCTCCAGGTCTGATAAGGAGCACTGCTGCCTTTCCCTGAATCCCAAGAAGTCCCTGTTTGCTATGCAGGAAGGGACGTTATTGGGACATATAGTATCGACAGAGGGAGTGAGAATTGATCCCAGCAGAGTGGAGGCGATTCAAACCCTGTCACTTCCCAGGTCTAAAAAGGAGGTCCAGGCATTTCTAGGAAAGATTAACTTCCTGAGGAGATTCATCTCAATTTTTTTTGAACTGGTAAAACATATCACAACAATGCTCAGAAAGGAAAACGAAGTGAGATGGACCGCTGAGCCCTGGGCATCTTTTGACCGAATAAAAAAGGCATTGACTGAGGCACCTGTGCTAATCAGTCCTGATTATTCCAAGGATTTCTTGATTTTTTCTTTTGCTTCCTGTGATACAGTGGCGGCAGTCTTACTGCAGAAAAATGAGGAAGGGCGTGAGAAGCCCATTGCCTTCTTCAACAGGGCGTTAATAGATGCAGAGAGTAGGTATGAAATCATGGAGAAACAGGCCTACGCCTTAGTGAAATCTCTCAAAGCTTTGAAGGTCTATGTCTTTCATTCAAAAGTAATATCATACGTTCCTTCAGATTTCGTGAAGTACATCCTTGTACAACCCGACGTAGATGGGAAAAGAGGCAGATGGATCGCTAAGACTATGGAATTTGACTTAGAGATAAAGCCCACCAAGTTGGTTAAGGGGCAAGGTTTAGCCAAGCTACTAGCTGAATCCAACTGCAAAGCCTTGGGAGCTAGTTTCATCAATACTCGCCCAGGATCTCAGCAAGATGAATTGCCCAACCAATGCTCTCAAGATGGCTTATCGCTCGCAGGATATGCCTGGTATCGTGACATTCTGTATTTTCTACAGGAGTTGAAGCCCCTCGATGGAATGGAAAAAAATAGAGCAAGAGCTCTAAAGCTCAAGGCCGTCAGGTATTGCCTCATCGACTAAGCCTTGTACTGGAAAGACCCTCTAGGGGTATTTCTGAGATGCCTGGACCCGCAGGAGGCCCAGAAGGTTACGTTTGATTTTCATAGAGGCCTTTGCGGAGGTCATCATTTATGGAAGACCACAGCTCACAAGATACTTCGAGTTGGGTATTACTGGCGCACTTTATTCCTCGATGTTTGCAGGGAGATCAGAGCTTGCATCAAATGCCAAAAGTTCTCAGGAAAACAACAGCTCAAATCGTTGCCATTAAAACCCATAGTAGCTTCGGCACCTTTTCAGCAGTGGGGGTTGGACTTCATCGGAGAAATTCATCCTCCCTCAAGTGGTCAGCACAGATGGATCCTGACTGCAACAGATTATTTCACCAAGTGGATAGAAGCTGTCCCCACCAGAAGCGCATCACACAAAGTAATTATCAGCTTCCTGGAGGATATCATAGCCCGATTTGGCTATCTCAAAAGGATTGCCACCGATAATGTTGCTTCTTTCAAATCTGAACCTCTAATTAAGTTCTATGAGAAGTTACAGATCTCGCTAATTCACTCCACCCCCTACTATCCCCAGGGAAATGGTTTAGCAGAATCCTCTAACAAAAGCCTGATAAATATCATCAAAATATTGTTAGAGGATAACAAAAGAGCCTGGGATTCAAAGTTGAAATTTTCTTTGTGGGCCGATCGTGTCACAACGAAGAAGTCTCTGGGCACTTCGCCGTTTCAACTAGTTTACGGAGCAGAGGCGGTTTTCCCTACTCAGATCGCCTTACTTGTGGCGAAGTTCTTTCAAGACTACGAGGGAGAACCAGATTATATGATTAGAAGAATTCATCAGATAGTGGAAGTGCAGCAGATCAGAGAACAAGTGAGGGATGCAGCTTATAGTCATCAGTAGAAGATCAAACAGGCTTTTGACAGAAAGGTCAAGAAAAAGGATTTGGAGATCGGGGATTTGGTATTTAAGTGGGATGCACCCAGACAGGATAAAGGCAAGCACAACAAGTTCGACGCCCTCTGGATCGGCCCCTTCAAAATCTCTAAGATTTTCTCCAACAACACATACGGGTTGCAGGATCTGGAGGGTGAAGAGGTTTTCAACAGCCTAGTGAATGAGCATTTTATGAAAAATTGTTTTATTTGAGCCTTAGATGGCTCCTCTGTTTGTAAATATTGTTCTTTTTACCTTTGTGTATTTTCTTTTACATGTTTTTGGCTTAATAGGTGACTCCATAGCCCAATAACAAGGCACTGAAGCTACGGAAGGAGTTCTTAGAGCATCGCAGGGATGACTCTATCCCCCATGGAGCCTAATGTTAGCGATATTTCTTGTCTCGGGATTAGGCGTACCCAGGTCTGCAGTTTGCACGGGAAGCACCCGAGCATAACACGAGAGAATCCCATTTTTTAGCAGCAAATCAAGCGAGTGGGCGAAGTTTTTCCATCGGCGTCCGAGATCCATCCATAGAAGCGGATCGACGACCATCGGGTTTTCGAGGCCGACCAGTTGCCCAAGGTTTAGCAAGGGGAAGTGCCATGGGTCAAAACAAATCTATACCCTCCGATCTCATTGGGACAGGTGGCAAGCCTGTCGGCATATCGCAGATCGGGGTTTCGAGGAGCAAGCACCCCTCATTTCATGCATTTTGAAGCCTTGAACCCCAAATTTTCGATAACGCCCAGGATCAGGCCCATGGTTCTGGCGGCTGGTCGTAAGAGAGCAGGCCTAGAGGAGGGGCGTTTATGTTTTTCATTTGGCCACTCGGGCCCCAAAGGGTCAAGCTAAATCTCAGAAGGAAGGCATTGTGATGCTCCAGATGCCGATTCGACGTAAGCTAAATCCCAGTACCTGTTGGAGATTAATGAAGAAAAGAGAGGGTGGTTCAAACCTCACCTCACTCATTTATTGCAGAGTATGGAGGTCCCGACCGAAAGTCTTCCTGGGAGGGTCCTCTGTACCATTTCTCCTCTGGGAAGCCACGCCAAGTCTTCAACTCGCTAGAAGAACCTGCACACGCCAAGTCAACATTCAAAGGGTTCAGCTACCTCTGGCGCGGGCCATGCCTAATTAAGGTAGCGTTTGACAGAGCAATGCAGGCCAGATTTGATTGAGGCGACACCATCCATTGAAAGTTCTGAGACGCCTCTGCTGGGCGAAAGGAAGGGAAGAGTATATGTAGGCATTTTTGCCATTTTGTAACGATCGATGGTTGAGCAGAGCTCCCTACTGTAATGTTTTAGTAGCTATTCTATCTTTCAGCTTATGCATCTGTATATGAGATTTCTTGTTTTATGACAGACAGTTCTTCTTACTCCGTCTAATTTTCATCTTATGCTAAGAGGGTTCATGAACGACTGACTCACACGAATTGTTGCAGTTCTGTTATGATAAAGGATTTATTATTACATAATTATGTCCTTTGGCTTTGCGTTTGAATGCAAGCCGATCTTGTGTTTAAATGCCTTCTTCTACAGTCTGTTAGAAACCTGCTGTTTATAACAGACCTACACTTTTCTCTTGTACAAGTCTTCCGCCTGTTCACCCTTTACTACAACTCACTGTCTGAAATTTATGCAAGACCTCACTTGCTCATGCATACCTGGCCTGGTTTGAGAGTTGGAACGCTATTGTTTTGAGTTTCCCTCCATTCGATCACCCATCTATAAACAACCGTGGCATAAAACTGATGGGCGTTGGGCTCTGCTCCTGCTAGCAATCCAGGAGTGACTTCCGTTGCCAACGGGGGGGTCCGAAATTGGACGCGTAACTCTTGAATGGTCGAGATTATTTCACCTTGATCAACGATGCTCAGTTGGATTCCGGAACCCCCTTGCCATTCTGCCTTTAATGGGGGGGGGGGGGTTTCCAGAATGGTAGGGTGTGTATAATGGGGCCCCCTCCTGTCATGTTGACTACCGTGTCATGTTTCCCTCTCTGCCACCTGTACTCCACTTAACTGTACGACGGGGCCTGTTCTCATTGGCCATTTGCTAACCCTGTAGGGATTTGTCCCTATTGGCCGATCGCTAGCCCTGTCGGGGTTCAGTGGTTGCAAAGTCGAACGGTTTGACATCACTGTAGCTCCGAGGCACGAAATACAAAGAGGCACTACATTTATTTTAACCGTGATCATGACCCGTGATCACATGGGAACAGAGAAAGCGAGAGTGGTGGAACTGATGACGTCGTTAAAAAGTGATGTGGGCCCTCATTAACATGCCATGTTCCACCGTAGTTGTGGGTGACCACTTTGCTATGTGGGCCCAGAGGTTAAAGTAAGTCCGAATTTTGAAAGTCAGGGGTTGGAAAGGAAAGCAAGTCTGAAAGCCTCGTGGAGTGAAATCCCGAAACCCGAAGTCTCAAAATCCCGAAGTTCCGAAAATGAAAGTTTCGAAAACATGAAAGTTGCAGAACTGAACGAGAGCTTAGAAAACTTATTTGAATCGAAATGTCTTTTGTTCTTGTTCGTATTGGCTTATAAATGTTGTGGATTGTTCCGAAAGGGGTAATGGCCTGACAAACTTCGAATTTAATTGCACAGTGCGTGTGTAGAGTTCAACGAAGGTCAGGACTCCAGTTAACCAACGCCGAGTATGGAGTGGGAAAAGGTGCAGATTACCTCTAAAACAGAAGACAAACAGGAAGGAAAAGATGCCAACCTGGGAGTAGAAGGATTGAACTCCAATGGGCAGGGAAAAGAGAAGGATAAGGAAGGACACATAATGAAAATCATTGAAAGATTGCAAAGAGAGGCCAAGGCTCGCCGAGCTGATAGTCGAAATCTCATGAAAGTCAGGGATCGACAAGGTGAATTAAACTTAAAATTTTTGAAGAGCCTGGAAAGAATAGAGAAAAAACTCGAGAAGGGAAGAGACTCAAGTACGACGGAGAGTCGTAGAACCCATGGGAGAAGAAGTAGGTCGAGGAGTGGTAGCCGACATCTTAGTCGCTCCCAAAGACATTCTGACATGAAGACACACAGTAGTTCAAGCCCATCCCCTACCAGAAAACATTGAAAATTTGGAAAGGAAAAATTGAAAGGGGAGATGAACAAGATTAGGCCTCCAACATTCGATGGAGAACATAAGAAGGAGGAATATGCCGAGACATGGTTGCTTGGCATGAAGAAATACTTCCAACTGCAGAATTATTCCACCCATGCAGAAGAAAGAATTGCAATGTACCAACTGAAAGGAAAAACATCCATGTGGTGAGATCAGTTTGTGTAGGTGCAGCACATTAGAGAGAAAGAGGTCACTTGGAAGGAATTTAAGAGGTATTTTGAGAAGAAATACCTGACTAAAAGATACTATGACAAAAATATGAAGGAGTTCTTCAAACTCAAGTTGGGAAGCATGACCATTGATGAGTATGAACAAAGTTTTCTGGAACTACTGAAGTATGTTTCGTTCATCAGAGACGAGGCTGTCAAAATTCAGAGGTATCTGAGTGGACTACCACCTTCCATTGGTGACAAGATTCAGTATGACGATCCTAAGACCATGGAAGAAACCATAAGAAGGGCGAAATGTCTATGCGAACAACAAAGAGAAAAGCCTACCTTTCAGAAGGCTTGGGGTGACCAAAAGAGGTTTAAGAAAGAACAGAGGCAGAAGGGAAACAAGCCTTCCTTTTTCAGAAACAATCCTTGGGGACAGTCATCTTTTAGAGAGCCCAGGAAAGTTTAAGGGAGTGAGCAGATGCCAAGACCGCCACCTATGGAGTGTTGGGGCTGTAAAGGGAATCATAGGTACAGAGATTGCCCCCACAGAAAAGATAAAGCGAGAACTGTCCATACTGTTCAACAAGCTGAAACAATGGAGGATATGGGCAACAAAATGCCGAGGATCTACGTAGCCCTGGACAACAAGCAAGAAGAATTTCAATCCCACATGATTGAAGTGGAAGGTACGATCAACAACCAACCACTTTTTATTTTAATTGATTTAGGGGCTAGCCATAGTTATGTAGATCCTAGAGTGGTGGAAAGTTTGCATCTAACGAGAAGTAAACATGAGAAGTCTTGGTTAGTGCAGTTGGTCACAGGGACCAAGAGGAAGGTCACTGAATTGGTTAAGTCCTCTTCAGTGGACATGAAAGGAATGAGCACTAAGGCTGAATTGAACATTCTGCCTTTAGGCTCATACGATTGCTTAATTGGAATGGACTGGTTGGACCAACACCATGCCCTTTTGGATTGCCGCAACAAGAGGTTTACATGCCTGAATGAGGAGGGAAATCAGGTAACAGTCCAAGGAATTCCCAGAGCCGTGGCTGTGAGGGAAATCTCAGCCATGCAGGTGAAGAAATGTTACCGGAAAGGCTGTCAATTATTTGCAGCTCGGGTGGAAGAAGCATCCCGAGATGAAGTCTTGAATCTGGAAGACCACGAAGTACTCAAAGAATTCAAGGACATATTTTAGGAGGTACCTGGACTACCACCGAAGAGGGACATGGATTTTTCTATAAATTTGATGCCTGGAGCAGCTCCAATTTCGAAGGCTCCTTATAGAATGAGTACGCTAGAGCTGAAAGAGTTGCAATTGCAGCTCAAAGAGCTACTAAAGAAAGTTTACATTTGCCCCAGTGTGTCACCTTGGGGAGCCCCAGTCCTATTCGTGAAGAAGAAATATGGGACGGTGAGGCTGTGCATTGATTTTCGGTAGTTGAATAAGGTCACTGTCAAGAACAAGTATCCTCTGCCAAGGATTGATGATCTTTTTGATCAATTGAAGGATGCAAAAATATTTTCGAAAATAGATCTCCGATCAGGATATCACCAAGTGAGAATAAAGGATGAGGACATCAGCAAGAACGCCTTTAGAACAAGGTACGATCATTATGAATTCACAGTGGTGTCGTTTGGACTGACAAATGCACCTGTTGTTTTCATGTGCTTAATGAATGGAGTGTTCAGAGATTATTTGGACAAGTTTGTCATAGTCTTCTTGGACGATATCTTGGTGTACTCCAAGACTGAGGAAGAACATGAACAACACCTAAGAATGGTGCTGTAGGTGTTGAGAGAACACCAGCTGTACGCAAAACTGAGCAAGTGCTCATTTTACCAAAGGAGGATCCATTACTTGGGACACATTATATCTGAAGAAGGGATCGCTGTGGATCCTGAAAAGGTAGAGGCCATTCGAGAATGGACAGCGCCAAAGAATGTGGCAGAAGTTAGATCTTTTATGGGTCTGGCAGGCTACTATAAGAGGTTTATAGCCGGATTCTCAAAGATAACTCATTCTATCACTTCCTTGCAAAGGAAGGAGAAGAAGTTCCAGTGGACTGAAGAATGTGAGAGAAGCTTCCAGCGATTGAAGCAGCTACTAACTAGTGCTTTGATCATGAATATTGCATATCCAAATAAGGATTACGTAGTGTGCACAGATGCATGTAAGGAGGGGCTGGGAGGAGTTCTCATCCAAGAGAGATTTGTAGTTTGTTATGAATCCCGAAAGTTGAAGGAGCATGAGAAGAATTATGCCACTCACGATTTAGAGCTGGCAGCAATCGTCCACACCCTGAGGAAATGGAGACATTACCTCATGGGCAAGAGATTCGAGTTGAGAACAGACCATAATAGTATGAAATATTTATTTGATCAGCCGACCTTAAATACTAGGAAAATCAGATAGCTGGATTTTCTGTGTGAATATGATTTCGATATCAAGCATATCAAAGGGAAAGAAAATAAGGTGTCTGATGCACTCAGCAGAAAAGTGCACGTATTACATGCTACAGCCATTAGCATGTACCGGACTGAGATGAAAGACAGAATTTTGGAAGCTGGAAGTACTGACTTGCAATACAAAAGTCTTGTAGCAAAGCTACAGCAGCGTGAGAGACCATAGACCAAGGAAAGTTACACCTTGGGAACTGATGGTCTACTTCTGTATAAGAATAGAGTGTATGTACCCAATGTCCGAGAATTGAAGCTGGCAATACTAAAGGAGATGCATAACGTGGCTTATGATGGACATCTTGGTTATCAGAAGACTATGGCAGCAGTCAAAAGCCATTATTTTTGGTCGGGTTTGAAGAAAGAAATCGCTGAATACATCGCTAGATGTATGGAGTGCCAGAAGGTTAAGGCTGAGCATAGGCACCCAGTAGGGTTGCTGCAGCCTTTACCTATTCCTGAATGGAAATGGGACATGGTAACAATGGATTTTATCACAGGATTTCCCAGAACAAGCAAGCAACATGATTCAATCATGGTGGTGGTGGACAAGCTTACTAAAGCTGCCCATTTTATTCCACTGAAAACCACCCACAGAGCAGCAGATGTTGCTGACATTTTCCTAAAAGAAGTTGCATGCTTGCATGGAATTCCTAAGACAATTGTGTCTGATAGGGACCTGAAATTCACTTCGAATTTCTGGAAAGTACTGTTCAAAGGATTCGGAATGAATCTAAACTTTAGTACAACGTATCATCCCGAGTCTGATGGACAGACAGAGAGAGTGAATAGAGTAATAGAAGACATGTTGAGAATGTATGTGATGGATAAACCATCAAGGTGGTAAGACTACCTGCATTTGGTAGAATTCGCCTACAATAATGGGTATCATGCATCATTGAAGATGAGCCCATTCGAAGCGCTTTATGGAAGAAAGTGCAACACTCCAGTGAGCTAGGATAATCCAGCTGACAGAGTAGTAGTTGGGCCTGAGCTACTCAAAGAGATGGAAGATCAAATAATAGAAATTAAACGGAATCTAAAATCTTCCCAGGACATACATAAAAGTTACGCTAATAGTAATAGAACCCATAGAGAATTCAAAGTGGGTGACCATGTTTTCCTGAAAGTGAAAACTAAGAGGAGTTCCCTGAAGCTGAGAAGTTGTGCCAAGTTGGCAACAAGATTTTGTGGGCCATTTGAGATCCTGGAAAGGATTGGGTCAGTTTCATACATGCTTGCATTACCTGCATCTATGACTATACATAACGTGTTTCATGTTTCACTGCTTAAGAAATATGTACCTGATGCTAATCATGTTATCGACTGGAATGTAATTCAGGTGGAACCAGAAGGTGTCCTGCAAGTGCATCCTGTACGCATATTGGACAGGAAAACCAAACAGCTCCGGAATCGAGCCATAGAGCTCGTAAAGGTCCAGTGGACCTGGTACGATCCTGAGGACGCGACATGGGAGCATGCAGATGTTATGCGGGCAGACTACCCGCATCTTTTTGAAATTTTTTGAAAAGCTTGCAGATGCTGTGTAAAGTTGCACTGAGGACAGTGCAAAAATAAGGGGAGGGGGATTGTAGTGTCCCCAAGGCCAAGCCCCATTGTAAACCATGTTCTGAAATGAATTGTAATTATGTTTTATAGGTTGGTGAGCCAAGTTTTTATAAGCTAGAGGCTTATGTGTTTGTTAGGCCAAGGAGCCTGAGTGTTGAAGGCCAAGAGCCTGCTGTTGTATATGTAATCACGCAGAACAATTAATAAAATATAAACACCTCCATGTGCAGACCAACCACGATGAATGAGTGAAGGGGGACTAAGAATCCATAAAATGGGCAAGGAATTAGGGGCTGGAAGGTGGGAAAAGGGGCTAAGTGTTGAGCCTAGGGGCTAAGCCTAGGGGGATTAAGCATGGGAATAATATTTTAATATTATCCCAAAATACATGTGCATTTTATGTTTTATCCTAAGTTTCTGGCAAGGGAGAGCATACAAGGGATATGCGTGCTGGTGGAACACATGCAGTTTCATGGGTGACAAGTGTCAACCCTGACACATGCAAATAAAACGGCCAGGGTGAGCTGTGAGAAGGGTTCCTCCCCCATTCTACCCGATTGTCTGAACGCGTACAGAGCTCTAGATATTACTACCAACCCGACTCCTGCAGAGAACCTTGGTGCGTCCCTATGATTCGAAAAATTCTGTATCTGGTTCTGAGAAAACCGGTGTGTATATTCCCTGAACGAGAAGCCTGCGTGGATTTGGGAAAGAGTCTGTGTTTGTTCTGGAAAGTTGGTACACCCCTTCTCTGTTCTAACCGGGGAGTCTAAATCGACCCCTATGTGGACGAATCGTCACGCATCCCTAAGAATACAGAGTGTGAGTCTATTCCGTGTTGCCAAATTGAGAAAACAGAAGTGTCTCGTCCATGCTAAGCCTGGTTATACAGTTGCACCTGTTTGGAGCTGCCCTGGGGTGTTCGTGTCTGGATTCCCATGGATTGTGGTGGACGTGTAGTGTTTGATCCTGTGTGGCTTGTTGGCCAGTTTGTACAACACTCTCTCCAGGTGAGAGAGGTGGTTGAAGTTGGAAGAACAGGTTGTTGTACCTGTGAGCGACTCCCTCCATGTGAGAGAGTGCACAGAGGAAGGAGAGAACTCCTGGAAGGAACCTTGTAGCTGCCATAGAGCCCGGAGACTTCCGGTCTAGCCTGTTCTTGTAACCCAAGGCAAGGGAGATTAGTAGCTGAAGGACTGTCCAGGTGACAAAGAAGGTGTATACTCTTGGGGTGGAATAGGCATGTGGGGAATGAGGGTCTGTGGGCAGTGAGCGTGGGAGGTTCCTTGGAGATAATCCCTTCCTTGTGGTTGTGTGTTGTTTTCCCTGTAACCTCAGCCTAGCCTAGGATTCCTTGTCTTGGGGTGGAGCTTAGTCCCAGCTCGGGGGAGACCCACTACTGTGCTGATGAGCAGTGTGGTCTAAGGATGGGAGGTTCGTGGAAGGCCTGCACTTGGTTGGTGGATTCTACCACTGTTAAAAGATAAGTATCTGATTATGTTTTAATCATGTTTTGCATGAATCTACTGCTTATGTTATCATGATTTCCACTGTGTATATGAATTAGTATGAAATGCTATTGATTGTTAATTATGGCAGTAACTCATATGAATACTCTGTGTAGAATGTGTTTATTTGTTTAAATGCATGGGATTTATAATACCTGTATGAGTTATGTGCAAAGTGGTGTTATAGTCTTCTTTTAATAGCATTTAAACCTTGGTAGCCAGAAAAGGTGCGCTACACTATGTAACACGGAAGAGGGTATGATGTGAGAGTTTGACATTAAATTTGTATATCGCGGAAGTCCGGGTGTTGTTTGTAGGTCACAGAACAATGGAACTGCAATCTAGAGACAACCTGCTCATGAATTCGTGATCGAAAAAGTGGCTAGGTATGGAATGGGGAGGTGGTCGGTCAAAGTTGCGATATAAAAGCACGAGGGAAAATGTGAACTCGTAAGTCTACCAACCCACACAATTAGACATTTTCATAAAAACGATTAAGTAACCAGAAAGAGAAAGTAGAGGGGGAAAAGAAATGAGAATTTGGTTAAGTATAGAAGAGGGAAAAGAAGGGCTAATATATTTAAATCTATAATAGATATCCCTTTACCTGGAAAGATATTTTTTGCATGTTTATGGATAAGTTGTATAGTTATTGCATATACTTGGAAAGAAGTGTGAAGGTGGCGGGCACAAGAAAAAATGACTAGGAATTGGAGATTTCCTGAACTCGCCAACCCGATGATCCACGAAAGAGATTCCAAGAAATGGCCAAGTGTGTAAAGCGATCAGACAAACTTCTAAATAGGGTGACAAGGGTTCGAGGAGACGTGATGCCCCAACGGTCAAATTGTATGTCTTGAAAATTTTGAGTGCAAAATGTGTAACATGGAAGAGGAGATGAATCAGGAGTCCGGGAGTCAATTTGTATATCGTGAAAGCCCGGGTGTTGTTTGCAGGTCACAGAACAATAGAAGTGCAATTAAGAGATCACCTACCCAGGAACCCGCGATCGAAAAAGTGGCTAGGTATGGAATGGGGAAGCACTTGGTCGAAATCGTGATATAAAAAAATGAGTGCAAATGTGAACCCGCGAGTCTACCAACCCATGTAGCTAGACATTTTCATAAAAAAATGACTAAGTAACCAGAAAGAGAAAGTAGAGGGGAAAAAGAAAGGGGAATTTGGTTAAGTATAGAAGAGGGAAAAGAAGGGGGTAAAAGAAAGTGGGAAAATACAAAAGCGGAGGGCAATTTTTGTAAGCGGGAATTGGTATCAAACAAGCCCTATTGTTGCAAAACCATCATTTTCTAGTCCAATATTTTATCCACTTACTCGTTTTCTATTGTGCTTGTACCATTAAAAAGGGTGTGAGCAAATGCTTTGTTGAAGATTTGCTATTATTGCAACTTGTGGGAGTAATTGTGTTCCTTATACATTCTTCAATGACTTGAGATATTATTTTAAGTATTAAACTTTGAACATGACGGGTTGTTAGCATTAAATATTAATAATTGCATATCTATAAATAACAATGATGAACTTGAATTTTAATATTGTGGTTGATTTCATAGTCCCATTTGAATTCAACCACCATATATCAATTTTTTTTTTGTTTTTTATTTGCGAAGAAGAAATTTGGTAATTTCATTATTAAAGTAAAAGTGCTCAATTAGAGGCCAGGGGATGGACAAGTAATAAACTATTTCCTTTTGGAGTAAAGGAATCAAGGAAGCGAAAGGGAAATAAGAGATCGTTTTCTCAACAAGGTTGAGATGAAAACAAAACTTCTAGGGCGGGGCCCCGATTTCCGCATCGTGAATTAGTGTTGCTATGTTCTATCTGCATTACAAATAGATTTGAATGTTGGTTTGAAACTATCTAAAATTCATTTATGTTTCCAAAGAAGCTTGATGGGATCGATACAACGCATTGTCATATAATTGTTCAATGCTCCATATTAGATCAAATTACTTGATCCAATACAATATTCAAGAATTACGATACTATTGAACCATGCAAATGAGAAGAGGTGTTAAATCCAAAAAAGAAGCACTGACCAAGATTCCAAGGCAATTTTTTTAATAGTAAATCTATTAAAAAAAATAGTGGGCAGTCTATATTTATCCATAGACATTGGACTGAGTTCTTTTCACCAAAGAATTGAACATATTTTTCATAAATACGGGTACATGAGCCACAAAAGAAAATAAAGAAACATGCATACAATGTTGTTCCTCTAGTGCGACAACATGCAAAGCCATCAAGAAGCTCTTGAACATGCATACAAAACTCATTACCATGATTTTTTAGAAAGTCCTTGAAGTCTTCTCCTTGGAAGGTCAATGTTGGCTGTCACAATATCAATATCTTGCGGAAGACCTGAGGAGACAAAGAAACAAGAGAGTGGTTCCGCAGTGGAATAATTCTTTGGCTTGAAGTAGGTCAACAACACTACTGCTACTGATGTTGGCGACCTAGAGACATTGCAAAGCATCACTGAATTGTACAAATAACATGGAAAATTCCCTAGTGAGAAGAGTTTCCAATCCTTGACCACCTCTACCAAGAGTACGACACCCTGCAACATCGATTCAACGACCCACCCCAGTAAGAAAGAAACCCAGAATTATTCAAACATAGGAGGACATAGTAACCCTCCTTGCGTTAAAATTGATAGCTCTCACAAGCTTCCCGTGAGGAAGAAGAGAAAAAAAATTGTAGGGAATGCAGAAGACATCAAAACTGAAAGTGAGGTCACACCAAGATACCACCTCCTTACATTCAAAGACTTCAGGGACACAACCTAGACGAGCAATTCGAGAGGTCCAAATTACTTCGTTTTGGGAGGAAGTGGACCAAGAGACCTCGTCCCTACATGCAAAGAATTGAGGGACACAGGCTGCATGAGAAATTCCAGAGGCCCAAATTACTCTGTTCTGGGCAGAAGGAGATGAGTGGTATGAATATTCCTTGCACCAGTGGGAGTTATGGTCCTCACCCCCTAAGATGTTACTTGTATATCCAAAGAACATGAGAGTGGTCCTACAATTGAATAATTCTTTGGCTTGAAATATATCTTTGGGCACATCAAGAGACCATTTCCTTACAGTCAAAGACTTCAGGGACACATGATGTACTAGGGACAAATCCAAACCCAATCCAAAACCCTAAAAATGAAAGGAAAGGATACATCTCTGAGGGCGAGACCTCCATCCGAGACGAGAGAGTCAAACTCTCGAGCTACAAAGAGGCTATTGCGTTCAACGTCGATTTATTTTCTGAAACCCCTTCCTTTGGTCTTGTTAGGGCCACCATTGGCGAGACGGGAAATGCCCCCCATTATGGTTTATTTCAATTTGGGCGCAGGAGTGGGAACAATGTCTGCATTTCCATCATCCATCGCCGTATCATAATCCATCAGATCATCTTCTTCCGGCTCGAAATCGATTGCATCAACTTCTGCACTGACCATCAACGTAGGCAGGTGATCTATCTGAATAGGGGTGGTT
The DNA here is from genome assembly GCA_009831015.1 of Picea engelmannii. Classification (NCBI taxonomy): domain Eukaryota; kingdom Viridiplantae; phylum Streptophyta; class Pinopsida; order Pinales; family Pinaceae; genus Picea; species Picea engelmannii. The sequence continues at coordinate 525,602 of ML791876.1, forward strand.
TCCTTGGAATTATTTGGCTTGAAATATATCTCTCGGTTCACCAAGGGACCATATCCTTTTTTGCTTCTGGGCGTAGGGAGATGAGTAGTAACAATATGCCCTGGAGCACTGGAACTTCTGGTCATCATGCCGAAAGGTGTTTATTGTATCTGGACAGAACTATTTTCGAACTATTGCCATAAGTTAACGAGAATGTTTGTTTGCTCCAGATGATGTTTGCAGTGAACATTCAGAAGGGATAATATAACCCTACACAAATCTTGGTTTAATGCGTATCAATGGGATATCTCCTCGAGCCTTTCGTTGATCAATGACAATCTCTACGGTTCATGCATAATGAGTTGTTACAATTAAAGATTACTAATTTTATATTTATAAAAAAGTACGAAGGTGGCGGTGACGACGAAGAGCGATTAAGGATTGGAGATTTCGTGAATCCACCAACCAGATGACGCACGAAAGAGATTGCATGATTCTTGAAATGAACACTTGGAAAGGATAACACAACCCTCCACAAATATTGGTTTAATTCGTATTAATGAAATATATCTTCCAACCTTTTAGACATTAATGACAATCTTAATGGTTCCTACACGATGAGATATTAGCATTAAAACATAATAATTTCATATCTAGAAAGAAGTGGGAAGGTGGCGGGGATGGCAAAGAGCGATTAAGCATTGGACATTTTGTGAACCCGCCAACCCACAAAAGAGATTCCAAGAAATGGCCAAGTATGGAAAACAGTCAGTCATGTTTCAAAACAGGGTCATAAGTTATACTCAGGAGACGTGAGGGCCTGGTGGTCAAATTGTATGTCTCCAAACTTTTGACTACAAAATGTGTAACACAGAACATGGCACAATGATGGATTTTAGCGGTCAATTTGTATATCGCAAAATTTTGGGTGTTGTTTGTAGGTCGCAAAACAATGGAAGTGCAATGTTGAGCAAGCCTGTTCGAAGACCAACGATGGAAATAATGACCAAGTATGCAATGGGGAAACAATTGGTCAGACTCATGATATAAAAGAATGAGACATATTCAGAATAGGGCATATTGACGGGCTCCAAAATAGGGCCACAAGTTATACTTAGGAGACGTGAGGGCCTGATGGTCAAATTGTATGTCTCTAAACTTTTTATTGCAAAATGTGTAACACAGAACATGGCATAATGATAGACTTCGATGGTCAATTTTTATATCGTGGAACTTCAGATGTTGTATATAAAAGGATGAGACATTCAGAAAAACAACTAAGTAACCAGAAAGGGAAAGTAAAGGAGAAAAATAAAGGGGAATCTGGTTGTCAATTTGTATATCGGGGAAGTCAAGGTGCCATTTGCAGGTGGCAGAACAATGGAAATGCAATGTTAAGACCACCTACCCAGAAAACCCCGATCCAAAAAGTTGTTGAATATGGAACATGGAAGCGATTGGTCGAACTCGTGATATAACAACATCAGTGGAAATATGAACACGTGAATCCGCCAACCCACGCAACTAGACATTTTCCAAAAAACGACTAAGTAACCAGAAAGGGAAAGTAGACGGAAGAAAGAAAGGGGATGGCAATTTTTGAAAGCGAGAATTGGTGTTAAGAAAGCCCCATTGATGGTCTTAATAGTAACTATGAAGTGCATTAAATAGGTGAACATGCTCTTCAATTAAGAAATAGATAAAGCGAGTCATGCTTATAGTTTCCAGGATGTGTTTCCATAAGAGAAGCATCGAAAAGCCACAGGGAAAATCAATTTTGGGATGTTCCAGTAAAATTATTGTACTGTCAACTTTACTGTAATTATAACAACGATGAATTTTAATTTTAATTTTCTGTGGTTGATATGATAGTTCCATTGGACTTAACATAACATATATTCTTTTATTTCAAAATATTTCTGAAGATGAATTTTGGTAATTTCATCAATCAAGTAAAAGTGCTAAAACGAGCCACATACTACATTTGCTTCAAAGAGCTTACATTAAAAGGAAAAGAAGGTCCTGTATATTCTTTAAGATCATAGAAAAACGACTAAGATCCTGAATGTATCATTAATTTTCCAAAATGAAGCATACAACCAAGATTGAAGTAAACACTAAATGAATTGAAATTCAAGGCACAAGGCAATGCACGAACATAGAAGGCATCACGGGAGATCCCACAAGGGTCTATAGAGCAGTACACATCGACCTATGCATCAAACAATTTGATATAAAAAAAACACACGTGGCATTGGTTTTCTCTTACATGTGGGATATGTTCCCATGAAAAAATAACCGGGCCCATGAGAACCTTGAAATACTACAGGAAAGAATATGAACAAAAGTCTTCCAAACACAAGACAACACAAAACCAATGGAAATTGGGCATTGTATCCCAGCTATAACCAAATCCCCAAATGGGCACTAAGAAACTTGCCGGTTACTATTTCACCATGAAGCAAGATCACTATGGACATTTTCTTATGATAGTAATATGTTCTATCACTACCAGTTCTAACAATGCCAAATTTTCAATATTATTGGAAATGCCTGATGGTTCTGTTCAAAGGAGTAAGCCATTTTGACGGTTCAAAGGATGGATATGATTTATTCACATTTGGATACTTTGTGTGGGGTTTGTCCTCATGCTTCCCATTCCTAGACTGAACAATCTTATGCGCTTCATGTTCAATTTTCCATGGCACTGCAAAATTCTATTCATATCCTCATTGGGTAGCATAAAAAGATACATATGAGATTGTTCTGTTTCCTACCAACGCTTGATATATATATATATATATATATATATATATATATATATATATATATATATATATATATATATATATATATATATATATATATATATATNTATTAGCCGATATGTAGTATTGCATTGTCCAATATATATATTAGCCGATATGCAGTATTGCATTGTCCTCATTTAAGGTAAATTTGCTATGGATCTGAAAGTCGCGCAACATGTAGACACTGTTTGCCTTTTTCTGTAGGTATACTTCATATGAAAATTTTGCTAGCCCAGGAAGCACATCTTGTAACAAAGGTTTTCTAATTGTATAATGTACGATTGTGTTGCCGATGGTTCGGATGGCAACGTTGAGGCAATGTCTATATATTTAGGGGAATTTTTTACTGCATCGTAGACAATCAATTGTACCATCATTTATGAAAGCATAGGTAGAAGCATGAGAGTTTCATTTGACACATACAGGCTAGAAGGGGGTTGATTACGCATTCGTTGCAACCAAAACACCTTGAACGTGGGCACGTGAGCATAACAGTTAATATATTGAACAATATAATATACAACTGCACAACAAAAAAAAGTTGCAGAAAATTGGTGAAGGCAATTTGTATGAGAAACGTGTGGATGAAATTGTAGATGTATATGCACAACAATTGTCGAGCTAGTTAGTTTCTTGAGATCCTGTACTATTTCTGTTCATAATTCTGTTACAAATGTTGCTTGGGTTGTGCGAAAGATCCTTTATTTAACATCTCTTTTATTTGTTATATTTTTGAAGAACATAAGTGGAAATTTCCCTTTATGCAATTATTGTTCCATTGAGGAAAACAAATTTGAATAGGTGTCGAACAATTGCAACTGCAACATGGAACAATGCAATAGTTGTGTCACATAACCGAGATACCTGGACATGTGAAAGTAAAGGACAAAACTGGATATGGAGAATGATACCATTGCCTTTTTGTTGTCCGACTCTCCATATTTTATATGGAAAATGTGTTGCGAGCCAAGTTTTCTCGCGAGTGTGACAACTGCACCAATGGTTTCGATTGGGTAAGTTTCGTTGCTCTGTGCAAGTTGGCTGATTGTTGTGTCCGGTACGAAACGGTATTCTGAAAAAATCACGTGAATATTTTCCACAATACTTGTTTTGTTGAGTGATATAATATGATCACAATCACCACGGTCATATACTATTTTGGGAAATATATTAAAATTTGTAATGGATATCCCATTATCTGGCAAGATCTTTTCTGCATGTTTCTGGACAAGTTGTGTAGGGATAGTCAGTGTGACTATCATCATGGATTCTTTGTCTGTCATTTCAACACACACAATGAATCTAGTTTTGTTTTCCTTATCCAAGTAGGTGCTATACACGACCATTGTGTCCCTGACAAACACTTTTCCAATTCGGCGACTGTTCAAGCCTTCTATTGATAGTATTTTGGGTGTTATAAGTTTGGAACTGGTGACATTTTTTGAACAGGAAAATTAATGTGAATGGTAGTATGCATTATATTTTTGTTCTCTTTTTTTTCGTGGCATAAATGTACAAGTAGACGCACAAATTGGATGAAGTATGGAGGCCAGAGTTTTGTAACCAAACCTCTTAGTCTACAGAACCTACACTATGTTCGGTGTCTCACTTGCGCTTGTCGATACTTCTTGTGAACTACAAAGTATGTGTTGTAGATGACATCAACATATTTATCATGGTATAGATGAATAAATATATCAGGATATTTGTTTAGTAAACATATCAGGAGCACAATGTATGAATATTTACCTTTGGCCTTGTTGTTCTATTGGTGTTTGCGATGATTGATTGCTCATGCCCATGTCACTAGTCCAACTTTTTCTGATGCAAGCATGTGTAGATGAACATCAGAAAGACTAAATAATCATATGCATTGTATATTGTCCATAATTGTTATGAATGTCACATATAGGCTCGAATGAGATGGAATACAAAATAGGGTGTCAAGGGATACTCAGGAAACATGAAGACCCGATAGTCAAATTGTATGCCTTCAAATTTTTGACTTCAAAAATGTGTAACAAAGAATAGGGCATGATGGGACAGTATGACGACCAATATGTATATCGCGGGACCCTCGAAGCTAGAAGCACAATATTGAGCCCGCCAACCCAGGAACCCACGATCGAAAAAGTGACTAACTATGGAATGAGGAAGACGTCGGTCAGAGTCATGATATAGAAGCATGAGTATAAATGTGAACCTGTGGGTCTGCCAACCCTTGCACCTAGACATTTTCGAAAAAACAACTAAGAAAAGAAACAAAAAAATGAAAGTAGAGGGGAAAAACAAAGGGGAATTCGGTTAAGTATAGAAGAGGGAAAAGAAAGGGATAATAGAGAGTGGGAAAATAGAAATGGGGAGGGCAATGTTTGGAAGCGGGAAGTCTCAACAAAGACCCATTGTTGCCAAATCATCATTTTGTAGTCCAATATTATATGCACCTACTCGTTTTGTGTGTTTGATTTACTATCAAAGTTGGTATACCTTTTCGAAGATTGTACTTTAGCCTCCTTTGTTGTGGCATATAAGAATTCATCCTCTTATCCAACTAATCTGTTTCTTTCAATGTAGAAATGAAAAAAATATAGTGGACATGAAGGTAAGTTAGTATGTAGAAAGAAATGTAAAAAAATAAATACAGTTCTATTTATTTCAATGTAGCAACACAAAGAATACAATTCACATGAAGATAAGTTACTATGTAGGAAGATACGAGTATCTACATACAATAAATTAGGTGCAAAGCAGCATAACAAGTAGAACAAATATACATACAATACATGAAATACTAAACAATGGAATATGAAACAAGAGTAGAAGCATGCACCTTTGTATCTCCTCTTACATTTGTGGTAAAGAGTCTCTTGTCTTCTTTAGTTATTATGTTTGTTTAAATGTAGCAATGCAGAAAATACAATGGACATGAAGGTAAGTTGGTATGCAGAAAGACATGTAAAAAAATAAATATAGTTCTATATATTTCAATGTAGCAGCACAAAGAATACAATTGACATGAAGATAAGTTATTATGTAGGAAGATACACAATATCTACATACAATAAATTAGGTGCAAAGCAGTAGAACACATACATAAACAATAAATGAAATACAAAACAATGGAATATGAAATAAGAGTAGAAGCATGCACCTTTGTATCTCGTCTTCTACATTTGTGGTAAAGAGTCCTTCATCTTCTCGAGTTATTCTATTTGTTTCAGTGTGCGAATGCACAAAATAAAATGAACATGAATGGAAGCTGGTATGCAAGGGATAACAAGTAATATGTACATACAATAAATGAGAATCAAAGGAATAGAATATAAGAGAGTTAGAAACATTAACCTTTTCTTTTCTTGATCCATGGTTGTAATTATATAGAATTTTTCCTGTCCAAAATATATTACAAGCCAGAAAATATTAAGAAATCGCATGGTCGTAGTTGAATGATTTGGTTTTTTGAAACAAAGTATCCAGATATGCTTTGAGACATGGAAATATAATTTTGTAATATCTTTGATGTATATTTCATATTTCAAGTACATGACAAATTGTATCATGGTCAGACCAGTCTGTGGATAAGATAAAGAGGTTGTATTGTGATATGGGAACATTTCACCATATATGGTTAATAAGTGCGTTTTTCATATGTTTTATCTTAACCAAAAGAAAGCAGACATTGTAATTGCACATGTAGTTTTCCAATTATTTGTTATGCCACTATTTTGTAGCATGTCAACACTAAAGTATCCTAGAATGATAATGGTTTCGTCCAGATGTAAATGGTGTGATGAATTTGAGAACACATTCGGTATGTTAGAAATGTTGCACGCGAAGTGACATAGAAATTGAATATTGCAATGTGCAATCCACAATACACTACTCTTGCTAGCACCATCTCAACATATTTTTCTTCTACACCTACCTAGGCACCGTTGTACCATACCTAGCCCTTCTACACCTACATCCAGTTTTCTTCTACAAGAACATCCTGCAAAGGCAACAATCTTGACATCGTATTTTTCATGTGAAAGACACGGGTTCAATTTGCGTACGAGATAGGCAGGTACAAGATATGCGTTAGATTTCAACTTTGTCACACACGACAAAGGACTGGAATTTGCAATGCTAGGAAAAATGACAGCCGGAGTTGTGCACACAACATTGGCATGGACATGGTGCAGAGTCTCGAGAAACATTCGAAGGAAAATTGAAGAGCAGGAGAAAAAGATATGCCAACCTCTATGGAAAGTCTGCAGGACAAGAACGATGAATAAATACTTAAACATTCTTACTTGAAAAATGAAAACAACGAATAGTAAACAACAAACATGAATTGAAGTATGCTATTGAAACTTACTCGTTAATGATGAATGACAAAACCACAGGTCCACTTGCGGGTACAGGACCTGAACACTGCAAAGTGCAAAAAACAACTCCAACTGTCGGCATAGGACCCCAACCTTGAAAAGAGGAAGCAAATAAAAGCAAACAACAAGAAACAAACCAATGAGTAAGCACCAATAGGCCCAACTGCAGTTGCATGACCTCAAACTTGCAAACTTGAACCAAACAACAACAAGCAACAATCGACGAACCAACAAACCAACGAACACACAACAACTACTTAACCTGTAAATAACATATGTATCTTCAATGATGACCAAATTGCATCCCAAGGATAGAAGAAATCCGAAACATATGACGACCATGCGAGTGGAAATACTTAAACATTCTTACTTGCCAACTGCAAACATCAAACAATAAAGAATGAATACGAACGAAATTATGGTATCGAAACTTACTCGGCAATGATGAACGATAGAAGGGCACGTTGAATTGTGGGTACATGACTTGAACCCCGGAAAGTAAAAAAAATAGCTCCAACTGCGGGTGCAGGACCCCAACCCTGCAAAGTTGAAGCAAACAAAAGCAAGCAACAAGCACGAACAGGTCCAACTATTCGTTGATCTTCCCTCGAGGTTATTTCCTCAATATTTTCTATTCCATATTCTATCAATTTCTTTTTAAGAACCTCTTTTGTCCATGATTTACAAATATTGCATACATAAAGACTTTCATTATCTTGGCTTCTTGTAAGTGCACATTGCTTGTGGATTCTTGAGCTCTGCCAATGATTTTTTGGATTCAATAGTCGCAAAACGAACAAAAGGAACAAATTCAAAGCCCTTATTATTATGAGTTTGAGGATTCTTTGCCAATCTTATTTCAACAACTTCACCAACCTCACTAAACGCCACCTTCGGATCCTCTTCATCGACGTCCTTATCAAGCCCACCAACAAACACTTCAAACTCTTTCTGCTTTATCCGCTCCTTGACCATGGCAGGCAATTCCACATCATGTTGGTCATCACCTCCGTCACCCTCCACACCCTCTTCACGACATCCTGCTCCTTCACCAACTTCATTTCCATGGCTCTGCTCACCAATGACTACATTATTTTCACCCCGCTCATCCTGCTGTTCTTTATTATCCTGTGCTTCGTGCATTACAACATCGATTTCCTTGTTCTCTAAGTCTATTTTCTTGACGCCCTCCTCGCTACCTTCTGTAGAGGGCTTATCAGCATCCTTGGTGGATTCTTTTTCCTCCACGTTGGCACCCTCGATGGAAATTTCTTTCTCCGGCTCAACTTTGACACTTGGTTTCTTCAAATCTTGAAATGGCTCGACGGCTTTCTCTTCGGCTTTCGGAGTTTCAACAGTGGGCGAGGGCTTCACTTCTGCAGTCTTGACAGCCTCGGGCTCTGCTATTGGTGGTGTAGAGCTCACGGGCTTGGCCGGAGTCATGGGGTATTTTCTGGGAGCTCTTGGCCACGGTTTTTTTCTGGGCGGTTGTCCCGGCATTCTTCTTCACAACACGAGGAGGCATTGTTGCAGAAAACTGATGCAGCGGGGATGGAAACCCAGAACTCCTGGAGCTCGAAAGCACAAAAATGGGAAGACGCACGCTTCTCTATATCAACGACGCTATAAAAGGAATAGGCAACCGAGCTGAATCAGGGATGTTGGGGTTTAAAGAAGTCAGAACTTCCTTATCTCTGTGACTTAAATATATAAATGAAGGGCATGGGGAAGTTGTGTTTTTCCTAAAAGGCCTGACATCCATTAGATTTATAATACTCTTCAAAGGAGGTCAGGGTTTTATGGGTCAACTCTAAGCTCCACAAGACCAGGGGTTTACGTTGACTGCAGACTTTTGTAGAGTCTACTAAGGAAAGGAGAGGAATAATGTGTAAGGAATATTGTGTATGTGGATTGCAGTTAATGTAATGAATGCGTTTTATGAATGGTTGGTTATTCCTAACATAATAAGCCCTTGATTCTTTCATGCCCATTGCCCCCCTTTTATCTAAGGAAGCTATGTGAATTTCACCTAGATGAGTAGTCAAAATAGCTTCATATTGTCCAGAGAATAACTTTATCATAATAACTTGAAATTTCATTTTTCATATAGTTTATATGCGAAAAATAAAGTATAGTATTCATGGATGTTGGGGTTTAAATATATAACTGAAGGGAGTGGAGAACTTGTGTTTTTCCTAAAGGCCCTATGTCACATTTATAGACCTCTTCAAAGGAGGTCTGGACTTTATGGATCAAGTCTTAGCTGCACAAGATCTGGTGTTTAACTTGTCGACTAGCTTTGGTAGAATCTACGAGGCAAGACCTAGGGCTTAAGTTGTCTACCGACTTTTGTAGAGTCTATGAGGCAAAGGAGAAGAATAATGTGTAAGGATTATTGTGCATGTGGACTGCATGTAATGAAATGAATGTGTTTTATGAATGATTGGTTATTCCTAACATAATATTCTTTCATGTCAGTTTTCCCTTTTTATGTAAGGAAGCTACGTGAATTTCACCTAGATGAATAGCTAAAATAGCCCCATATTGTCTAGAGAATAACTTCCTAATCGTAACTTGAAATTTCATTTTTCATATAGTTTATATGAGAAGCAACCAGTGTGTAGCTTAGTATAATATTCATGGATGTCAGGGTTTAAGGGACCCATAGCTTCGTTATCTTTGTTACTTAAATATATAAGTGAAGGGAGTGGAGAACTTGTTTTTTCCTAAAAGGCCTGACGCCACATTTATAGTCCGCTTCAAAGGAGTTATGGGTTTTATGAGTCAAGTCTCAGCTCCACAAGACCCGGGGCTTAACTTGTTAACTGGGTTTGGTAGAATCAACAAGGCAAGACCCAGATCTTAAGTTATCGACCAACTTTTGTAGAGTCTACGAGGAAAAGGAGAGAAATAATGTGTAAGGATTATTGTGCATGTGGACTGCATGGAATGAAATGAATGTGTTTTATGAATGGTTGGTTATTCCTAACATAATAAGCCCTTGATTATTTCATGTTAGTTTTCCCTTTTTATGTAAGGAGGCTATGTGAATTTCACCTAGATGAATAGCTAAAATAGCCCCATGTTGTCCAGAGAATAACTTCCTAATCGTAACTTGAAATTTCATTTTTCATATAGTTTATATGAGAAGCAATCAGTGTGTAGCTTAGTATAGTATTCACGGATGTCGGGGTTTAAGGAACCCATAACTTCGTTATGTTTGTGACTTAAATATATAAGTGAAGGGCGTGGGGAACTTGTGTTTTTCCTAAAATGTCGAACATCAAATTTATAGTCCTCTTCAAAGCAGGTCAGAGTTTTATGGGTCAAGTCTCAGATCCACAAGTCTCGGGGCTTAACTTGTCAGCTGACTTTGGTAGAATCTACGATGAAAGACCCCGAGATTAAGTTGTTGGCCGACTTTGGTAGAGTCTACAAGGCAAAGGGAAAGAATAATGTGGAAGGAATATTGTGCATGTAGATTTCATGTAATGAATCTGTTTTATGGATTGTTGGTTATTCATGACATAACAAACACTTTATTCCTTCATGTCCTTTGCTCCTTTATATGTAAGGAAGCTATGCTAATTTCACCTAGATGAATAGTTAAAATAGGGCCATGTTGTCTAGAGAATAACTTCCTACTCATAACTTGAAATTTCATTTTTCATATAATTTCAAAATTTAAATTTTCCTATAATATAAAAAATTATAGTTCACACCCACAAAGTCCATGCTTTGCTCATGCTTTGCCTCAATTCTCTAATTATAATTTTGTTGTCTAAAATTGGCTAATTGTTTTTTCCAAAATCTAGCCTAGTAGTAGAAGGTGGATCCATAAGTCTAAAATAACAAAGGATGATGACTATGGAGGTGATGATGATAACGGACCACTAATACCAACCTTGGTTTATTGGACTTCAAGAAAAATGACAATTAATTGATTTTCTTTAATATTTTGTTTCTATGACGAAAATATTGCAAATAATCTTTTGTTCTCTTTGTTTTTCAAAACTTAACAAGTTATAAACTCAATAGTGTTGTAGAATTGCACCCTAATTTGTGTGCACTAAGGACATTTTAAGATAAAGTGTTTTTCACCGTCTACTTTCATAGAATGACAAATATTACAAATTCTTTCTTACCGTGACATTTTAGGTTTGGTCAAATGCCCATTTTCACTACAAATCTTATGATAGGTGATTCTTATTTTAACAATGTTTAATTTTCTTCTTTAAACTATCAATAAAAGAAAGATAGTTTTGATAAATTCTAACTTGTGGTTAACCATATCTTTATAAAACATTAACATTATCTTATTGTCATTAATCCCAATATGTTGAAATAATGTAACTGCGAAGAGCATTCTTATTATTGGATTAAATCCCCATTGTGGATTAATCATTATTATTATTTTGTTATTGGATTAAATCCCCATTGTGGATTAATCAGGTCATTATTATTATTATTGTTATTAGATTAATCCCCATTGAGGATTAATCATGTCGGTAATTGTATAAGGACCAAATCCCCTTTTGCGGATTGGTCATCGGATAATTACAAAGTGTAGAATAAGAAGTCGGCCCCAACAGTTATAATGAAAGGGCCATAATTAATTAAAGGTGGGTTTACCCACCTAGAGTGAGAGGTCGGCCTTGCCAGATGGTGACTCTTCACACATGCTAGGTTGATATAAATAAGAGGCTAGCGCCTCACTTCACACACACACTTCACTTGCTTATTCTCTTATGGGGAAAGCTGCAATTTCAAGTTGGTGAGAGGAGAAGAAGGGTGGCGCATCTCTTGAGGAGGACTTTTCTGTATTGGTTGAGTTATCTCTTGAACATTGTATAAGCTATTTATGATAAGGAAGTTTTTGCTGGGTTTTCTTCCCCTAG